>JACEFZ010012263.1:37500-52500 GCA_014155875.1 Cepaea nemoralis | reverse complement strand
GGTATGCAGAATCACGAACTGAGTCCGTAACTCCTTTGCCGCGGAGCCGGCATGACGATGAGGAGGAGGAAAATAGGGAAACACGATTTGCTCAATGGTGCTCCTTTACAAAAATAAATAGTATTATTTTGAGAGTTTATTTCATAATTTATGTTTCAGGAGGGCCCCAGAGGACAGATAGACAGACAGACGAAAGCAAACTCGACAAATTGCTTGCCGAAATCGAATATACTGATCACAGGCTTGACAAAACAGTATGCAGCGTAACTTGTTTTAAGATGACAACAGACAGACAGACAGGTTTTCTATTCTTGTAATTCTAACCGGAAATACTTGGGTCTGTAACTCCAGGCCATGTAGGAAAGAAGATAGCGCGAGTATTTTTAATAATGCTTGTTACGCGTAACCGATTTTAATGTATTATTTATTATATACGCGTCCTTGTTTGTGTGTGTGTGGTAGTGTGTGTGTGTGAGTGTGTGTGTGTGAGTGTGTGTGTGTGTGTGTGAGTGTGTGTGTGTGTTTGCGCGGGCGCACACACCACCCACACACGTAGAGCCATGCAGGAAGTTTAAACCGTCCCTATTCACTTTGTTCTAATATTTAACTGGCAACCCTGGCAGGGTAGCCAACGAAATTGTCCCCGGAATTGCCGATGTGAAGTCCCAGTAGAACACAACACAATTGTTGTCTGGAGCAGTGGTCCCCAAGCCTGCTAGTCACAACCCACTGAAATTGGTGGTAAAGGGATTTCTTTGGGGTCGTTGCTCTTCTTCTTTTGTTTGTAATAATAATATCAGATATCGTAAGCTGTATTGTATTATATTGGAGGTGTTGATGGGCTGCAGTCTTATCAATCATGGACATTCCAGAAGTAGACATTAAGTACCGACTGCATGTTAATTCGCATGAGTTGAGGTCTTTAGGAGATGAAGAGAGTGATGTAAATGTTTACTCTGCTGATCTACAGGACTAGAAATACAAGTGTGTGTGTGTGTGTGTGTGTGTGTGTGTTGTGTGTGTGCGCGCTCGCGCGCGTGTGTGTGTGTGAGATGTATTTTATAGTTAAATATGTTTACAGCTGGGCACGTCAGATCTAATCTTTCATCCCTGGTGTGTATAGGATCTGCATGTGATAGTTCCACTTAATTTTGGGGAATTTTGTGAGTGAGTACTGTCCTACATGGAAAACCAGAACAGACTGAAAATACCGCAATAGAAGCCGACCAATCCTAACAGCAT
Organism: Cepaea nemoralis; assembly: GCA_014155875.1. Classification (NCBI taxonomy): domain Eukaryota; kingdom Metazoa; phylum Mollusca; class Gastropoda; order Stylommatophora; family Helicidae; genus Cepaea; species Cepaea nemoralis. Next base: position 51,258 of record JACEFZ010012263.1, on the reverse strand, counting down.
GAAGTGTTATCTTGTGATAGCAGTAGTACAGCTGGAGAGGACGGTAGAGAGTGTGATTTGATGTTGCAACCGTGACTGTTACATTTAGCAATTAGAGATGTAGTCACCATGAAGCTTGAACATGTCGAAATATAGACATTTATTTCTTATGATTCATGTATCAAATATCTTATAAATCACGTATTTTGAAACACAGATAATAATAGATTGTTTTTATGTTGCAGGAGTGGCTATTGACCGTAATGTCAGAGCTCTCCAGGGTGTGTGCTAGTGTCACGATTCTTAGGGTTATCTTGGTGTTACAATTGTTGACGTCTGCCTCTCATGTTAAGGTGTTTTATTGTTGTCAGTGTCAAAGTTCTTTCTGTGAAAGTGTAGCATCTAATGTCAAGGTGTCTCACGTTTGTTAATTGTCCCGTTATACCCTGCGTAGGAGTGTGAGTATCTGATTGTGGTACTTGGTGTACCCTATAGACTTGGCCTATAGGGCAGTGGTCTGTTTATGTGTTAGGGACTACCCGTTGTTGATGTTTGCTGTCTGTGGTATTTGGTTTTATTATCAAATGCTTGTGTGAACATCTGTTGTCCCTGACGCTAGAGGTGATTCGATAAATACAGAACTTTTTTTTTCTTGATTTGTTTGTTTAGTCTGTATATGTTTAGTTTATACACTCACTGTTGCTGTCGCAAACTAATAGTCTTATCCATTATTCTGGGGCTGAAGATGATAGTTCCTGCCTGAATATCAGTAATAATTCCAATCCATGTCTCCAGAATCCTGAATCTTCTATCTTATTCCTTTCGCTTTTCTTGCGAGTTCGGAGCGGTGAGAGGTTTTCTCTCCTTTTACTCATTTTCTCCTTTTTGGCCCGAACGCATTCAGAGTTGAGCTCTACTTATCATCACCGTAAAAAAGTTTCTCTTTTTGTCCCCCCCCCCCATCTCCCCCACCCTCGACTTCACTTAGATCTATCCATGCCACAACACCATTTTTTTTATTTTTTGAAATATCTTGGAATGCATCCTCAATTTCATAAGATAGGTAGGTTGTCTTATCTTCTATAGAGCAAAACGTCTAAATTATGCCTGCTGTGGCATAAGAATGTTTTCACTTTTCAATGTACCACTGCAGTCTGAGATTGATGATTGTTTTGCTTTTGCACAGACAGCTGGTGAGCTAACTGGTCATTAGCTGGAAGGAATGGCACAGCCTTTCCCTGTTTTAGAAGAGGCATCATGATGGCTTCTCTCCGATTTGTAGAACTCGGTCTAAAGTCCAGCAGTTATTGAAGATCTGCAGCAACTCTGTTTTGGCTATTGTTCCTAGGCTATTGAACATTTAATTGGATATACCATCAGCTCCTGGTAATTTTCTCATTTTCAGTTTTGATATTGTAAGTACCAATTCATTGAATGTGATAGGTACCCTCAGTGCCTCATGTGTGATTTAATTGTGTCTTATATGTTGTTGTCTCTCTCGAATCTCTTGTTTCTATCGGTTAATTTCAATATTGTGGCTTGAGGAAATGAGTCTGCAAAATGTTCAGCTGCTTGCTTTCCTATTAAGACATTCTCGTCTTTATGCAGCGCACTCTTTGAGTTTGTTCCTGTGCTCTTATGGCTACGTTGTTTTACTAGCTTCCGCAACTTCCTTGTATCTATTTCAGAGTTCAAGAAATCTCTTTTCTCATGCCAGCTTTTCCATCTAGCAAGCAGCTTGGCCTTTTGAAATTTGGCCTTTGCATGCAGGCTCTGACGCTGTCAAACATATGAAGAAATGAAAAACGGCCGGGCCAGATGGAACCACAATAAAAGAATTAGAAGTACTGGGGGAATTTGAATAGATATATTAACCAAAGTGTTGAATGATATTTACAGCAGTGGATATTTACCGAGCGATAGGCTGAAATCTGCATTTAACGTTAGACCAGGAGCAATTGAATGCGAAGATTTTTGTACAAATAATCTCATAAACTATGTCACTAAGCTTATACTCAGAACTATAATTAGAAGAACCAGAAAGAAAACAAAATGGAAAATGGTGGAGAACAATATGGATTTGTGGAAGGAATGGGTACAAACAATGCAAAATATACATTACAGACACTAATAGAATAGAAAGGTCGATAGAGACACATAAAGACATATATTTGTGCTTCATAAATTATACTAAGACACTTGATAAAGTTAGACATGATGAATTGATTAAAATGTTTGAAGATAGCAAAATTGAAGGGAAAAATCTCAGAATAATAAAGAATATTTACAGGAACTTAGTAGCATCAATTAAAATGGGAAATGGAGAAGGCAGTTATGAATAAATAAAGCTAGGAGTACGACAGGGATATGCTTTGTCACCGGATCTCTTCTCCCTCTATAGCGAAGTAATACTGAGACAGATCACAATTAAGCCAGTAATAATAATTGGAGGTTATAATGTAAACAATAATACGCTATGCAGATGACACAATATTGGTTGCAGATAATGCAAAAGATCTACAACAATTGTTGGACATTGTAGTAACAGAGTGCAAAGAAAGGACGCTCCTTGAATATCAAGAAAACAGTAAAAATGATGATATCAAAGAAGAAGGTGACACCAAAATGTGAAATGGAAATATTAGGGAAAAGTCTTAACTAAGTGGATAATTGTAAATGCTTGGGGCTTTTATAGCATCACATGGAAGATATACAATAGAGATTAAGAGCAGAATAGGGCAAGCAAAAGCTGCATTTCATAAAATGTAGTGTCGTATGCAATAAGTCACTATCATTAAGTGTAGGAAAGAGAGTGTTTAAATGCTATACAGAACCTGCTTTGCTATATATCAATTAATCTTGGAATATAAGTGAACAAATTAGGAAGGACTTGGAAACAACAGAGATGTGGTTCCTAAAACGATTGGACTGCCAGAGTAACTAACAACGATTGCCCGAAAGAGGCTAATGAAACTAGAACATTATATACAACAATAAGAAAGAGACAGCATTGTTTGATCATGCAATGAGAAGAGGGGCATTAGAGAACATCGTGACAACTAGAAATATCAAGGGAAAGAGAGGCAGAGTCATACCAAGAGAAATTATGCTGGATTTATTGAGACGGTGGCATGGAGGAATATCGTGAACAGAGTTGATCCAGAAAGCTAAAGACTGAGATCTGAGAAGTGTCATGAAAGCCTATGCCAGACGGCAGAACATTTGATGGTGATGATGATGCTAGTATCTACTTTGATGCTCTTGATTTGGTTTTCTACATATTTCTACATCATTCACTCTAGTTCACTACTCCAGTACGGGTTACATTACTTACGAGCACATCTTAGCATTGGTTCTCGTACTGCCCGTAGTAACTCTTCAACTACTTTATGTATGTCTTTATCTGTGTTCAGATTTCCAGCCAGTATGCTGGTGCGATGTTTATACAGTGTCCAGTATGCTTTCTTGTAGTTCCACATCGAGAGGGTGCTGCTGTCAGTTCATCAGCATCATCATCATCAAGTCCCTTGCCGGCTGGCATGGACGATTATGCTTCTCCATAAATTGCGATCTCATTCATAGGACCATTTCGTGTGTTGACTTTCTACCGTGTCATGACGCAAGACAGCCAAAATTGTTCTATCTCTGTCTGTTTCTATCTCTCTTTCCGATCACTTTCACTTACACAATCATTTTCAACAGCTAGAAAGACTATCCAATGATGACTGCCGACGATTTGTTTCCCAACTTCTGTGATGTTCCACTCCAGGTATGGTGAATGAAAAACCAGGACAGCTGTATTGTAGTATGTCATGGTCTCGAGTAGAAGGTAGGTGGTCTGATGGTTTGCTAATCAAGATAAATCCATTCTTATCTTGTCAGTCCTGCAGTCTCTCTCCTCTTGTTCCATGTGATCATAGCCCCAACTCTATGGGTGGCTATTAAATCTCCACACGCAGTCATTTTCCCCCTTTTGTTTGGATTGTTTCCAATGCCTGGGAGAGGTAGCTTGGACAGTTGCAATTGATCAGATGTCGATCTATATTATCTGTCTTGAGTTTAAGATTGTGATACTTCGTCCCTTCAATTTACCCTTCAATGTGGTGATATTATTTTCTACAAGGATCAGTATTCCACCCTTTTGCTTGGCTTATCGGTCATATCGGTAGCAATGGTAGCTTCTGATTTCAAAAACTATGTTTTCATTGAGGTGAGTTTTTTGTTGTTGCAAGCAATATACATTTAACCGTTCTTCATTCAGTATTGACATATGCCTGGGTCATTGACACTGAGATGAGTTTATGAGAATATCGTGCGTGTGTGTGTAAGACGGCACATCGGGAAAGATTGTCGGCGCGCGTGTGGAAGACACGCCATACAGACTAACCGGGAGAGTCGACTTCGGCGACGGGTTAGGCACTAGTCACAAACAGCACAGGTGAATGTCGCGTGGACAGCGAGTTGTTTGCGACAAGAAGAGGTCAGTCCTAGGTGTGTGTGTGTGTGTGACAGGACATGATTTAAGACAGTGAGCAATTTCGTTGGGAAGTCCTGTGCATGGTGGGACATTTTGTGTGTGTGTGAAGGTAAGCGCACTGTGTGGTCGCAAGGCGACGAAAACTCTCTCGGGGAGGGGAGAGGTACGAGGAATTGTAAAACAGAGAAAATTGACAGTTGCTGATTCACCGGGAGGGGTGAAATGACAGACGGGGGTAGTGCGACCTACCACAGCCATGTTGGGGCAGGACAGGTGTCTTTGTGGATAACGAAAAATTTCCGGACATTACTTTGTTTGCGGCCAGATTAAGTGTGTATTTTTGTGACAAAAAGTACTGAGGTACTGACTTGAGGTGTCCGGCATGACCACGGCCGATGCGGTGGAAATTTACTAAAATTCTCCAGAGGAGAACTAGATAAACAAGGTGTTTGTGAACGAAAACCAGACTTTATGTTCGACTTTGTGAATCCCTTTGTGACCATTAATCTGTTATGAGCAAACATTTTACAACGAAGTGTCATCACCGCAAACAAGGGTGCATACAGTTGCCAAAAAGAACTGACGGTACAATGTTAAAGAGCTGGACATTTGCTGCCATTTTGTGTGTTGAACTTTGTCTTTAAATGTTAATCTATCACATAATTGATACAACTACGGACCATCTCCGCAACAAAGGTAGAAAGACGTTTGGATTATTACTTTGGTGTCACCACGTCCAGATGAAAGTACAATAACGTACCGGACGGTGTCGAGACAGAACATTGTGGATACTAACTATCATCTTCAATTTTGTCGACAGTTGGAACTTGTGATCACCACGTGAATTCAGTAACCACTCAACAAAACAATACGTTGCTTTGGAAACTAGCGTCGTAGACATCTTCAGCATATTGTGAAAAATTATTAAAAACGAACTTTTGGCGACGGTTTAATAAGCACAGATTTGTCGGCCAACCATCTGGACATTTTGTTTGCTCTCATCGTCTTAACTGTCGTTATCGTTTGTCTACATATATATATATATATATATATATATATATATATATATATATATATATATATATATATATATATATATATATATATATATATATATATATATATATATATCATCATCATCATTGGCACATTGCCGTCTTGACAGACGATAGTTTGTGCTCTAAAAAGGCATAATAACTTTTAACTATGGCGGTAGCGAGTGTGACTGATAAGGCCAATTTGCGCTGTAAATGTCCGTTCACAGTGGGTGCATGTGAACACGTGGTCATTTCCACCATCATGCACCATCTTACGTCTCAAACGCTTGGTGTGTGACTTTTCTGCAATAATTTTCTCCTTTGACTTTATTCCATTTCTGATATTTGCCCTCCATGCAACACGTTCAGCGGCGACTTGCTCCCAATGTGCATTATCAATGCCTGTATCAATCATGTCCCGCTTACACACATCATTGTATCGTAGTAGAGGCCGACCCTGAGATCTCTTACCCATCTGTAATTCACCAAAAAAGATATCCTTTGGTATTCTACCATCATCCATCCTCCTAAGATGTCCTATCCATCTAAGTCTACGAAGACTGAGCATGGAATAAACTGTCACACAACCTGATCTTTCCAATACTTCAGTATTTGTGATTTTGTCTTGCCACTTAATACCAAGAATTCTTCGCAGACACCGCATATGAAAGCTGTTTAAACGTTTCTCTTGGTGTGAGTAAGTTGTCCAGGTTTCACTGCCATAGAGAAGAGTACTAAGGACACAGGCTTGATAGACAAGGACTTTTGTTTTGGCAGTAAGCTTCCTGTTCTCCCAGCCTCTTTTTCTTAATCTGTTCATTGTTGTTGCTGCCTTACCAATCCGGATGTTGATTTCCTGATCTAGGGATAATTTGCTATTTACCACTGATCCTAGATATGTAAAATGGTCTACTATCTCTAGTTCGGCGTCGTCAATAAAGATTGATAGTACCCCATGTGCACCTTGTGACATAATCTGTGTCTTCTTTTTGCTAATTGTTAAACCAAATTCAGAACAAGCTTTGGAGAATGCAGATAGTAGACATTGCAATTCTTCCTCAGAGTGGGTCGTAACTATATATATATATATATATATATATATATATATATATATATATATATATATATATATATATATATATATATATATATATATATATATATATATATATTATTACATGTAGTTGTTGGATAGGCACTTTTTGCAATCTCTATCTACATCAGGAATAGGCCTTGCAAAACGTGGGTATTTCTGGTGCTTAAGATATTTTATGTAAGGAAAACGCTAAAAAGTTAGTGTGTCGTGCATTGGCATTGGAGTCCTAACCAATATCTAGAGCCGAGTTGTCTGACGTCAGATTTTTGTATATTTTGATGCTATAAGTTGTCTTTCTTTCTTTCTTTCGTTATATTTACATATGATAATTGTGGTGTTCGGATATATGTTATTGTTGTGATCTTTCGTCATTTCTACTGTCTAGTGGTCGGTGTCGGTTTACATATTATTACGCGGGCTGTGGTCGTTTCACACAAGCTTGTGGTTGTTACTGTAGTTTATTTCGTTGTGATCACCGTCTCCGTGTACTTGGCTTGTGAGTCTAAAGTTTTATAGACAACACTTAATGTTATCATTCATTCGTTTTGTATATGTATATATATGTATGTTTAAATATATTTCAAGAGTTTTTTTACAGCTATTTGGTATATATGCGAGGGAGTATAGGTGATATTCCCCCTCACTACCTAGTGCTTATAGAGTGACTGGGTGAGTACAGTGTGATATTATTAGTACTACGGATTTACGTACAGTCTTAGTGGAGGTATACTTAAGGAAAGTACACAAAGACTAGCAGCAGAGTCTTTACATTTATAGTTGGCTGACAGACAGCAACGTGTCCACAAGTACAAGATGACTACTTTAATGGAATATATTGAAGCAGGTGAAAGGTTAGGCCTGAAAGGTAAAGAGTTACAGGAGTTTGCAGAAGCAAAATTGAGAGAAGTTCAACACTGGGAAAGAGAGGAGAGGCATAATGAACGCGAGGCAAAACGCCTACAGGAAGAAAAGGTAGCTGAAGACAAGCGTCTACAGGCAGAGAGAGAGAGAGAGAGAGAGAGAGAGAGAGAGAGAGAGAGAGAGAGAGAGAGAGAGAGAGAGAGAGACACAAATGGAACTTGAAAAGTTAAAACAAACAAATGCGGTGGAAATCGAGAAAGAGAAGATTAAGATGGAAGCGGAAATTGCACTCAGAAAACTAGAACTATCTTCGAAGGGTCAAAGTGAGGAAAGCAGAAGACCTTCGCAGTCGTCACAGAGATTAAAATTGCCATACTTTACGGACCGAGACAACTTGGAATCTTATTTGTCGAGATTCGAAGCATCAGTGAAAGTGTTAGGCATCCCAGAAGGCGAGTATGCTATTAGACTGGGCGAGTATCTTACGAGTAAGGCCCTAGACACCATGTTTAATTTACCTGTGGAAGAAAAAAAACAACTACACTATTTTGCGTCAACGTTTGCTTACGAAGTTCCAACTAACTGAGCATGGATATAGAACAAAGTTTAGACACTTAAGACCAGAGACAAATCAAGATTTCACAGATTTTATTAACACAGTAAAGAACACATTTAACAAATGGATGGAGCTTGCAGAAGTAGGGAAAGATTTTAATAAATTAGTGGATTTAATGTTAAGAGACAAGGTAGTATCTGCATGCAATACAAACTTAGTAGCTTTCTTTGAGGAACGTAAGCCAAAGGACATAGACACAATGTCACAGTTAGGGCAAAACTACATGACTGCACATCCAAACAGTTCTATTGGTAGACTAATGAGTGAGGAAATAGTCTGTGCAGCGTACACTAAACAGGACCAGAATCCAGTTATTAGACCAAGGGCGAAAAGTGTGGATTCAACACATAGATATGAACAACAAGAACCTCAAGAGAATGCTTTTCGAGGAAACAATGTTGGTAGAGTAGGACGTTACCCATACAAAAGGGGGAATTTCCAGAGACGTCCAAATAGTTATGCCGGATGTTGGAATTGTGGGAGCTGGAGACACAAGGCAGCACAGTGTGACGGGCAACCAGCCAGTGGGCCAACAAGTAATAGGAAGAAGGACATTATTTGCTTCAAATGTGGCGGGACAGGGCATGTTAGCCATGAGTGTATGATAGGAAAAACAGAGCACTCTAATGCAGCACAAGTAATTGAGACGCTGAACAATGAGAATTGTAGTGGATGCAAACCTTTGTTTGAAAAAGACAGTCAGCCAGTCTTAATATGTGGTCATACAGTGAAAGCAGGATCAGCAGTGCATGAAGGAGGAAGTCTGAAGATGTACCATGGATTTGTTAATGATAGGCCAGCGTTAACAATAAGGGATTCCGGATGTACGTCCATCGGAGTTAGAAAGAGTTTAGTGCATCCCTCGGATTATACAGGGAAAAAGATTAGATCCATAACATTTAATGTGACAGTAGAATTCTACCCATTAGCCGTGATAACAGTGAAAACACCATATATCACAGGAAGAGTGACAGCGTGTGTTCTGGACGCACCAGTGGCCGATTTAATCATAGGAAATGTAGCAGGAGTTAAAGATTGTACAGAAGAAGAAGTCAGTTTATTGGGACCAGAAACATAGTTTAAGCAGTAGCGAGGTAGGTACCAAAAGAAAACCTAAATTAGAGAGTATAGCTGAACAAGAAGAGGCACCTGAAGTAGACACGGGAACTCAGGGCAAGGGTAGTACAGCTGAGCAGGTGAGAATGGATCTCAAATATAGCTGTAGGGAATCCCAGAGACAAGATAATACGACAGACAAATGTTTCCAAGGGTGTGGTAAAGTCAGACATAGGCAATCAAAGAAGGGTAGATGGTGCTTTGGAAGGAAGAATAATGTTCTCACTCGCAGGTTGTCAGATGGCGGAACTGCATGTGGGCAAGTCGGATTACCGTTAACACATAGAGACCGATATACTAGAACAGCTCAGGATAGGGCATGTGCAGGGCACATAAGAGTAAGGCGGAAGCAGCATAGAGCAGGATGTCAGGTATATTGGCCAGGATTTAATAAGAGGTCAGACTAAACAGAGACTCCAGTTTAACGGTACAATATGCAGATTGCAAAGTTAAGGCAGTTCAAAAGAGTGTTAACGACATCACTGAACCAGGGTTAGGATTAGCAAACAGATGTGTTAAAGATATAGGAAACATGAGGCATGGGTATATGAAGGGTAGACACAGCATCGACAGGAATCATAGGTGGAGGTTTGAGGCAAGAAAAGAACCACCTGATATAGGGTCGGTTCACAAATAGCTTGTGTCTTTGTGAGGGTGTTAGTAGACCTGCAGATACACAGATATGATGTTTCTTATGATGTATTATTATTATTATTATTATGTGATGTATTAGTTCATGCATTGGTACACTAGATGTAAAGTGTTGGTATTGATGTGTGGGGAATATGGGAGTGTACTATGAGCATTTGATGTATTAATTAGTGTGGTAGCTAGAGTAAGGTGGCGCCATACTTAGGGCTACCCAGGCAATATGTCTGGGTCACATATTTGATAAGTATTAGTCTCCCAACATTTGAAAACGATGTTTTCTTTTAAGGGGGGGGGGGGAATAATGACATATGCCTGGATCATTGACATTGAGATGAGTGACCTTTGTAGCGGGACTACGAGAAAAACAACCAGCCATGAGACATAATGGTGAGGGTGAGTGGAGACCCCAGGGTGGATAGTTTTAGGCTGGGGTGTAATGTTGTTGGGAGCCCAGGGAGGGGCTACACAGCAGGGTTAAAAGACAGTGGAAAACTTTGACTTGGCAGTGGAAGCGGAGACCGACTGAGGTTCGGTTCGTGTGAAGTCAGGGGACTTCTGGACAGTTGATGTTTTGAGAGAAACGGAGAGTGTGAGAGAGTGAAAAAGTATGAGAGATGCGGATATTGTGAGAGCGTGAAAAGGTTAGAGAGAGAGAGAGAGAGAGAGAGAGAGAGAGAGAGAGAGAGAGAGAGAGAGAGAGTCTGATAGAGTGAAAAGGTGAGAGAGAGAGACGGAGAGTGTGCGAGAGTGATAAAGTGAGAGTGAGAGAGATGGAGAGTGAGAGAGTGAAAAAGTTTGAGAGACATAGAGACGGAGAGTGTAAGAGAGTGAAAAAGTTTGAGAGACAGAGACGGAGAGTGTGAGAGAGTCAAAAGTGAGAGAGTCAAAAGTGAAAGAGAGAGAGAAAGTGTGTGAGAGACACGAAGAGTGTGAGATAGTGAAAAAGTGTGTGTGTGAGAGAGAGAGAGAGAGAGAGAGAGAGAGAGAGAGAGAGAGAGAGAGAAGGAGGAGAGAGTGAACAAGTGAGATAGAGAGAGAGACGCAGAGTGTGAGAGAGTGAAAAAGTGTGTGAGAGAGAGACACGAGAGTGTGAGAGAGTGAAAAAGAGAGAGAAATCAAATCAAATCAAAACAAATCAACTTTATTTTACTATTACTATTACTATATTTTTAGAGAGAGGCGGGAGAAGGAGAATGTGAGGGAGTGAAAAAGTGAGTGTGAGAGAGTGAGGGGGGGAGGAGGAGACGGAGAGTGTGAGAGAGTGAACAAGTGAGAGAGAGAGAGACGGAGAGTGTGAGAGTGTAAAAGAGAGAGAGACGGAGAGTGTGAGAGAGTGAAGAAGAGAGACGGAGAGTGTGAGAGAGTGAAAAAGTGAGTAGAGAGAGAGAGAGAGATGGAGAGTGTGAGAGAGTGGAAAAGTGAGTGAGAGATGGGGGGAGGAGACGGAGAGTGAGAGAGAGTGAACAAGTGAGAGAGAGAGAGAGAGAGAGAGAAGGGGGAGACAGAGAGTGAGAGAGAGTGAACAAGTGAGTGAGAGAGATGGTGGGGGGAGGGGGAGACGGAGAGTGTGAGAGGGAGTGAAAAAGTGAGTGTGAGAGAGAGAGGGGGAGGAGGAGACGGAGAGTGTGAGAGAGTGAACAAGTGAGCGAGAGAGATGGGAGGGGGGGGGGAGAGACGAAGAGTGTGAGAGAGTGAAAGCGTGAGTGAGAGAGAGAGACAGGAGAGAGAGAGAGAGAGAGAGGAGACGGATAGTGTGAGAGAGTGAAATATTGTGTGAGTGAGAGAGAGAGATAGAGATAGAGAGGGCGAGAGGAGACGGAGAGTGTGAGCGAGTGAAAAAAACGAGTGAGAGAGAAGGGGAGAAGAGGGAGAGTGTGAGAGAGTGAAAAAGTGAGTGAGAGAGAGAGAGGGAGAGATAACGATCACATTTAACGTGTAAATAAAATTAGTTTGCCTTAATGTAATCACTGAAGTGTCTTCTCCGTGGTGAATATGTTATAGTGTTTCTTATATATGTTCGCCGATGGAGGCTTGTCGTTGCATCGTCCTTTGTTTTCCGTATTTTGTCAAACTGCCACGTATTTCGTGTTTTTAATATCATTACTGCAATAGGGACAAGAACGCTTCACTGTCTACACCAGTGGTTCTCAACCTTTTTTGGCCCTTGCCCACATCACAATATTTTCAGAACATCATCCCCCCCCCCCCCCTTTCGTATTTCTCCCTAAATTAACCCCCCCCCCCCTCCCGCCCATACACAGTATACGTAATAATGTAAGCTAAATTTAATAGCACATACTAAAACAAGTTTAGACGTCTACATAAAACATGATTTGCGAGTCTACTTACGTTATAAAATGAATTGCAGAAGGGTGAGACGTACAGAATCGTAAAGTATGAAGAGACAAACAACATCAAGTAATCGGATGGGGACGGAGCGCTTATGGGAATGTCCCGAATGCTGTGATGTCGGTTCCTAAATCAATCAATCAATCAATCAATCAAGTAATCGGTTCTTGTATTAACATGATATGGAAATAATCTTAATCCTCCTCCCCCCCACCCCCGAAACCCTAAAATTCCCTATGGGGGAGGGGGGGGGGAATTCCCACTGGTTGAGAACCACTGGTCTACACAGACATGTCAATTTGTACAATGAAACAATTATTTAAGAAACAAGAAAATAGTCCCGGGGCAGGGACACGCTGTGGTTATGTCAAGTATTAGGACCATCACATCTTGTAGGCCTGAGTGCACGAAGTAGTAGGTGCTCAGTTTTTCAGTCCCGCAGCAAACGTCGAGAGCTAACATTGATTTCTCGTCCGATCGCGCTTATGATATTCAGAGCTTAACATCCAAGCCACTACACCAACGCCCGCTAAACTGCTGTTTTTTTTTTTTTTTGCAGGACTTCGCTGTCAACACCAGCATTTTACTGCTGTTGTTGATGTCTTGGTAAGTTTACATTCAGTAGTTTGCCATTACTTTCTGAGCGACCAGCTCCTATACCAACACGTTAAGATCCAGCGCGACGCAGTATGCTGCCAAATCGGTCGCAGTTGTGTTTCGAACTCAGGTAAGCGGGCTCACAAATCGCGTTCGCAAGCCTCTTAGCCACGGAGCCGACTTAAACAGCTATATCAATTGAAAATTTACAAACGTTTGATGTAATTATTTCTTTCATTTAACGCCGACGCTGTGAGTAATGGGCCACGAACACGATCGAAACACAGCTGCAGGGGATTTGGAAGCAGACCGCCTACCTTTGGTTTTCATACATTGGTGTAAGTGTCGATCGTTCGGAAAAATATACAACTAAATTTCTTGTTCATTTGACAGGAAACAATCGGGGATGAACAGGCGCTTTGAAAGCATTTAATAACATCAGGGACTGTTCCGGGGGACAGCCAACACCCTTAGTGATTAACATTGTCATAATTCTGTGACAGCACAAGCGCCATACAATACGTTATGTCTATATTATAGTTTTTATATTGAACTTAGTAGAGAGGGAGGGGGAGTGAGTGAGAGTAGAGCGCCATACACTACGTTATGTCTACGTTATAGTTTTTATATTGAACTTAGTATATTCACTGCTTCTGTGAGTGTATGTGTGAGTGTGTGTGTGAGTGAGTGAGTGTGTGTGTCCTTCTCTAGCTCTCTCCCTCTATATTTCCGTCTCTCTGTCTCTCTCCCATCTCTCTCCCCTCTCTTTCTTTCTCTCCTTCTCTCCCTCCCTCTCCCTCCCTCTCTCCTTCTCGCTTTTTCACTCTCTCCCTCCTCTGTTTGTCTCCCTCCCTCTGTCTCATCCTTTCTCACTTTCTCACTCTCCCTTTCTTTCTGTTTCTCGCTCTCTTTTATCTCTCTCTCTCTCTCCCCTCTCTCCGACTCTCTCTTCCCCCTCTCTGTCCATTTCTCTCTCCCC
>JACEFZ010012263.1:0-32500 GCA_014155875.1 Cepaea nemoralis | reverse complement strand
ATTGAGAGAGGGAGAGAGAGAGAGATTGAGAGAGAGATTGGAAAAAAGTCTACGACACTCCACTTATGGCATAGGTAGGCACAGAGAAGCACGATTGTTGAGGGAGAATAGGAGAGAGAGAGACAGAGAGAGAGATTGGAAAAGAGCCTACGACACACGACGGTTTTCTCACTGTATGTCCTATCTTGTGGATTCCAGACAAGAGAGTGTCTAGTTATATTGTCCTCAGGTTTTCTCACTGTATGTCCTATCTTGTGGATTGCAGACAAGAGAGTGTCTAGTTATATTGTCCTCAGGTTTTCTCAGTGTGTGTTCTATCCAACGCCAGCGTCTTTTTATCCCCTTTTTTCTCACTGGGATTTGTTTAGTTCTCTAAATCACCTCTACGTGAGTAATTCTGTCATACCATTTTATTCCCACTATTTTGCGGAAACACCAGTTAGTGAATGTTTCTTTGTGGTTTATTTGTCATTCTTTCAGTTGTTCTTCATGTTGAGATGAGTTGAGGTGAGAAAAACCGACAACATTGCACTCTTGGTATTCCCATAAGCGCCCAGCCCTTATCTTCAACAGCTAGCAAATAGTTCCAATACAAATAGTGCCCGTTGCAATCTGATTATATGTCCGTCTTGCTTTACCTATAAGTGACGACTGTCGACCAGATCCCCAAACGATCCCTTGCTGATGCATTCTCTCTAGACCATGATAGTCTAGCAATGTATCTGCATTATTCACATGCTACCAGAGAGCCTTCACCACATCTGCCTTATCATGCATCAAATAGCCCCTTAAAGATGCCCCTGCCAATCTGTCTACCTGTTTATTTTCAACAACACCAGAGTGTCCTGGAGAAAAGATCAAGCGAATGCTCACAACCCGCGCTCTCTGAATCCATACATACCAATCTGCACGAAGCATGCCAGTCTTCACCTTTATCAGCAATAACTGTGAATGAGTTACAATCACAACATGCATATACACTTTGTTATCCATCCTGCGGAAAATTGCAATAACCGCCTCCACCTCCATTCTCAGACTTTAGATTGTGATTTCTTACACTAAGCTCTCCTGTACTATGTTTTCGCTATGAATCACCATGTTTCATACCCAAACAGTACCCTTGATTTACTTCTTCCACATGCATAGTTATTCAATAAAATGACAATCACAGGAGTGGAGCGACAGATTATCAGCTCTAGCAGAAGAGAACATCACCTGCCGCTCTGCCCACCCTGAACAAATACAGGCGGCTCGGCTCGGTTTTACAGACGTCCGTGTCAATGTTGGCAGAGGAAGTCAAGGCAACGTCAACCTCACAACGATAGTTCGCTCCTGGTTCGTGGGAGATTTAAGTACCTGTCTGATCACGATGAATGCTTTCCCTGGAATGGTTGTGAGAGCTATAAAAATGTAAGTATTTAAAACTTATAGAATACTTGGACTTGATTTCTGTGTGAATTCTTTGCAATACTGAGTTCTAACTCTAATCAAAGTCTTTTCCTATGTTAGCTGCTTTCAGCCACCTATTTAGTACACTCTGAACATTTGAGACGTAATCAATGAAAGTCTCACTAGGTTTAGGTTTTAAATTTGAGAACTGAACCTGATACCCAGGGGCATCAAGTAAAAAGTGTTGCATTATCCTATCATGGATGTATTGATAGTTATATCTAAGATCAGTTGGTATAGATTCTATCACTTTAAGGGGCTCACCACTCAGGTTCTTCATATAAATCATAGCCCACATCTCTATTGGAACTTGGTGATATTTAAATTGATACTCGACATTTTCTGTCCAGGCTGATATGGAATCTTCTTTACAATATGGTTTGATAATATTTTTGTATTTGTTGAACTTATTTTCTTCTTGTTGACTTCTTAGTTTAGTGGCAGAGATCTCTGCGTGTGAGTCTACATCCATACCTTTCATCTTTAATTGTGTCTCTGATTCAACTTGTATTTGTTTTTCCTTAACTCTTGCCATTTCATCTATCTCTTTTTGCTTTAGATCTAATTCCCTTTGTTTTAATTCTTTCTCCTGATCTAATTGCTTTAGCTTAATCTCCTTATCATGTTCTATCTGTTGTTGTTTAATCTCCTTATCATGTTCTATCTGTTGTTGTTTAATCTCCTTATCATGTTCTAACTGCTTCTGTTTTGTTTCTAATTCTTTTTGTTTATTTATTTCAGCTAGTTCTATCTGGTGTTGTCTTTCTCGTGCGCGTTCGTCTCTCTCAGCATTTTCTTTCCGTATGCGTTCAGCTGTCTCAGCATCTTTTGCTTCTTTAAATTTCTGATCCGCATATTGTTCTAGCTCTTTACCTGTGTATTGCATTTCTTTGCCTGCTTTCACGAAATCAGCTAAAGTAGCCATGATGTTTGGTAATTAGCTAGCTTTGGTCTACACTGAACTCTTTAATCAATTATTTTTCTTTGATATGTTATGGTTCTTAATATCTGAGCACTGTGACATGCCCACGAAAAAAACAGAATAGTTTACTTAATATTAAATTGTCAATGTCCTGTCTTCGTTCTAACTTTTTATGCCTTTCGTCACTAACCTAATTTAATCTATGTAAGTGTTGTGCAGACCAAGTCTAATTTGCATGGCCAAAAAGTAGTACCATCGTGACGGTAAACACAAGAAAAAGTACGAAAAAAAATTGAATAACTGCTTTGAAATAAATAAAAATATATTAATATTGTTTAAATAAATAAATATATTCAATTACTAACTCAAATAAACAAATAATAGGTAATATAAAGCACTGATTCAGGCGGGCAGCAGCTTAACGATTTGTAAACATTCAGATGCTGAATGCCAATGGCGCAGAACAACTGGTTGTCAATCGTAACACGTCAGAGGCGCAGCGCTATTTTTAGCTTCCAAAAATCGATAATGTTGCTGGCTGTGTATCGCTCCGCCAAGAATCATTTCTCACAGATTTGTGACTATCTACGTCTAATTTCTCTAATCAGTTTACGGTTAGACTTGTACGACTTGCTCGTTGGTTTTCTTTGTTTGTCCATGGTATTCTTTGAATTTTCCTCAGAAACCACATTTTCACTGCCATTAGGTGTTTTTGACTCCCGTGTGTTGCCGGGGCCCATAAGGGAAGCAAAGAATAGCAACACTGTAGCCTACCACGCATGTCGTAAGAGGCGACTAAGGAGGCTTGATGGTTCCGTCGCCCTGCTACTGAGTGAGTGCGTGGCGTTACACTGTGAGCTGTGAGTTTCGTGTGAAATGCTTTTGAATCTGCCTGTGGTTTTTTTTGGAACGTGACTGCATGTTCGGAGTGATGGCAGGTGGCTATGTCCCAGAGTTGACCGGTTTTTGCCTTATGCAGAAATGCGTGGCTGCTGGGCTTCTGGTTGACTGCCATTGCCATCAGCTATGAACTGTATTTTCGTGGACTGGGTGGGTGAACATCTAGGAAACATTCAGATAGGAAAATGACAGCCGATTCCATCAGAGATGAACTGGGTGTTTCGTGGGGGACTGGTGTGTTGACATTCTGGTGGCGACATTATGCAGTGTATTTGTGCGAGCTGTTGTTTGTCGAGACTCCTGTCTTTTCCACTTTTCACATTGGGCAGTGGGGAGCGTTTTGTGTGATATTCACTGGCACAGGAGCGGAGCATAATGGGGACGACCCGTTGCTGTGAAGTTGGAACTGCGACTAACTAACTAACTAACTAACTAACTAACTAACTAACTAACTAACTAACTAGGTGTTTTTGAACTTTTGTCTGTTCATTGTCCAAGCTTCACATCAATACAGAAGTACAGGTTATATGTAGCACTTCAACACTTCAACACTTATGGAATGACCTTCCAACAGATCTGAAAACTTCAATAAGTCCCTACACATTCAACCGAAAACTCTTTCAATACTTACTTTATACCGACTATATGCCTCCATAAGTCACCTAGTGGTATCATTTTTCACTATGTGTTTGTGTGTGTGTGTGTGTGAGAGTGTGAAAGTGAATGAGTGAGTGGTATGTAGGTGGCATGGGGGTGTATGCAGGTATATGTAGGCATGTAGGTGTATGTAGGTATGGTAGGTGGCATGGGGGATGGGTGTGGGTGTTATGTGTATATGTGGGGGTGTGTGGTGTGGGTGGGGGATTGGAGTGTGAGTGGGGATGTATGTGTGAGTGGTGGGTGTGTTTGGATGGGGGATGTGTAGGTGTGGGATGTGTGTGGATGAGGATGTGAGTGAGTGCGTGGAGAATGTGTGAGTGGGTGAGAGATGTGTGTGTGTGTGTGTGTGTGCGTGTGTGTGTGTGTGTGTGTGTGGGTTGGGAATATATGTGTGGATGGTGGTGTTGCAGTTGAGGGATGCGTGGTTATGAGATGCGTGATTGGGGTGTGTGTGTGTGTGTGTGTGTGTGGGTGGGGAATTTGTGGGTGGGTGAGTGTCTGTGGTTGGGGGATGGGTGGTGATGTAAATGTGGGTGTGGAGAGATGTTTGGGTGGGGATGTGTTTGCTGGTGGGTGCGAGATGTGTGGGTGGGTGGCGGGGGATGGTGTGGGTGGTGTATGTGTGGGTGGGTGTGGAATGTGTGGGTTGGCGAGGAGTGGGTGCGCATGTGTGTGTGAGAGTGTGTGTGTGCAAGAATTAAGAGAGATTTGAGCGCACGAACATGCTATTACACATTTTTTGTGTATTCTCATCTTTCCCATCATTTTGAATGCCACTTGATTTCATAGCGTTTTGTGTATTCTCATCTTTCATATTATAATTTTGTATGCCACTTAATGTAATCATGTATAATACGAACACGTGCACATTACTGTAGAGTGAGTGAGAGAGCTAGTGTGAGTGAGAGAGAGAGAGTGAGTGAGAGTGAGTGTGTGTGAGAGAGAGAGAGAGAGAGAGAGAGAGAGAGAGAGAGAGAGAGAGAGATGAGAGAGAGAGAGAGAGAGTAAGAAGAAAGAGAGAGAGAGTTAAATTGCATCGTTAATTTTTACGCTACACCATGTATATGAACAATTTTTCTCCAATATTTTCAATTTTTGCGAGAATGCTCACGACATTCGTCAGTGTATCTGTGTGTAAAGTGTTGGAGTTTGTTATACTAGTTTCAGTGATTATGTGAGGCATCATGTAAGTGTCTAGATGTGAGGATGTGTGTGTGTGTGTGTGTGTGTGTGTGTGTGAGTGTGTAAGTGGGGGGGGGGGTGTAGGGGGATGTGTGTGTAGGAGGATGTGTGTGTTGGGGATGTATGTGTGGAGGGGTTGTGAAAGGAGGATGTGTGGTGGGTGGGGATGTGTGTGCGGGTGAGAGATGTGTGTGGGTGGTGGATATTTGGGTGGATGGGTGGATGTGTGTGGGTGTTGGTGGTGGGAGATTGTGTTGGTGGGGAATGTGTATGTGGGTGGTTGGGTGGGTGAGGAATATTTGGGTTGAGGGGTGGATGTGTGATGGGTGTGGGGGGATGGGTGTGAGAATGTGTGTGTGGTGGGGTGTGGGTGGATGGGTGGGGTGTGGGTGGGTGTGTAGGTGGATGAAGGATATATGTGTCGTTGGTGAGTGCTTGTAGGTGGGGTGTGGGTGGGTGGGTGTGGGTAGGTGTGTGGGTGGATGGAGGATATATGTGTCGTTGGTGAGTGTTTGTAGGTGGGGGATTGTGGGTGGGTGGGATATGGGTGGGGAGATATGTGTGTGTGGGTGAGGGATGTGTGGGTAGGGATGTGAATGGGGGGATGTGTGTAGGGTGGGTGTTGTATGGGAGTGGAGATGTGTGTGGTTGGGGGAGGTATGATTGGGTGTGGGATGTGTGGGTGGGTAAAGGATGTATGTGAGGGTGGGGGATGTGTGTTTGGCTGGGTGGTTGTTGTGTGTGAGTGTGGGTGGGTAGATGGGAGATGTATGTGTTGATGGGTGGGTGGGGGATGAGTAGGTGTGCGTAGTTGAGTGATGAGTACATTAGTGGATGGATGTGTTTGGGGAATGAGTGTATGGGTGCGGGATGTGTGTGTGTGGGTGGGAAGATGTGTGTCAGTGGGGGATGTGTGGGATGTGTGTGTGTGTGCGGGGATATGTGTGTGTGGGTGGGGAAATATGTGCAGGTGGGGGACGTGTATGTGGGGTAGGGGATGTGTTATTGGGTGGGTGGGGAGGTGTAGATGAATGTGGGATTTGTGGGTTAGTTGGGGATGTGTGAGTGGGTGCTGAGATTAGTGGGTTGATGGAGAGGCTTGTGGGTGGGTGGAGGGAGGGATGTGTGTAATTATGGGGAGTATGTAGGTGGGTGAGGGATGTGTGGGAGGGGAATGTGTGTTTGGGTTGGTGTGTTTGTGTGGGTGTTAGTGGGAAGTGGTATGTGTGGGTGTCGCCGGGTGGAGGATGTGTGGGTGTTGGTAGGTGGGGGATGTGTTAAGGCGTGTGTAGGGGGAGTGGGGTATGTGTGTATGCATGAGGGATGTGTGGGTCGGTGGGTGTATGTGTGTGTGGGGGATGTGTGGTGGGTGGGGGATGTATGTGTGGTTGGTGGGGTGTGTGGATGGATGTGAAATGTGTGATTGGGTGGATGTGAAATGTGTGGGTGCGTGGGTGGGAGAATGTGTGTGTGTGGATGGGAAGATGTGAGTGTATGGGTGGGTGATGTGTGAGTGGATGAGGGATGTGAGTGTGGGTGGGGTATTATGTGGTTGGGGGTTTGTGTGTGGGTGGGTGTATGGAGCATGTGTGCGTGGGTGAGTTTGTGTGGGTTGGGGTATGTGTAAGTGGGTGGGGATGTGGGTGAGGGATGTGTGTTTGTGTGGTTGCGAGATGTCTGGGTTAGTGAAGGGATGTGTGAGTGGGTGGAGGGATGGGTGTGTGGGTTGGTGCGGGATGTCTGTGTGGGATGTGGGATGTGTCACATAACATGATAATATGCATTGTTTATGCTTATAACATTCATTTGACAATTTTTTTCCTATATGAATGTATCGTGCACTGTTGATGAACGAAAGATGAGTGATTGGAAGGGCCGAATGTAATACGGGCATACGTGCCCAATTTGTAACCCTTTTTAAATAAAGTTCAATTCAATTCTTTTTCCCGTAACAACTGACATCATTTTATTGGTCACTATATTTTCCATCTTACAAAAGGCTACCTTTACCAAAGCTATTCTTATTCTAATCTCCGCAAGGCACCTTCCAACAGATGCTATGACTGTTCAGATGTAGTTGTACCGATCCAATTCTTTAAGAGCATTCCCATTTATTTATTATTTTGTTGCGTATCCCTTACGGGACGTTGCAGTCAACACCAGCATTTTCAGCTGCTGTTGATGTACTAGGCAAGTGTTACGTTCAGTAGTTTGCCATTGCTTTCTGAACGACCGGTCTCTATACCTTTTTCGAAAATACGAGCACCGCCGTGTTTCGAACCCGGGTATACGTGTTCACAAACCGCGTTCGCAAGCCCTTCAGCCACAGAGACCAATTCCCATTTACCCGTATATTATTACATTGTAGTATTTCTGTCTTCCAAGTGACGACCATAATCTATGTCTTCTTACAATTTAGTTCTAACCAGGATATAACAAACCAGAATATAATGTATGTGATGATTTTATGGTGATTGTACAGAGACCTATGACTAATGGGTCAGCAGGTGAGCGTCTAGCCTCTACGCTACCATTTGCTAGCAGACAACCCTGCGTTGGTTTTTTACGAAATGCTATGGGTACCGGTCATTCAGAAAGCAATGGCTTACTACTGAAATTAAATTTGCCAATAGATCAAAACAGCAAATCATGCTGGTGTCGACTGCAACATCCTGTAAAGGATATGAAACTAACGTGGTGGATGGAGAGCAGCCGATAGGTTGTTGTTGGTTTTGGTCTGCAATCTGCAGCGATAGGCAGAAGATCTCATCAGTTGAGACCAGTGGCGTGCAGAGGTTCTTGGATGCCCCTAAATTGTTCTTTACCTCATTCATTCCTCCTCCCCTCCGACTGCACTGTGCTGCCCCCTTTCCCTAACTGGATGCCCCCCTCCAGGCTGGATGACCGGGGCCGTCGCACCCCCCTCTGCACGCCACTGGTTGAGATAATGGCTATGACCACCGGTTAGCACAGTCACTGCCTAAAAGAAAAGTATTGGCAAATTACCTTTCGCAAAACTTGCCAGGAAACCTTAACAACCATGATAGAAAACCTAATTAGAAAGAGATCTGGTGGTGAGACCCCCAGGCTAGGCAGATCAAATAATACTGGGGAAGAGTGTGACACGGGGGCCAATACTAGTAATCGTGATGACGGAGTTATTCCTGACGGTGTTACCAAAGAAATCCCATGTGTCAGACTAAGAAAGCCAGTGAGACTAGGAACGTGGAATGTGAAGTCATTATGAAGGAAAGCTTAGGATAGTATGTGATGAGATTGAGAGGTTAAATATTAAACTTGAATATAAATGTTATAGACGAGATCAGAGAATATCTTGGATAAAGACAGGAACAAATGCATCCATACTTCAAGAGCTGAATATTGAAGTAGGTTGCCTATTAAAGACGATAAAACACAGAAACTGAAATAGTTTAGTCACTTGAAACGTCACGAAAGTTTGGAGAGAACAATAATGGAGGGGTATATGCCTGGGAAGAGAGGAAGAGGAAGGACAAGAGAAGATGGTGCACGATGTGGTGATGATCTCCAGATGGGTGTGTCGGACGCGGGACATCTTGCGTGTGATCGAGAGGTTTTCCGGAAGGTTGTTATGGGAGCGAGGTTCTGCAAAGGGCATGCTACTGACTCATCATCATCTTCATCTTCCACCTCTGCCGTCAAGCGTCGTGGGAGGAATAATTTGCGCTCCAGCGCCAGGTGGACGGCACTTGATAGTGTCATTCCGTGTGATTGTACAATGTCTTTGATGTCGTCAGTCAGCATACTATGTGTTAGTCATGTCTTAGTCAGATATGACTGAGCTACCGTAGTTCTTTAGTCAGATGTCACTGAACTACCACAGTCTTTATTCAGATATGACTGAACTACCGTAGTTCTTTAGTCAGATGTGACTGAGCTACCTTAGTCTTTAGTCACACATGACTTAACTACTACATAAACAGTTGATGTACTATCTGCTGTAAAACTTGCAACCACTGAGCCACCACGACACCACTAAGAGCTATAGTTAAAGAGTAATATATAACACTAATATTGTCAACAACTCATGTGTAAGGCATCATCAGATTACTTCTCCCACACCATACAAGAAACTTGCAAGTCGTGTGAGAGGAATTCAATGGTACATTTTATTGCCGTAGGCTCTTTACAAGTACGTAACAGTCGCTATCAAAACCACACACAAAGCCACAGAACTGCCTATCACTAGTTTTCTAAACTCTAATGCTATCTCTATCTATTTGGTTACACAAAACTCCTATCAATACTAAACAAGTGCTCTCTACAAAGTCAGTCCCCAGTCTGACTAGTTCGCTCGCGTGGTTACACACCACGCGGAAGGACCTTGACATGTTAGATCAGATAGTATTATGATTAGTTTACACCATAATAGGATGAAAATATTAGACATTTAAACATACATCATTTACACCATTTAGATAAGAATATCAGTCATATTTTTTTTTTTGGTGTTACATCTAAAAACATTAGTTATAATGTTACATTTCAGATTACCCATCTCAGAAAGGTACATAACTCATCTCACATCAATGCCATCTTAAATAATTAGATTACATCCCTTAAAATAGATAAATATTAGGATTAATTTAAGCATATCTTAGGATTAATGTGGCAAAATAGATTAAAATAGTTAAATACACATTTATAGAAGTAGTAGTAGTATGTCAGTATTTAGAGGATTATTACAGTAAAATATAGTTGGTCATAATACAAGGGTACAAACCATCAACCCTTGCTATTACATGTAAATATATTGTGAATACATGACTCGTGCAGCGATTTACGCACAGTCATGGAGCTCAACTTTCTCAAACTGAGCCAAACTTGTACAGTGTCACTCCAAGGTTTTTAAATAATTGGGAGGGTGAAAGAGTGTGTGACATAAGTGTGAAAGTGAAAGATGTGTGACAGAAGTGTGAAAGTGAAAGATGGGTGACAGAAGTGTGAAAGTGAGAGCGAATGTAAATTATACAGGAGAGAGCGAGATCGGTCAGCGGACTTTTCTGGCGCTCAACGCGACTTTTTATTTTTTGTCTGCGTCAAATGTTTGCTTTCAATGTTCAAAATGTGCTGTGGTGAATGTGTTGTGTGTAGTTTAATTTAGATCTTAGAAAAGTATTTTAAGTCTCATAAGACGGAAATGTAGTCACTAATTAGTGTTATACACTTGTTTGTGACCTCATTCAACCGAATTATGGCACTTGAAAACTAACTTACATACACGTGATAGTTAGATACACATGTTAGAAGTTAGATTATATTATTAATTACATCCAATCACGCAAACAACCAGAAAAACAAACATATAAATTGCATACATATTTTGTAGATCAAAGGGAGATAACTCCGGGTCAGGGGACATAATAGACAACGAAACACTAACTTAACAGTGAAAGATATACTTTACACGCGGAAGCGAGATAGGTAAAGCCTGTCGCACACAGCTTGGGTAAGGGTTGTTTAATATTATATGGGGGACATGAAGCAATTCATGTGTTGACCCTAAGAAAGTCAACTTTGTATGGGTAGTAAGTTAATTTACTATTTGAGGGCAGGTCTTAGATGACAACGGTCCGGTTCAGACATACCTCTAATTAATATAATATTGCGATTGAGAATAGGGCTCACGCCAACCAGACAAGTTTGTGGCGATTGCCAGTAGCCAAGTAAAGTGATACTACATTGTGACATTAGTCAGTAGAAGTCTATGCAGTTACCCAAAGCCAGATTATCTACAGTCTTTGACAAAAATTAGAGACACTAATTTTTTAGAAACCCCTTGCGTCACAACCAATGAGTCAAAGTTGATGACGCAACACAGGAGGGGAGGGTGTGTGTCAAAGACTGGTACATGAAGGACGGAGGTGATACAGTGCCCCGATATAAGGGCGGGGTAGGTGATAGAATGGGGGACTATTAACTAGTTCTCTCATGAGACACGGAGACGTTGACCAGATAGTTGGCGCTCTGGTCACGACAGAATCACGCCTACATAATGGCCACGATTGCCACTCACCAAGACAGCTAATGTAAGCGTGCCAAGCATCACGGCACGCAGAAAGCCGAAGGACATGTCAAGGTCCTTCCGCGTGGTGTGTAACCACGCGAGCAAACTAGTCAGACTGGGGACTGACTTTGTAGAGAGCACTTGTTTAGTATTGATAGGAGTTTTGTGTAACCAAATAGATAGAGATAGCATTAGAGTTTAGAAAACTAGTGATAGGCAGTTCTGTGGCTTTGTGTGTTGTTTTGATAGCGACTGTTACGTACTTGTAAAGAGCCTACGGCAATAAAATGTACCATTGAATTCCTCTCACACGACTTGCAAGTTTCTTGTATGGTGTGGGAGAAGTAATCTGATGATGCCTTACACATGAGTTGTTGACAATATTAGTGTTATATATTACTCTTTAACTATAGCTCTTAGTGGTGTCGTGGTGGCTCAGTGGTTGCAAGTTTTACAGCAGATAGTAACATCAACTGTTATGTAGTAGTTAAGTCATGTGTGACTAAAGACTAAGGTAGCTCAGTCACATCTGACTAAAGAACTACGGTAGTTCAGTCATATCTGAATAAAGACTGTGGTAGTTCAGTGACATCTGACTAAAGACTACGGTAGCTCAGTCATATCTGACTAAGACATGACTAACACATAGTATGCTGACTGACGACATCAAAGACATTGTACAATCACACGGAATGACACTATCAAGTGCCGTCCACCTGGCGCTGGAGCGCAAATTATTCCTCCCCACGACGCTTGACGGCAGAGGTGGAAGATGAAGATGATGATGAGTCAGTAGCATGCCCTTTGCAGAACCTCGCTCCCATAACAACCTTCCGGAAAACCTCTCGATCACACGCAAGATGTCCCGCGTCCGACACACCCATCTGGAGATCATCCACCACATCGTGCACCCATCTTCTCTTTGTCCTTCCTCTTCCTCTCTTCCCAGGCATATACCCCTCCATTATTGTTCTCTCCAAACTTTCGTGACGTTTCAAGTGACTAAACTATTTCAGTTTTCTGTGTTTTATCGTCTTTAATAGGCAACCTACTTCAATATTCAGCTCTTGAAGTATGGATGCATTTGTTCCTGTCTTTATCCAAGATATTCTCTGATCTCGTCTATAACATTTATATTCAAGTTTAATATTTAACCTCTCAATCTCATCACATACTATCCTAAGCTTTCCTTCATAATGACTTCACATTCCACGTTCCTAGTCTCACTGGCTTTCTTAGTCTGACACATGGGATTTCTTTGGTAACACCGTCAGGAATAACTCCGTCATCACGATTACTAGTATTGGCCCCCGTGTCACACTCTTCCCCAGTATTATTTGATCTGCCTAGCCTGGGGGTCTCACCACCAGATCTCTTTCTAATTAGGTTTTCTATCATGGTTGTTAAGGTTTCCTGGCAAGTTTTGCGAAAGGTAATTTGCCAATACTTTTCTTTTAGGCAGTGACTGTGCTAACCGGTGGTCATAGCCATTATCTCAACCAGTGGCGTGCAGAGGGGGGTGCGACGGCCCCGGTCATCCAGCCTGGAGGGGGCATCCAGTTAGGGAAAGGGGGCAGCACAGTGCAGTCGGAGGGGAGGAGGAATGAATGAGGTAAAGAACAATTTAGGGGCATCCAAGAACCTCTGCACGCCACTGGTCTCAACTGATGAGATCTTCTGCCTATCGCTGCAGATTGCAGACCAAACCAACAACAACCTATCGGCTGCTCTCCATCCACCACGTTAGTTTCATATCCTTTACAGGATGTTGCAGTCGACACCAGCATGATTTGCTGTTTTGATCTATTGGCAAATTTAATTTCAGTAGTAAGCCATTGCTTTCTGAATGACCGGTACCCATAGCATTTCGTAAAAAACCAACGCAGGGTTGTCTGCTAGCAAATGGTAGCGTAGAGGCTAGACGCTCACCTGCTGACCCATTAGTCATAGGTCTCTGTACAATCACCATAAAATCATCACATACATTATATTCTGGTTTGTTATATCCTGGTTAGAACTAAATTGTAAGAAGACATAGATTATGGTCGTCACTTGGAAGACAGAAATACTACAATGTAATAATATACGGGTAAATGGGAATTGGTCTCTGTGGCTGAAGGGCTTGCGAACGCGGTTTGTGAGCCCGTATACCCGGGTTCGAAACACGGCGGTGCTCGTATTTTCGAAAAAGGTATAGAGACCGGTCGTTCAGAAAGCAATGGCAAACTACTGAACGTAACACTTGCCTAGTACATCAACAGCAGCTGAAAATGCTGGTGTTGACTGCAACGTCCCGTAAGGGATACGCAACAAAATAAATAAATAAATGGGAATGCTCTTAAAGAATTGGATCGGTACAACTACATCTGAACAGTCATAGCATCTGTTGGAAGGTGCCTTGCGGAGATTAGAATAAGAATAGCTTTGGTAAAGGTAGCCTTTTGTAAGATGGAAAATATAGTGACCAATAAAATGATGTCAGTTGTTACGGGAAAAAGAATTGAATTGAACTTTATTTAAAAAGGGTTACAAATTGGGCACGTATGCCCGTCTTACATTCGGCCCTTCCAATCACTCATCTTTCGTTCATCAACAGTGCACGATACATTCATATAGGAAAAAAATTGTCAAATGAATGTTATAAGCATAAACAATGCATATTATCATGTTATGTGACACATCCCACATCCCACACAGACATCCCGCACCAACCCACACACCCATCCCTCACCCACTCACACACCCCCACCCATCACACATCCCTCCACCCACTCACACATTCCTTCACTAACCCAGACATCTCGCAACCACACAAACACACATCCCTCACCCACATCCCCACCCACTTACACATACCCCAACCCACACAAACTCACCCACGCACACATGCTCCATACACCCACCCACACACAAACCCCCAACCACATAATACCCCACCCACACTCACATCCCTCATCCACTCACACATCACCCACCCATACACTCACATCTTCCCATCCACACACACACACACACACACACACACACATATTCTCCCACCCACGCACCCACACATTTCACATCCACCCAATCACACATTTCACATCCATCCACACACCCCACCAACCACACATACATCCCCCACCCACCACACATCCCCCACACACACATACACCCACCGAGCCACACATCCCTCATGCATACACACATTCCCCACTCCCCCTACACACGCCTTAACACATCCCCCACCTACCAACACCCACACATCCTCCACCCGGCAACACCCACACATACCACTTCCCACCAACACCCACACAAACACACCAACCCAAACACACATTCCCCTCCCACACATCCCTCACCCACCTACATACTCCCCATAATTACACACATCCCTCCCTCCACCCACCCACAAGCCTCTCCATCAACCCACTAATCTCAGCACCCACTCACACATCCCCAACCAACCCACAAATCCCACATTCATCTACACCTCCCCACCCACCCAATAACACATCCCCTACCCCACATACACGTCCCCCAACTGCACATATCTCCCCACCCACACACACATATCCCCGCACACACACACATCCCACACATCCCCCACTGACACACATCTTCCCACCCACACACACACATCCCGCACCCATACACTCATTCCCCAAACACATCCATCCACTAATGTACTCATCACTCAACTACGCACACCTACTCATCCCCCACCCACCCATCAACACATACATCTCCCATCTACCCACCCACACTCACACACCACAACCACCCAGCCAAACACACATCCCCCACCCTCACATACATCCTTTACCCACCCACACATCCCACACCCAATCATACCTCCCCCAACCACACACATCTCCACTCCCATACAACACCCACCCTACACACATCCCCCCATTCACATCCCTACCCACACATCCCTCACCCACACACACATATCTCCCCACCCATCTCCCACCCACCCACAATCCCCCACCTACAAACACTCACCAACGACACATATATCCTCCATCCACCCACACACCTACCCACACCCACCCACCCACACCCCACCTACAAGCACTCACCAACGACACATATATCCTTCATCCACCTACACACCCACCCACACCCCACCCACCCACCCCACACCCCACCACACACACATTCTCACACCCATCCCCCCACACCCATCACACATCCACCCCTCAACCCAAATATTCCTCACCCACCCAACCACCCACATACACATTCCCCACCAACACAATCTCCCACCACCAACACCCACACACATCCACCCATCCACCCAAATATCCACCACCCACACACATCTCTCACCCGCACACACATCCCCACCCACCACACATCCTCCATTCACAACCCCTCCACACATACATCCCCAACACACACATCCTCCTACACACACATCCCCCTACACCCCTCCCCACTTACACACTCACACACACACACACACACACACACACACATCCTCACATCTAGACACTTACATGATGCCTCACATAATCACTGAAACTAGTATAACAAACTCCAACACTTTACACACAGATACACTGACGAATGTCGTGAGCATTCTCGCAAAAATTGAAAATATTGGAGAAAAATTGTTCATATACATGGTGTAGCGTAAAAATTAGCGATGCAATTTAACTCTCTCTCTCTTTTCTTACTCTCTCTCTCTCTCTCTCTCTCTCTCTCTCTCTCTCTCTCTCTCTCTCTCTCTCTCTCTTTCTCACACCACACACTCACTCTCACTCACTCTCTCTCTCTCACTCACACTAGCTCTCTCATTCACTCTACAGTAATGTGCACGTGTTCGTATTATACATGATTACATTAAGTGGCATACAAAATTATAATATGAAAGATGAGAATACACAAAACGCTATGAAATCAAGTGGCATTCAAAATGATGGGAAAGATGAGAATACACAAAAAATGTGTAATAGCATGTTACATGACATGCGTGCGCTCATCTCTCTCTTAATTATTGCACACACACACTCTCACACACACATGCGCACCCACTCCTCGCCAACCCACACATTCCACACCCACCCACACATACACCACCCACACCATCCCCCGCCACCCACCCACACATCTCGCACCCACCAGCAAACTCATCCCCACCCAAACATCTCTCCACACCCACATTTACATCACCACCCATCCCCCAACCACAGACACTCACCCACCCACAAATTCCCCACCCACACACACACACACACACCCCAATCACGCATCTCATAACCACGCATCCCTCAACTGCAACACCACCATCCACACATATATTCCCAACCCACACACACACACACACACACACACACACACGCACACACACACACACACACACATCTCTCACCCACTCACACATTCTCCACGCACTCACTCACATCCTCATCCACACACATCCCACACCTACACATCCCCCATCCAAACACACCCCACCACTCACACATACATCCCCACTCACACTCCAATCCCCCACCCACACCACACACCCCCACATATACACATAACACCCACACCCATCCCCCATGCCACCTACCATACCTACATACACCTACATGCCTACATATACCTGCATACACCCCTATGCCACCTACATACCACTCACTCATTCACTTTCACACTCTCTCACACACACACAAACACATAGTGAAAAATGATACCACTAGGTGACTTATGGAGGCATATAGTCGGTATAAAGTAAGTATTGAAAGAGTTTTCGGTTGAATGTGTAGGGACTTATTGAAGTTTTCAGATCTGTTGGAAGGTCATTCCATAAGTGTTGAAGTGTTGAAGTGCTACATATAACCTGTACTTCTGTATTGATGTGAAGCTTGGACAATGAACAGACAAAAGTTCAAAAACACCTAGTTAGTTAGTTAGTTAGTTAGTTAGTTAGTTAGTTAGTTAGTTAGTTAGTTAGTCGCAGTTCCAACTTCACAGCAACGGGTCGTCCCCATTATGCTCCGCTCCTGTGCCAGTGAATATCACACAAAACGCTCCCCACTGCCCAATGTGAAAAGTGGAAAAGACAGGAGTCTCGACAAACAACAGCTCGCACAAATACACTGCATAATGTCGCCACCAGAATGTCAACACACCAGTCCCCCACGAAACACCCAGTTCATCTCTGATGGAATCGGCTGTCATTTTCCTATCTGAATGTTTCCTAGATGTTCACCCACACAGTCCACGAAAATACAGTTCATCGCTGATGGCAGTGGCAGTCAACCAGAAGCCCAGCAGCCACGCATTTCTGCATAAGGCAAAAACCGGTCAACTCTGGGACATAGCCACCTGCCATCACTCCGAACATGCAGTCACGTTCCAAAAAAAAACCACAGGCAGATTCAAAAGCATTTCACACGAAACTCACAGCTCACAGTGTAACGCCACGCACTCACTCAGTAGCAGGGCGACGGAACCATCAAGCCTCCTTAGTCGCCTCTTACGACATGCGTGGTAGGCTACAGTGTTGCTATTCTTTGCTTCCCTTATGGGCCCCGGCAACACACGGGAGTCAAAAACACCTAATGGCAGTGAAAATGTGGTTTCTGAGGAAAATTCAAAGAATACCATGGACAAACAAAGAAAACCAACGAGCAAGTCGTACAAGAAACAAATTGAAACCGTAAACTGATTAGAGAAATTAGACGTAGATAGTCACAAATCTGTGAGCAGGTTATGAGGATAAATAAACTAGAGAACTCGGTGACAACTGGCAGGAATGAGAGGAAAAGAACAAGGGGAGGGCAGAGAAGAATATATCTGAATGGCTTGGTCACATGGCATGGTCGAGACAAGGAACTGATTCACGACTCTGGTGATCGTGTGAGATGGTAAAACATTACGGCTCACGCTTCTCGGTATAACACATGATGATGGTGATGATTATATAATGTTCAATTCCTTCTGGATTTTCGCTGGGATATACAATTTCTTTTACTATTTGAGATAATGAGGTGTTTGTGAAAATGTGTTTATTTGTCCTTGACATTTAATACATTTGACCTCTCTCATAACACCCTCCCACGCAATCCAAAACCTTCTTCTGCTATCATCCTCAATCTTGCTGATTGCTACAACAGTCTGCAACTTTTCCCAACGGAAAAAAAGTGTTACACTATTGACTATTTTTATCTCGTCTTAACGTGAACTATCCCGAACAATGTAGATTATCGCCATATGCGCCTGGAAATTTCTAATACTCCTTTTATCGTCTCGCCGACTTCCGCCAGTGAGATCATGAATGGCTGAAAATTATACACTGCACTCTTTAGTGAAATTTGATAGAGAATAGTGTCACATACTTTACGATAAACACCATGTCACTGCATGTGTGTCATTATTTAGGAGAATAAGCCACGTACGGCAAGATTACCACACTCATTTATGTCCAAAGAATGAAACAATAAAAAAAAGAACCTGAAATGCTGATAATCACAATTTGAACAGTTATGCGTCAATTTGCAATAGAATATATCTTTATACATATGAACTCTTCATGTGTATGTGAGATAGCTAGTTCATGCTTTGTCTAACTATAAATCAACAACAAAAAGTTAGTTGCATACTCTTTACAGGATGTCACAGTCAACGCAAGCATTTGTTTCCTGTTGTGATCTCTTGGCAAGTTTACTTTCAGTAGCTTGCCATTGATTTCTGAACGATCGGCACCCATACCAATTCGAAAATTCCCAACGCAAGGCGGTCTGCTGCCAAATCGTCCGCAGCTGTGTTTCGAACTGAGTCCGTATCACCTTCACCACGGAGCCGGCATAAATCAACAATGACCAGTAAATTGAATATTAATAAATACTCAAAAAATGACAGCCATTCTTCAGAGGATGTTTACAGCGCTTTACCCAAACACGGGGATCACTGCTTCGTAGTGACTAGACCTTCGCTTGCCAGTCCTGTGATCATGGGATTGAATCCGCATGGAGACAGAGATTTTAAAATTGATCTAGTCCAAAATGAATATGAAGAAATGTCTTCGGAAGTAAAGGCGCTCATGTTATACTGACCACAAACCCTTTTAGTCTATAAATATATGGGACTAGGACCATATGCCCAATGTTCCTTTAGTGATGGAAAAGAGTTCTTTACGTTGTGTTAACCCAGATAATGCCCAATGGTCAATTTGCTGACTCGGCGCGCAACGTTTCTCCTCTCTCTTGCCTTGTATCTCCCCGTGGAGTTAACCCAGATAAGGCCCAATGGTCAATTTGCTGACTCGGCGCGCAACGTTTCTCTTCTCTCTTGCCTTGTATCTCCCCATGGAGTTAACCCAGATAATGCCCAATGGTCAATTTGCTGACTCGGCGCGCAACGTTTCTCCTCTCTCTTGCCTTGTATCTCCCCGTGGAGTTAACCCAGATAATGCCCAATGGTCAATTTGCTGACTCGGCGCGCAACGTTTCTCCTCTCTCTTGCCTTGTATCTCCCCGCGTAGTTAACCCAGATAATGCCCAATGGTCAATTTGCTGACTCGGCGCGCAACGTTTCTCCTCTCTCTTGCCTTGTATCTCCCCGTGGAGTTAACCCAGATAATGCCCAATTGTCAATTTGCTGGCTCGGCGCGCAACGTTTCTCCTCTCTCTTGCCTTGTATCTCCCCGTGGAGTTAACCCAGATAATGCCCAATGGTCAATTTGCTGACTCGGCGCGCAACGTTCCTCCTCTCTCTTGCCTTGTATCTCCCCGTGGAGTTAACCCAGATAAGGCCCAATGGTCAATTTGCAGACTCGGCGCGCAACGTTTCTCCTCTCTCTTGCCTTGTATCTCCCCGTGGAGTTAACCCAGATAATGCCCAATGGTCAATTTGCGGACTCGGCGCGCAACGTTTCTCCTCTCTCTTACCTTGTATCTCCCCGCGGAGTAAAGGCTCTCAACGAACGAACATACACCGAGCTGTTCTTCTCTGTAACGAAGGAGTTACAGACGCAATTCGTATCCCCGCGCTGGTTTTCATACAGTGGTTTGAGTGACGTTAGTTCAGAAAGCAATGGCAAACTACTGAAGATAATCTTGTCTAGAAATCACAAACAGCCAACAAGTGCTTTGGGTTGACCGCGACGTCTTGTGAAGGATATGCAACTAATTATGTATTAGTTCTGATGTTAATATCTGTGTTGCAGATGATAAATGCCAAACACCGAATGATGGGATGCGCTATGCGGAGTGGGTGCGGATCTCAACATAATGTCGTGTTAATGTGCCTTTACGAGGGAGGGTAAGTCCCTGTATGTGTCTATTTTATTCACTTTCATTTACTGGGGGGGGGGTGTCTTTAAATTAATAACATTATAAGTGTGATAGACATTACAATAGCCATGCTATTGTCTTGTAACCTGTCAACATTATTGTTAAGGATGTCACGGGTGTTAAGCACGTAACATCACTGTGCAGACGATCAGGGTGACGTCATAAGGACAGTTTAAACATGGGCACCTCACTTTTGACATGCACCAACGAGGAGCAGCGTTCTGTTATCCGTTTTTCGATCAGTGAAGGGGTGAAAACTAAATACATTCATCGGCGAATGAAGGTCCAGTATGGTTATACATGCCTGTCAGTCCAGCAAGGGTATGAATAGAGTAGATAGTTCCGACCCGCAATCAAATCCAAACGACTTCTGAGTAAAGGTGTCCCTTTGCAACATGACAATGCTCGACCCCATACTGCCGTGCATCGATTTTAAACCATCGAAGACCTCCACTTTCAGTGTGTACCACATCCCACGTACTCTCCAGACCTAGCGCCAAGTGATATCAACCTGTTTGGACAACTTAAAGAGTCAAAAACGTTTAAGAATTTCATTTGAAGCCCCTGGTATTTATATGGAAGGAATCAACATTAGGGGACGATACATCAATAACATTAGATATGCAGATGATACAGTCTTGATTGCAGACAATGAACAGGACATGCACAATTTAGTAGATGCGGTTGTTGCACACAGTGAACAACTAGGGTTAGAACTGAATATTAAGAAGACACAGATTATGGTCGTCCTGGGAAGAAGGAAATTCCACAATGTGATATACGAGCTCAGTGTTCCTGTCTCGACAATGCCATGTGGCCAAGCCATCCAGGTATTTACTTCTCGGTCTTCCCCTTGGTCTCTTCCCTTCGATCTTGCCAGTTGTCACCAAGTTCTCCGATACATTTCTTCTCATAACATGTCCAACAAAATGTTGACTGTCTACGTCTGATGTCTCTAATCAGTTTACGATCTTAATTTGTTTCTTGTAGGACTTGGTCATTGGTTTTTCTGTCTGTCCATGGTATTCTTTGCATTTTCCTCAGAAACCACATTTCTGCAGCCATCATATGTTTTTCAGCTTGTCTGCTCATTGTCCACGCTTCACATTCACACAAAAGTATAGGTTCTATGTAGCACTTCAACAGTCTTTTTATCGTTTCAATTGATATCATTTTATTGGTAAGTATGTTTTTCATCTTGCAAAAAGCTACATTCGCAATGGCAATTCTTGTTCTAATTTCTTCAAAGCATCTCCCATCAGATGTTATGACTGTTCCGAGATAACTGTATCGATTCACTTGCTTAAGAATATGCCAATTTACGTGTATATTACATTGTGGTATTTCCTTCTCAACATCCCATCAGATGTCACAGGAATTCAAGAGACCTACACAGATACCACCGAAGAACTAGAACCAGACATACTAAAAGAAGAATTTATAGAAGCCATCAGATTAGCCCCATTGAACAAATCACCGGGACATGATGAAATACCAAATGAACTAATTAAAGCAGCAAGGAAAGTAGGAACAGCTTGGCTACATAGTCTATTCAACCATTTTTGGGTAGAACAACAGACACCACGAGACTGGGGAAACGCCATAATTATCCCAATTTGGAAAAACAAAGGCAGCAAAAGAGATTGCACACAATACAGAGGCATTTCACTGTTGAGTCATACTGGGAAAATATTTTGCAAAATTCTTGAGAAAAGATTACGAACTACTATAGAACCCCAGCTAAGCGAAACACAACTTGGATTTAGGAAAAACAAAGGATGCACAGATGCCATTTTTGCTCTTAGACAACTTATAGAAAAATCAATCGAATTCAATGAAACACTCTACTTAGCCTTTGTCGACCAAGAAAAGGCATTCGATAGAGTAGATAGAAACAAGCTGTGGGAAATCCTTAAACAATATGGAGTGAGTACACATCTAACAAACCTATGTAGAAGCTTATACAACAACAGTGAATGCATAGTGAGAGCAACTGGAGGACACTCAGAACCCTTCACCATAAGATCTGGAGTACGACAAGGTTGTGTCCTGTCCCCTCTCTTGTTCATAACATATATAGACAACATATGTAAAGAAACCAGCCAAACAGAGACCGCAAGAATACCGCATGACGAGAACACAGAAGAAGAACCATCTGCAAATCTAACCATTAGAGAACTCCTGTTTGCGGACGACCAAGCACTAATAGCAAAATCAGAAGCTGAATTACAAGACCACATGAATAGTCTAAACGAAATGTGTAGGGAACATAACATGAAAATTAGCACAAGCAAAACAGAGGTAATGACTATAACTAAAGAAGAAAAAACAACAACAATTCACCTAAACGAACATCCCTTGAAACAAGTAAAGAGTTTCAAGTACCTAGGAAGTATAATATCATCAAATGGCAGATCAGAAGACGAGATCGAAAATAGATGCAATAAGGCAAACCAACTCATTGGACAAATGGCACCAATACTAAAGAACAAACATGTATCAATAACTACTAAGAAAGCACTTTACAACACAATCTTCCTACCAACTCTATGCTATCAATGCCAAACCTGGACAATGACAGAAAAAGAGAAAAGAAAAATCACAACAACAGAAATGAGATTCCTGAGAAGAATACTCAACGTATCAAGAAGAGATAAGATCAGAAATGAAGAAATCAGGACTAAAGTGGGGTTATAGCAGCACTAGATTTTATTAGAAAGCAGCAAGTCAAATGGTTTGGCCATGCAAGTAGGTTACCAGTCAACAGCATACCACAACAAGCAATGATGTACAGACCAGATGGAAACAGAGGAAGAGGCCGACCACGTAAACGTTGGACGGAGGGAATAGCAGAGTCCATGGGAATATCGATACATGAAGCCCATAATCGGGCACTCTCACGATGTTTATACTTCACCTCGACACCGCAAGGTACAAGTGGAACATGATGAGATGAGATGAGGTGAGGTGAGGTGAGGTATTTCCTTCTTCCCAGTGACGACCATAATCTATGTCTTCTTACAATTCACTTCTAACCATAGTTGTTTACTCTGTGTAACAAACGCATTTACTAAATGTTGCAGGTCCTATTCATTGTCTGCAATCAAGACTGTATCATCTTCATATCTATTGTTATTGATGCATCGTCCCCCAATGTTGATTCCTTCCATATCTTCTATATTTCTGAAAATATTCTCACTGTACATGGAAAAAAATATGGAGACATACATCCCTGCCTCACACCTCTCTTAATAGGCTGATATCATTACGTCATTATCAATTCTTATGGCAGCTTGTTGTTTCCAATATATGTTTTTTTCCAAGTCTAAATATCAAGCCAGCTAGAGAAGCAAGGTGTTTCCCACCTACCCTGGGAGGGTACTATCCCAAAGAGAAACCTGGACCAATGCAGCAGTCTTTGCCCATGATGTCTATGAAAGTTTCCACTCAGGCATTGAAACCTTTGCTGCAGCGATTAATCTTTAGGACACGTACAACAGAGTACCATTGGATTTTCTAATGCTTCAGCTTCTTGAACTCAAGATAAGTCCGTTCCTCCTTAGTTGGATCGCTGTAGCCCTCTTCCAACGGAAAGTAGTTTTTAGATGTGGCAGTTGGACTTCGAAACCAACAGCAATATATCCTGGCCTACCACAGGGATCACCATTATCTCCGGTGCTGTTCAACGCCTACACAGTGAGAATCACCAGCGAGCAGATCACTGGACCGGGGAGGACATTGTCATATGCCGACGATGTTTTAGTGTATCGTCAGGGTAAGGATAGAGATCAGGTTGCTGTGGAACTGCAAACCGAACTCAATCGCATAAGTACTTGGTGTGCTGAAGCTGGGGCAATGGTCAACCCAACAAAGGCAACAGTGACATGGTTCTCTTTGAATAATCATATTGTCAACACTCCAACACCAACTGTTAATCTGTGTTCAGAGACTGTGGAAAGAACGCAGGCAATGAATTACCTGGGGATACGTTTTGATCGAAGCCTTGCTTATAATGTGCACATAGACCAGATGATAACAAAGGTCAAGCGGGGTTTGGCTGCGATGCGGATGATGGCTGCAGCAAACTGTGAGCAGCACCATCTATGCCTCCTATATGAGGGCTGGTCATGTCTGCTTTTGAGTATGCGATGGCAATCCTGACTCTCAGAAGTAAGCAGATAGAAAGGATGGAAAGGATACAGAACGAAGCCATGCGCATTATTCTTGGATGTACAAGAGATACAGCATGCAGGGCGATGCTCTACCTTCTTGATTTTTCAACCATTGAAGACAGATTACAAATTTGCAGAGTACGTGCCTACCTCAGAGTTAACGCAAACACACAAAATCCACTGCATAGTGAAATTAGGAAGGTGAAGGGCAGGTTTAAAAGAGGAAGTTCGTGGATGGGTCAAGCCGAAGACATTCTTCAACAGGTGTGTTCACTGGAGGACTTAGAACCTGGCGAGGAGTGGGTACAAGTGCCGGCAGATTTCTGTACGTCTCTTTCGGTTTGCATCTAGCTAGACAGACAATTCAGACAAGAAAATCCGGTTGCTGTGGAGGTGGAAGTACAAGCGTTGATTTTCGAGAATTCGTTAGACGGTGATGCTGTCATCTACACAGATGGGTCGGTCGTCCGACATGTGAGAAGCTCATGGGCCTTTACGGCGCGGGCCGGAGGGAGAATTGTGAAGGAGGA
Organism: Cepaea nemoralis; assembly: GCA_014155875.1. Lineage (NCBI taxonomy): Eukaryota > Metazoa > Mollusca > Gastropoda > Stylommatophora > Helicidae > Cepaea > Cepaea nemoralis. The sequence continues at coordinate 7,367 of JACEFZ010012263.1, read as the reverse complement.
CTCTGGTGCTTTTGTTGAGACCACAAGTAGCCTGACTATGGAAGTCATGGCAGTAAGTAAAGCAATAACATGGCTCGAGACACAGACATTCACTAGGGCATGTTTCCTTAGCGACTCAATGAGCATGCTCAAGAGGATAGAGATGGGGTGGATCCGAAGAGAGTGGTTGCTGTCTCTGGAGCGGTCTCGGCTGGACAAAGATTAGTTTCATCTTCGTGCCAGGGCATGCGGGAGTACAAGGAAATGAGCGGGCTGACAAGCTCGCAGGGAAGGCTAAGGTGGAGGGCGGATGCGCCATGGACCAGGCTGACAATCTGAATGTTCTACGAGAAGTAAGATTTCTGCGAGAACCAAGTGATGACTGCGAATCTACAACCATGGTCAGACTGCGAGAACAGCAAATCAAAAGAGGGTGGCCAAACAAGAACACTACGCAGGAAGCCAAAGAAGATTGATAAACCAACACAGAACTGGTGTCGTTAGCCGCTACACGCTGCGGGATTAGCTGAGGAGGGGATCGGAGCACTTATGGACTGAATGGTTCGATGTGCAATGAGGATGATCTGTCGACTAACTAACTAACTAACTAATTAACTAACTAACTAACTAACTAACTAACTAACTAACTAACTAACTAACTAACAAGTCTAAGGTTTTTTTCCATCAATTTGTAATCTTCAAGCATCCTTATCACGTAGACATGTCTCTCTTTATCGAAAGCCTTTGTGTAGTCAATAAAGCAAAGGTGTAGATCTTTGTTTACTTCTATAGAACGTTCAATTACTGTTCTCAGTATGTACAGAGCATTTACTGTACCCTTGCCTTCTACAAACCCACACTGTTCTTCTTCTATTTCAGGTTGTACTTTCTTCCTAATTCTTTGCAAAATCTTCGTGATGTGACTCATTATACTAATTGTTCGATGGTGCTCACATTCCAAGGCTTCTGATTTCTTTGGAATTGCAATGAATACAATTACATAACTCTTGAGGTATATTTCCAGTATCATATATTGTATTCAGCAGTCTGGTAACTTTATCTATTCCATATTCTTCTAAAGCATTAATCATTTCTGTTGTGATGCTGTCTGAACAGGTGGTCTTGCCAGATTTCATATGGTTAAGAGCATTCTGAACCTCCATGTTCAAAACTGATGGTCCTTCATTATTATTTCGAATATCATACTGTTCTCTGTTATCATCATGAAGGGTTTTTCTCATAATCTAACCATTCATTCATTCATCCAAGTAGCATGTCCTTTGCAGAACCTCGCTCCCATAACAACCTTCCGGAAACCCTCTCGATCATAAGCAAGCTGTCCTGCTTCCGATACACCCATCTGGAGGTCATCCGCCACATCCTGCACCCATCTTCTCTTTGGCCTTCCTCTTCCTCTCTTCCCAGGCATATTCCCCCCATTACTGTTCTCTCCAAACTTTCGTGACGTTTCAAGCGACTAAAATATTTTAATTTTCTTTGTTTTATAGTCTTTAATAGCCAACTTAATATTAGTTCTAGGTCGTTATGGGTGCATTCGTTTCTTTTCTGGTATCACCAGCTATTTTAGAACCCATCCAACACACTTTACATTCCAAAGGCATTATCGTGTTTCAGCTTGATTAGTAAGTTATAATCATCATCTAATCAGTTCCTCTTGTACCTTGGGGTGACGAGAAGCATAAACAGCGGAGAGAGTGCCCATGTAAGGGATTCATATATTGAGGTTCCCATGGGCTCTGTAATTCCCTCTATCCATTGTTTACTTGGCTGACTTCTTCCTCTGCTTCTGTCTGGCCTGTACATCATTGTTTTGTTGAGTATTACGGTCTAGTTGGTATCTATTTATATGGCCAAACCATTTAACTGCTGTTTTCGATAAAATCTAGCGCTGCTATAACCCCAACTTTAGTCCTGATTTTTTCATCATCATTCACACAGGTTCTATTCTCTCCTCGGGTGTGTGGTCTGCCAGCAGACGTCTGCAACCACAACCATCCAAATCCGATCTGTGTATCATCCGATATGTTGATGAAATTGGTGTGCTTGTATTATTTGTGTTTCAGCTGTTGAAGCTTTCCCACAACATTATTCATTGTCTCCTCTGCCTCTCTTGTGAGAGTGTTTTCTCACACAGGCAAATTTCTCTATTCCATCACTTCTCTTCTGCTGATTTCCCCCATAAATTGCATTTGTTTTTTCTTTCAGTCAGGTCTTAGTCAAATATGACTGAGCTACCATATGACAGTAGAACGTCTGCCTGTCCAGCCATGAAATGTCCCCTAGTTTATGTGCAAGGCAGCAGGTTGGTGTCCTTGTCCTCTGAGCTGACTAATTTGTGGTATATCTTTCTTTCATAAACATATTTTAGTTTTTTCCCCATTAGCACAAACTAATTTCTCATAAGTAAACCTCAGTATTTCTCACAAGTACACCTCAGTATTTCTCATAAGTAAAACTCATTATTGCTCATAGCCAACCTCAGTATTTCTTATAAGCCAACCTCTGTATTTCTTACAAGTAAACCTCAGTATTTCTCATAAGCTAACCTCAGTATTTCATATAAGTAAACCTCAGTATTGCTCATAAGCCAATCTCAGTATTTCTCATAAGCCAACCTCAGTATTCTCATAAGCAAACCTCAGTATTTTCTCATAAGCCAAACACAGTATTTTTTCATAGTGAAACATAAAGAAGTGTCTAGTTATGCTATCTTCAGGCTGTCTAAATGTGTGTCCTATTAGTGTCAGTATCTTTCCTCCCCTCCTGGTTCACTAGGATTTGTTAAGTTCACTCCATGAGCTAGCTCTACATTGGTGATACTATCACACCATTTTGGTCTGTATATTCTGTGCAGGCCCCAATAATAAATCTTCTTTTTCTGTGTTCATCCGGAGAGTTTTTTCGGACGTGATTGCATTGTGTCCTGTTTACAGCAGAGCTGCGTTCTTGCGCAGTTAGGCCGACACATCCGACTTCTGCGGCATTTGTTGACCGGGTTAACCTTCCCGGGTGTTTCGTAGGACGTTTGACTCTCACTGTTGTGGTGTTATCCCCCATCCCAGCTGGCCCATTTAGAACAGCCGAAGACATCCCGGTCAGCCCTCAAGGGAAGGCAGGGGCAGACCATGGGCATTCCCCGCCATCCAAGGAGGCTTCCATAATTGCAGAGCCGACACATAGCGCTCTAGGTACTGGCTCCCCCAAGGAATCGTCACGTCCTGCACATGGCTGCTTAGCCTCACTTCCGTATATTGGGCCTTCCGTTCACCACAGGCTGTTCCTTCGGAAACCAGAAGAATGCAGTCTGCAGATAACATCCACACAGTGAGCTTTCGATTCGGACTTTCCACATAATGGATTTGCTATCCAAGCAATATTCCATTTCGTGCCACTGGGACGCCTTTTTCCCACCTAATTAATAAATATGTGCAGTTTATGAATAAATGTTATTAGTTTTCCCATGCTTCTGATCCTATAGTAGTGTTGATTTAAAAGAACATCATCTAACTTCCTTCTAACATCTATGACCTAGGCTAAAATCTTGCAGGCAACAGATTCTTCCCTCATTCATTCAGCCATGTTTTGTAAGTTGTTGAATGAACACTGGTCCATACAGACAAACATCCACGCAAAGCTATTTGAGAGCCTCAGTAAGCTCTCACATGCAGAAGCAGACATTACAAGAACAACAGCCAATGAGAAGAGGAACTCTACCTCAGCATTTCCCAGAATGTTCTCGATCATGGAGATGTATGCCCTCATTTCAGATCTCTCTGTGTCTGACAGACTCTGGCTCAGATTAAAACCCTGGAAACAATCACAGAAATGTAGTTCTTGCCACACACACAACAACAGACATTTAAGATTTGCATTACATACAACAACAGACATTTTGTTCTTTCCACACATACAACATACATTTTGTTCTTTCCATACACACAACAGACATTTAGTTCTCTCCACACATACAACAACATATATTTAGTTCTGTCCACACATACAAGAGACATTTAATTCTGTCCACACATACAACAACAGACATTTAGATCTGTCCACACATACAACAACAGACATTTAGTTCTGTCTATACGTACAACAACAGACATTTAGTTCTGTCCACACATACAACAACAGACATTTTGTTCTGGCCGCACATACAACAACAGACATTTAGTTCTGACCACACATACAACAACAGACATTTAGTTCTGGCCACACATACAACAACAGAATTTAGTTCTGTCCATACATACAACAACAGACATTTTGTTCTTTCCACACATGCAACAGACATTTATATGTTTCAATACAGATAATACACAATTCAACAGCAGTTCTGAGGTTCTTTCAATACAAGTAACAGTAACAATTGTGTAGATGTTTGTCAAACATAAACACACACAAAGGCCCAAACACATGAGTTACACAGGCAAATAGATAAATGATTGACAGGGAAGAGAGAAATTGGGAGGGGGAAGAATGGAAGAGAAAGAGAGACTCATAAAGCATTGACATGGAAAGAGAAACAGACAAAGAGAGACCAAGAGAGATTGAGAAGAGAGTGAGAAAGAAACAGAGAGAAAATGAGAGAGAGAGAGAGAGAGAGAGAGAGAGAGAGAAAGAGAGAGAGACACAGGGAGAGAGACACAGACACAGGGAGAGAGGTAAAGACCACCACTCTATTACTGGGAAAGCGAGTTCGGAACTTTGCATAGCTCCATGATGAACACAACATTACCAACTTGAGACAAAAAAGCAGCTTACGTAGCTCTAGGAAACTTGTGGCAGTAACAGAAATTAACTTAGCACCAAAACACTTACAATTTCAGAATGTAACAAGACATTCTGAATGAGCAAAGTTACGTAGAAAGATTCTGATGTAACAAAACTGAATATAACAAGGTTACGTACAAGGTTCTGAATGTAACAAGACTGAATATAAAAGATTCTGAATAAAACAAGGTTAGTAGCAAGATTCTGAATGTAACAAGACTGAATGTAAACAAGATTCTACGGGCTTGGTAGAATCAGCGGGGAAAGAAGGGACCCTGTTGAGCTTGACTCTAGTCCGACTTTGTGAAGACACATGAAGGGGTAGCATAGGTGGGAGTGCAAGCTCAATTGAAATACCACTACTTTTATTGTTTCTTTACTTATTCAGTTTCAGTCATTGGAGATTTGTTCACACTGCGAGCAATATTTCCGGCAGACCTATTCTCGCTGGTCGCGGAATCCGCACAGTGGCAGGAGGGGAGATTTGCTCGCAGCAGACGAGCAATATCTCCAGCGGGTCTTTTCCCGTTAGTCGCGGGATCCGCACGGGTCTGACGGTAGTACACGCTGACACAGGTCCAGACACTTGCGATTGACAGGTGTACGTGCCCAGTGGCCGTATAGGACCTACCTGCGGGATTTGGTTGAAACGTCTCTAAGTCAAAGTCCCAAAGGTTTAGGGTCTGGCCACTGCGCGGCCTCCTGCTCGTGGGGGCGAGGTCTCAGAGGTCTGACGTTGAGCCCGCAGCATCTGCAGCCTACCTTGTTCCAGACGTACAGGTATCCCATTCCTCTGGATTCAAACAAGGCAAGACCCGAGAAGGGAACATGTCGTTTTGGTACCACATGTTCTCTAAAGCTCTGCCCGGCATTGTGAGATGTGGAATTTTTGGCCAAATTCCAATCCACATACTTTGGTCTGTCAAGACTGCAAGGTGGCACTCAACAAAGTTATGAAAGTAGCAAGATTCTGAATGTAACAAAGTTATATAGTAGAATCTGAGTGTAACAAATTATATAGCAAGATTCTGAGGTAGCAAGTTATATAGCAAGATTCTGAGTGACAAAGTTATATAGCGATTCTGAGTGTAACAAAGTATATAGCAAGATTCTGAGTGTAACAAGTTTATATAGCAAGATTCTGAGTGTAACAAAGTTATATAGTAGAATATGAGTTGTAACAAAGTTATATAGCAAGATTCTGAGTGTAGCAATAGTTATATAGCAAGATTCTGAGTGTAACAAAGTTATATAGCAAGATTCTGAGTGTACCAAAGTTATATAGCAAGATTCTGAGTGTAACAAAGTTATGATAGCAAGATTCTGAGTGTAACAAAGTTATATAGCAAATTCTGAGTGTCCCAAAGTTATATAGCAAAGATCTGAGTGTAACAAAGTTATATAGTAAGAATCCTGAGTGTAAGCAAAGTTATATGCAAGATTCTGAGTGTAGCAAGTTATATAGCAAGATTCTGAGTGTAACAACGTTATATAGCAGATTCTTGAGTGTAACAAAGTATATAACAAGATTCTGAGTGTAAACAAAGTTATATAGCAAGATTCTGAGTGTGTAGCAAAGTTATATAGCAAGATTCTGAGTGTAACAAAGTATATAGTAAGAATCTGAGGTAGCAAAGTATATAGCAATATATGAGTGTACAAAGTTATATAGCAAGATTCTGAGTGTAACAAAGTTAGATATCAAGATTTCTGAGTGTAACAAAGTTAATAGCAAGATCTGAGTGTAACAAGTTATATAGCAAGGATTCTGAGTGTAACAAGTTATAGAGCAAGATTCTGAGTGTAACAAAGTTATATGCAAGATTCTGAGGTAGCAAAGTTATATAGCAAGCTTCTGAGTGTAACAAAGTTATATAGCAAGATTCTGAGTGTAACAAAGTATATAGCAAGATCTCGAGTGTAAAAAGTTATATAGCAAGATTCTGAGTGTAGCAAAGTTATATAGCAAATTCTGAGTGTAACAAGTATATAGCAAGATTCTGAGTGTAACAAAGTTATATAGCAAGATTCTGAGTGTAACAAAGTTATATAGCAAGATTCTGAATGTAACAAAGTTATATAGCAAGATTCTGAGTGTAACAAAGTTATGTAGCAAGATCATGAATGCAACAAAGTTACAAACAGTCATGAAGTCACAACACAACATTACCTTTGTGCTGACAAACCCAACAACTGGGTCAAACTCTGATACCAGATATGGACCCACTTGAATAAACGGAACTTTCCCTGAAATAATCACCATAATGGGTTGTTATATATAAAAAATGACAGTTTTGGGGTAAAATCATGCCTGTCATCGATTATAAAATCCCAGCGCCTGTTTCATTCATATACAGGATGTTTTAAACAAGCATAAACTGGAAGATTGCAGGAAAAGATATATATTTAGAACAGCATTAAATAGAAATATTATATTAGTATTACAGTAATAAACAAAATGATATTTAGAACAGCATTAAATAGAAAAATTACAGGAGTGTTACAGTAATTACATGGTTTTGATTCTGAAGACATACTGTATTACAGAGTGTTTCTGATTCTGAAGACATACTGTATTCCCCAGTCAGCTGTCA
>JACEFZ010012260.1:0-29618 GCA_014155875.1 Cepaea nemoralis | reverse complement strand
ACTACTCGGTGATGGGAGCGTGAGTGCCTTGGTCTAATCTGGGCTGTAGAAACGTTTCAGGTATACCTGTATGGTAAACATTTTACAGTGCAATGTGATCACCAACCCTTGATGTTTCTGGCATCGTCACGGAATCTGAACGCAAGACTCATGCGATGGTCGCTGCTGTTGCAACCATACTCATTCCAAATCGAATACGTTCCTGGGAAAATGAACGTAGGCGCCGACTTCTTGAGTCGTTGGCCAGTTCCAGATGAACCATCAACTTCGGATGAAGAGGAAAACCAACAAGAGGGATCACAAAAGGAACCGTGTCAGCTGTGAACGACTGAGACGATAGTTTTCCACGGAGATCCATCTGGAGGGGGGCTCTGTCGCATAGTGCGCACTCGGTCTGGTTCACTTCTGCACAGCACAACTACAAAAACACACTTCTCTCCAAAAGCGTTTGCACTAGGGAGCATTGGAATGCTAGGAATGTAGCGTCAGCATTATTAATAGCTGTGACACCCAATGATGGACAGATCATGTGGTCTAAGCCTGTTCTACTCATTGGTTAACCTAGAATAATCCCGTCGGCGCGAAACATTTTGGGTCCAGAGACGCTAACATTTGGGACATGCAGATCGACAGTCCAAGAGGCAAGATGTGATTTCAGTAGGAGTCCATTTGATCTGTATGTCCCTCTGCCTGATTCATGGGGATGCTTCAGACTAGATTGTGGCTGAGTTTGCATATGAGTCAGGTGAGGATGACGGTGTTCACAGATTGTCATGATCCAGAGTTGCAGAACATTGCCCAAATAAGTACAATGGATCTGTCAACCTAGAGCAGATCTGTAATAAAAAGGTGCAACAGGAATCTGTGGTCAGGACCAAGATTACTCAATGAGTCCCCACTGAACTGTGCCCAAAACTGATCTGTGTTTCATGATCATTCTGATGATTGACTATGTTTGAGATTCAGGAACATTTCTAAGATCACTAGGATCATTTTATATCTCACAAGAACTTGCAGATTATCAAAATCATGGCAGAAGTCTGAATGACAAATTAATAAGGAGGGACTGTGTATAGTCAGTTTTCCATTAAGATAACACTGGAACCAGCAAAAACTTCCAGAGAGGAGAGTATTTTATGAATCTCTCCAGATCTTATTTTGTGTAGACTGGTTAACTCAAAGTTTTTCACTAATAAACTAACTGAAGGTTCACTAGAAGAACATTTGTGTAGTGCAGAGACAATGATAGGAAATTAGTGGTGTAGTCCAGTGATGAAATGACTGAATAACCATGAGATCTTCTGGGAGTTCTATTCTCCATGGTGTCTATAGATCATTATTCCAAAGACTGATGTGTATTGTTCATGTGATTATAATGCCTCACTGGTTTACTTCCACAGCTTTTTGGTTAATAAACAAAATTAACTTTTCCTGCATTCTTCTGTCCAATACATTGTGATGTGACAAAACATTTTATTATCTATGTGTTTAGTTAATGTAACTACATCACATAAAGGTAGTATCTGGAACTACAGGTGACTGGGTAAACACTAATAGACAGCTACATTCTGTCCTATTGTAATCTCCCAGGTTCCAGGTTACTCAGAAAAGGGAACTTTACATTTTATTAATTCCTGTGACCATTTCACCTAAAAGGGAAAATGATCATAGGTGGGGGACTCTTGAGCTAAATAAGTTTCTCTTTTCGGGAAGGAAGATTTTGGAGGGAAGAAATTAACAATCCTGGGAGACCCCTAGATTTCAAGAGCTATTATGGGACAATTTGGCTTCCAAGGACCCATCCCCTCCAAATGAAATCAGTCCCATCCTCATAGCGTTACTTCATTGTTTGGTAAGTCTAGGTGGGTACTGCTTCCAACTCCCAACATGTCACAATCAGACACATTAGAATTAATAAAACAACGAAGGGAACTTAAACAGAAAGGAGGTGAATCCGATAACAGCAGGATGAAGTATAAATCTTTAACTCGAGAAATAAGAAAGAACACAAGAAAGGACAAAAATCAATATATACAAGATTGCTGTACCAGAATAGAGCAATATCATAAGACTGGAAGAGATTATGAAATGTTCAAAGAAATGAAGTTATTGACAAGAAATGTTCAACCTCAATTGAATGTTATCTGTGACAAGATGGGAAATACCTTAACAGAATCTAGACAAATTCTAGAAAGATGGCGGGAGTACTGCAGTGGAATGTATGATATGAGTGACATTGAGGATATGAATTAGATACATGAACCAATGGCAGCAGAGACAGAACCTGAACCGTCATTAGATGAAATTGCTTGGGCTATAAAGAACCTGAAGAATGGTAAATCACCTGGATGTGATGAGATACCAGCTGAACTAATTAAAGCGGGAGGAGAAGAAAGCATACACATATATCATGCATTATGTACAAAGATTTGGAAATATGGTATATGGCCAAAAGATTGGAAGAGAACTATCTTCATTCCAATACCAAAAAAGGGCAACCTGAAATTATGCACCAACTATAGAACTGTTGCCCTGATCAGTCATGCAAGTAAATTCTCCTAAAAGTCATAATGGGAAGACTTCATAAGAAAATGGAAGAAGAGATTAACGTAGTTCAAGCTGGATTTAGACAAGGAAGAGGAACAAGAGATCACATATTCAACATGCGTTTAATAATAGAGAAGTGCAGAGAATTTAATGTAAACCTATTCTCATGTTTTGTGGATTATTCAGAAGCATTTGAATGTGTACATCAGAAACTTTGAGAAATCATGAGGAATATGGGCTTTCCATCACATGTAGTACAACTCATAAAAATGCTCTATCTAGACCAACAAGCAGCAGTTAGAATAGATGGCGAGGCATCAGATTGGTTTGACATCAAGCAAGGAGTCCGTCAGGGCTGCGTGCTGTCACCCTATTTGTTTAACCTGTACGCCGAAAATATAATGAGAAATGTAAGAGATGATATAAACAGGGAGCTATATGATGCCCTAAATATTGGCGGTCATGACATACCGGAGATTCGATATGCTGATGATACAGTATTACTATCCACAACACAGAATGGCATAGAAAACCTAATAGCTTCAACCCAATTGAATAGTGAAAATCACAACTTATATCTTAACATAGCAAAAACAAAGATAATGCATACAGATAAAACTACTATGGAGAAAGAAATATACATTAATGGGGAAAAATTGGCGGTAGTGGAAAATTTTGAATATCTTGGTTCATTGAATACCAACAACGGTGACACAATGAAAGAAATTAAACGGCGACTATCAATCAATTGCTCTTTAAAGACTAAAACAGCTGAATAAATTATGGAGTGGGACAGATAGAACTACAAAAATTAGATTTTTAAGAGCATGCATCTTTCCCATTCCAACATACGCCTGTGAGACATGGACACTTACTAAACAAGCTGAACAGCGCATACATGCCTTTGAATATCAATGTTATATTCGAGTTTTAAGAATATCTTGGGTAAAGAAAAGAACAAATGCATTCATACTTCAAGAGTTGAATATTGAAGAAGGTTGGCTATTAAAGACGATAAAACAAAGAAAATTGAAATATTTTGGTCACTTGAAACGTCACGAAAGTTTGGAGAGAACAATAATGGAGGGGTATATGCCTGGGAAGAGAGGAAGAGGAAGGCCAAAGAGAAGATGGGTGCAGGATGTGGCGGATGATCTCCAGATGGGTGTATCAGACGCGGGACATCTTGCTTATGATCGAGAGGTTTTCCGGAAGGTTGTTATGGGAGCGAGGTTCTGCAAAGGACATGCTACTGAATGAAATGAATGAATGACCCATTGCTTATTTAAATGTTTTTCTTTTTGATATCTTGTAATTCCGCAGAATGCTGTTGTTGTGGTATTGCTTTTCTCTTTTTCTGTCATTGTCCAGGTTTGGCATTTGTAACATACAGTTGGTAGGAAGATTGTGTTGTAAAGTGTTTTCTTAGTAGTTATTGATACATGTTTGTTCTTTAGTGTTGGTGCCATTTGTCTAATGAGTTGGTTTGCCTTATTGCATCTATTTTCGATCTCGTCTTCTGATTTGCCATTTGAGGATATTATGCTTCCTAGGTACTTGAAACTCTTTACTTTATTCAAGGTATGTTCGTTTTAGGTGAATATATAATCATTATCTCTGTATTACTTGTGCTAATTTTCATGTTATATTCCCTACACATTTCGTCATTTCGTTTAGTTAGACTATTCACGTGATCTTGTAATAAAGCTTCTGGATTTGCTATTAGTTCTTGGTCGTCCGCAAACAGGAGTTCTCTAATTGTGTAATTTTCAGATGGTTCTTCTTCTGATTTCTTGTCTAAGGTGTTCTTTCGGTCTCTGATTGGCTGTTTTCTTTACATATGTTGTCTATATATGTTATGAACAAGAGAGAGGACAGGAGAGGGATGTATGTGTGGTTAATTTCCTGATTAGTTATTTTTTTTTTTCATTTTGCACATTTAAATATAATAATAAGAAAAGTAATAATAATGATAGTAGTAATAATAGTAATAATAATAATAATTAAAAAAAAAACTAATTATGTAATTATAAGATGATTATTACCGTCAATAAACACATTTACAGTTGTGATATCTTTCGTGTTTAAATCGAGTTATTTACATCGTCTGCAACATGTGCTATCTTAGGTAAATATCTTACGTGATTTGCGCTTGTGGGATTAAGATTAGAATGTTTGAGGAAGAACAGAACAGTGTACAATAATGCCTTCCCGTACGACAACACTGGCCAAATCAAATCAAATCAAATCAAATCAACTTTATTAGGGTCACAAATTGGGCGCGCAGGCCCGTCTTACATTCGGCCCTTCCAATTACTCGTCTTTCGTTCATCAAGAGCATTATACATTTGCATAGGAAGAAAAATAAACATTGTGAAATGAATGTTGTAAACATAAACAAGGCTAATTACCATGGTATGAAGCCCATCTCCCACCTATCCATACATCACCCCACCCACACAACACCCCCACCTACCCACACACATGCGCACCAAGGGACACATACACACCCCCACCTACCGACACACACGCACACCAAGGGACACATACATACCCCACCAACCGACCCATCCCCCTCCCGCACATCCCCCACCCACACACACTGCCCTCACCTGATCCTCCAACCAAAACACACTCGCCACCCACAAACATTCCCCCACCAACCCACACATCCCACGCCCATCCACATTCTACCCCACACATCCTCTCCCCACCCACACCTCAAACCACCCTTCCCCCAGCCACATCTCCATCGACAACATATTCCCCACCCACACACACAATCCCCCACCAACCCACACATCGCACATCCACAAACACATCCCCAAACCATACACACACATCCCCACCAACTGACATGTCCCTACCCCCCCCCCACCCACACACATCTCTCTAACCACCCATACATCCCCAATCCACTCACACACACACCACCACCCACACATACAACTTCCACCCACCCACACATGCCTTAACCTAATCCCCCACCACACAATCCCCCACCCGCACATCACATACACCCCCTACCACGCACTATTCCCAACCCACGCACCACACACACACATATCCCTCACCAACACATCCCCACTTACACACCACACACATATCCCCCACCCAGATACCACAAAATATTCCCACCCACACCCACACAGATACCCTTACCCATCCACCCCACATACCCCCACTCACACACCACAAAAATCCCCCACCCACACACACATACCTCACCCACACAATATCACCAACCAACACACCACACACCTCTCCCCACCCACACACGCATTCCCTACCCGTCCACCAACACACACTCACTCACACATCCTCCACTACACACCCACACACCCCCACCAACCCACTCCCAACCAAACATCTCTCGATCACAATACCCCTACCCCAACACACATCCTCCACCCACTCACACATCCCACCCCGACACATACAACTCCCTCACCCACCTACACATCCCTAAGCCACTCACACACCCCCACCCACACATTCCCCATCCACATACACACATCTCACACCCACACTCCCCCACATACTTCCCCCAACCACCACAATCCCCTGCTCACCCACACATATACCCCACCCATACGCACATTCCCCACACCCATCACACACATCCCCCACACCACACACTATCCTCCACCCATACAACCACAAACATACCCTCCACCCACACATCATTCACACATCCCCACCAACACACCGCACACATATCTCAAACCCACACACCATACACTTCTCCCCACCCGCCCTTCCATCCCAAATCCACCCAACACAATCCCCTACCCACAAAACCCCGCCTCCCACACATACTTCCTCAAACCATCCACACATCTCCACCCACATAAACACACATCCCCTGCACCCGTCCCATACACATATCCTCCACCCATACACACATCCCCCACACCCATTCCAACACCCGTACTTTCACCCATACACATCCATCCACACATCCCACCAACACCCACAAATACCACTACCCACCAAAACCCACACACCCCAACCCATCCAAATGCATACCCCCACCCACACACCCCCCACCCACACATATCCCCACACTCACACACATCCTCCACATACACTCACACTTCCTCACATCTAGACACATACAAAATGTCTCACGTTAGTATTGAAACTAGTATGAACAAACTCCCACACTTTACTCACACACATACACTGACACTTGTCATGAGCAGTCTCATAAAAATGTTAAACATGGAGACAAATGTGTACATAAAATGTATGTATGGCCAAGACGCCATAAGCAAGATCAGAAGAAGAAAACTAACTTCCTCCCGCAGGAGACAAGAAAGATGGTTGCAGCCACCATGGTGGAATGGAGAGGTCGAGAAGGAATGGCTGGGAAAGAGGCAGGCTGTCAACGACTGGCAAAAGGCCAGAAAGGCTAACATGCCACAGGTTGAGTTGGCGAACCTGAAGACTGTGGTCCATAGGACGATGACTTTATTCAAATCCTGCGCTAAACAGGCGAAGGCCGAGAAATGGGACGAGTTCTGCAGGAAGGTGTGCTCCGGGCGATCTCTTACGACATTCTGGCGCCTCCATTAGAGCATGAACGGTGCTGCACAACGTAGGGGTATTCCAGACTTTCAAGGCACATACCTCACATGGAAAAAGTCGGATGCGGATAAAGGTAAGGCCCTTCTTGCACGCTACATAGAACAGACTGACCAGAAAGATGAGCCCACCAGACAGAGGACCACAACGACACTCTCTCAATTGTGCGAGGGGGTCGGGACAGACGAAGGATGGATAATCACAGCTGAGATAATTCGTGCGATGCTCAAGAAATCACCTAACACCGCCCCAGGCAGTTGTATTTTTCTTTTACTGTCATCCGTTTAATCGTCCTTTTCCATTTTACTTTGGTTATCTGGATATTCTTGTATTATTTTCAGCGTTCATTTAGGGCTATGGGTTATATCGTCTCACAATTATAACCTGTCTTTGTTATTCATTGTTCTAGTGAGGTATTTGATCTCCGCCCAAGTGAAGTACCTTGAGTTTATCGTCTCTGATTGTATCAGGATATTTCTAGTGAACCTGTAAATGATAGATAACCAGGTGATATAAATCTGCTTCAGATTTATACTTATGTGAGAGCATTTCTCCCGGCTGCACTAAACGCTTCCGAAAAGATACTCTGACCTACGCCATATGAGTTCACTAAAGTCTAAACGATTAACTAAAAACCAAAGAAATTATAACCATAAAGCACAGACACCTAGTCCACTATGCTATCCTATTACGCTAAGGTTAGGTTACCTTATATATAGAATTTAGGCTAATCCAAGAAGTTAAATCTATCAGCACATAAGCACTCTATCCCATTTCAAGGGATGATATTTCTTTTCTATTACAGGACACATAAATCCAGTTTTCCGTCCAGTTTGGTAGCACACTAAATACAAAAACAGTTTTCCACCAATTTATACGGAGTGTCCAAGTCTCCCGTGAATTTTGATCCACAATCAAATGTTTCCGTAAGTTCCCACATCAAACGTCTGTGAAGTCACGTATTCGTCAATTTCGCTCTGTGTCGTGTCTCCTTCGGCTCGTCCTCCGTTCATCCGCTAGTCGCACTTCAAAGAGATTACACCGTCTTCGCGTGTTTTCCCCGTTCCGATGTATTCGTGCCTCCGTCTGGTCGGCCGATAAGATCGACAGTCACTGACCTCTGCGAACACCTGTCCCTGAATTCTCTACCTTTCGGTCAATGACCAGCCCTTTGTCCTCGTTCAAGACAGAAAACTTGATTGTTAACTCTCCTCATACCTTGAAATTAATCTTACTAGTTTATCAGGGAATCATTAACTCACAGTATCCCGTTGCATTTTACAGAATTTCATGTGCCGTTATAATTGTTGTAACATTTTAGATAATATTTCTTTCTAATTTTCTATTTTTATAAACAGTACTTGACCTTCGTAATGTAATGTTAATATGTGAATTTATCGATGTTAATATAGAGAAATATTTATCGACATGTAAAAATTTAATAAGGATGATTTTATAGAAATCAGATATTTCACCGGTGAATAAAATGATTTATTTTGCAAGACAATATTCAAAAATGTGAAGAAGCAGTCACTAAGAAGAAGAATGCCAGACATGTATGGTTAAATGACATCAATAACATCCAAAAGGAAGAGCATTATAGAAATGAATGTAAAGAGGCTACAAAAATAGTCAGACAGCAGAAGCGAGAATATATGAGTAATATAATCAAAGATATGGAAACTAATCACCAGAAAAATGAATCCAGAAAGTTTTTTAAAGTACTGAAGTCAATGAAACGAGGGCACCAACAAAACACATATGGTTTAAAAGACAAAAATGGGAATATGATAAATACCAATGAAGAAATGTGCAACACATGGAAAGAATATTTTATTGAATTACTAAATTGTGAAGCTCCAAGTAACATTTTCCCACAGGAAGAGGTTCTAACATGCGAACCACAAATTGAAGAACCTACATTTGAAGAAATCCTATATGTAATCACACGACTTAAAAACAATAAGGCAACTGGGACTGATGGAATTGCTGCTGAATTTATAAAGGCAGGTGGCCATGCATTACATCTAAAGCTATACGAACTAATAATAAAAATCTGGAGGACAGAAGAATTACCCCATGACTGGAAAGAGTCATTATTGATACCTATCTTTAAGAAAGGAGACAAGTTCCAATGTGGAAATTATAGAGGAATATCACTACTGTCCACAAGCTATAAGATACTATCCGCAGTATTACTAAATAGACTAAAACCATATTCAGAAGACATATTAGGTGACTACCAGGCGGGTTTTAGACAAAACAGATCAACAATAGATCAGATATTTATCTTACGACAAATAGCCGAGAAACATTGGGAATATAAAAGAGATCTCCATAACATTTTTGTGGATTTTAAAAAGGCTTATGATAGTGTCCATAGGAATAGTCTATGGAAAGTTATGCAGGAATTTGGAATACCAAGGAAGTTAATTACATGACCAAACTATGCATGGAAGATACTTATAATATAGTAACATATAAAGGCAGGAAATCAGACCCCTTCCAAATAACATCTGGCTTGAAACAGGGTGATGCACTATCGCCGCTACTCTTCAATCTGGCTCTAGAGAAAGTTGTAAGGAAGGTAAAGGAGGAATGTGATATTGGAGGAACATCCAGGCTGCTTGGTTATGCAGATGATATAGATATTATAGGGCAAAGTGAACAAAAGACATTAGAAATATTGACTCACTTAAAGGAAAAAGCCCAACAGATGGGGCTGGTTATCAACCAAGATAAGACAGAATATATGGTAATTTCAAGAGACGGAATGGCTAAAAACTCTGGCCACATACAAATAGATAATATGACCATTAAAAGAACGGAAACATACAAATACCTGGGTACAATCTTCAACTGCTCCAACATCATAAGGGAAGAAATACAAACTAGAATCAACTCTGGAAATAAGATATACTATGCACTACAACATCTACTAAAATCAAAGGCGCTATCTCGTAACACCAAAATCACAATATACAAAACACTGATCAGACCAGTTGTGCTGTATGGCTCTGAAACCTGGAGTACAACGAAAGGAGACGAAGCCTTGTTACAAACCTTTGAGAACAAAATTTTAAGACGCATCTTTGGACCCATTAGGGATACACAAAGTGGAGAGTGGAAAAGAAGAAGTAACAAAGACATTTATGATTTGTTTAAGTCCCCGCTAATCACTGGTATCATGAAGGCTAATAGACTACAATGGCTGGGGCATATAGAAAGAATGGAAGATAATAGGGAAACAAAACTCGCTTACACTCAGGAAATAAATGACCGTAGACCCCGAGGTAGACCAAGAAGGCGGTGGAGAGATAATATACATACAGACCTACAAGCACTTGGAATCAACGACTGGCAAGAGAAGGTCCACCAGAGAGACGAATGGAGACAGATTGTATTTGCAGCAAAGAACCTCAATGGCTCGGAATGCTGAAGAAGAAGAAGAATATTAAATTTAAAAGTTGTTTGCTGTTATAAATTATTTCCACGTTTACAATGTTCAAAGTAATTTATTTGTTGTAGCAGTCTTGATATATTTCTTAAATTTATTCTGAGTTTACTCCTTGTTTTCCGAATATTTTATTTTCACACACAGTCGGAAGTCGGTTTTGCTTCATTTTCTTTTTTCAAGTTTTGTAAAATTCGAACTGTTAGAATTTTATTAAAACAATCAGTGTCACTAAAAACGTAAGATTTAACATGAATGCCGTGTTTTTAATGATTAATGGACAACTATGTACTTTTTTAAAGTAAAAGTTGGTAGCAAATCAGTTTGCTTGTTGTGTTGTGAGTCAGTGGCTGTCTTCAAGGTGTAAAATTTAAAAAGACATTATCAAACAAAACATTCCGATTTCGGATACAATATAACAACCGAAGAGAGCGAAAGGAAATGCCCGGAGTTGGTGAAAAATTTGGAGAAACAGCAAACTGTTTTCACTAAACAGTCTTCAATTCAAGATGCTGCAACAGAAGCTAGTCTTGTGCTGTCACATAGAATTGTAAAACAGAACAAGCCACTTTTTGATGGCGAGTCAATCCAGGAATGTTTGCTAGCTAGATGCAGCAGAACAAAAAACAAACAAACAAACAAACAAACAAACAACCAAACAAACACACAAACAAATTTGACAACATTACTTTATCAAGGGGAACTGTGGTCAGACGTGTTGACAAGATAAGTGACAATTTGATGCATAAACTTCAAGATGTAAGTAAACAATTTTTGTGGTTCTCTCTTGCATTGGATGAGAGTACCGATGTACATGATACAGCCAAATTATTGATATTTATACGTGGAATAAACACTTCTTTCAAACACATTGAAGAGTTACCTGAGTGTTGAGACACTCAAAGCCACAACCAAAGGCGATGATATATTCAATGCTGTTACTAACTATGTTCAAAGAACTGGGTTGGTTTGGAACAAGATGGCAACTGACGGAGCTCGTGCTTTGACTGGAAAAAAATGTAGTTCTGGTAAAGTTGATAAGTGATAAAATTAAAGCAGAATATTCTGACCAGACATTATTACCACTTCACTGTTAGATCCATCAAGTAAAACTGTTTTGAATATCAAGCATGTTATTGACCCAGTTGTCAGTGTCATCAACCTCATCAGATCAAGAGGACTTAATCACAGACAGTTCAGGGCATTACTTAACGATTTGGAAACTGAACATTCCGATGTCCTGTACCACACCAGTGTTCGATGGCTGAGTCTCGGCAAGGTGTTGTGGCGAGTGTGGGACCTTAGAGAAGAAATAGTGATGTTCCTACAGATGAAGGGCATAGAATGCGACTTGAATACTGTTACAAGACCCCCGGGGCTTGGACAGGTATGTTACCAATTGTTATGTCCCCAGCCTTTGGTCCGACCATCCTAATAGGACTTTCAGTCTACAAGGCCCCCTCCCCCAACAAGCCGTGACAGCTGACCTTCCCTTCTGCCTATGGATTCCTACCCACAGGGGGCTCGGACACGACAGCAGTCCAGGGTTGCAATTTTTTTTTTTAAACCAAAAATATATAGAAACGGCACAAACAACATCCATAAATATCTAGATTTCTTTGGAAAGTATCTAGGAAAAATATCCAGATTGAGAAAGTAAGAAATTACATATGTATTGATGTGACTGCCGGCTTCCCTGGCGAAGAGCTTTACGGCTTTCGACGTAACCCCGTATATTCTCGTGAGTAACGCAGCTGCGCCCGAACCGGCAGCGGTTCGAGCCGCTCTGGTAACTTACGGGGGTATGTGAGCCGGTCGCTCAGAAAGCAATGGCAGACTACTGAGCGTTATCTTGCCTAGTACATCAACAGCAGCTGAATAATTCTGATTTCAACTGCAACATCCCGTAAGGGATATGCAACATTAACAAAAATTGATGTGACTTACCCTATACAATCATGTCCTCATCTTCACTGATGTCTGTCTCACAAGATGCACTTAGCTTGGATGATGAAGTTGAAGCTTCAAATTCAAAATGACTCTGGTATGCTTTAGCTGGTCCAGTTTCATTTAATACACGAGAGCTGATAAGTTGAACAGCATTTACCTGCTCTCATCAGGCCAAATCTTATTGTCAAGATAGCATTTAAGGCGTCATGTTTCATCCTGTTTCTTAGTTTACATTTTGTATAATTCATAGTACTGAAAACTCTTTCCACATCAGCATTTGAATGGGGTAGTATCATGGCAGACATCGCACATTCAAAGAGCTCTAAAATATAAAAGACTGTTACCTGGGGCATCTTTAAATTGTCTTACTTCACTCCAAACGGCTTCAGTTTCTGTTTTGTTTCTCCAGTCAACTGAATTTATTTTGGTTAACAGATATTCTGCTTCCGCCACACTATTATCAGTAGCCCCTACAAATTTCGCATCTTGACAATATTTTGATATATCCTTTACTGGCAGAAGAGTGAAATATTTGTCAATACATCTAAATGTTCAGGAAGTCTCTGCTTCAATTGCTTGAATAATGAGAGAAGAAAATCTTGACAGCGCTTTCTTAAGTTGTTCTCTTCATTTTCTGTTAACAGTAATTTTGTTTTTAAACCATCAATTTTTGATTCGATTTGATATCCCAGGTATGGCTTAGGGGTCAAATATCTCTCTATAGTGCAAATAGAAGTTGGCAATATAAGTCTTTTACCAATTCAATGAAATAGTAAAGTGAGATCGTCAAGTAATTTAACTTTATCAACATTTTGAGATTCAAACAGTTTATTAACTTTTTGCACTTCACTTAAAATCGGTTGTAAAAAGAGAAGGAATGCCAATTTTTTTTTTCCATCACTGTACATTCCATATAGCAGTGGTTCTCAACCTTTTTTGGCCCGTGCCCCCCTTCACCATATTTTAGAACGTCATCCCCCTCCCCCCTTCCTATCAAAAATTTGGCCCGTGCCCCCTTTCACCATATTTTCAGAACGTCATTCCCCTCTTTCATATTTCCTACCTAAAAATCCCCCCACCCCTACACAGTATACGTAAAAATGGAAGGTAAATATGTTAAAACAGGTCTAGACATCCACATAAAATGTGATTTGTAGGTCTACTTACTTTATAAAATGAATTTTAGAAGGATGAGACGTGCATAAATGTAAAGTATGAAGGGAAAAGCAATATCAAGTAATCGGTTCTTGTATTAACGCGATCTTGAAATGATCTTCATTTCCCCCCCCCCCCCCCCTGGAAACCCTAAAATTCCCCCTGCGGGGGGGGGGTGGGGGGGTGGGGGGAATTCCCCACCGGTTGAGAACCACTGCCATATAGTATTTCAGCTGTGTAGCACTTTTCACTTTATCTTGTTATTTCGAAGTGTGTCTTCAACTCCAACCATTGGTTCACAATTACTTCAACAGCTGGTTGACTTGATCACTATCTAGTTTTGCAATATAACACAATCTTCAGTGGTGAGGAACTATCATTTAATGCTTCATATAAATTATTATATTGCTGTTGTCTGACAGATGATTTGGAGAACCAGTTATGTGTTTCAGCAATAAGGAATTCCAAATTCCTTGGTAAACATTCTGATGAGGCATGCGATAATGCTAGCTGCAAGGAATGACACACACATTTTATGAGGATTAAAGATGGGATATCATCCTTCAATTTTGCATAAAAGCCATGGTTAATACCAACCATTACCGAAGTATTATCGGTACCTCTTCATTCATTGGCACCTTTCCGTCTTGACAGACGATAGTTTGGTACATTGTGCTTCAAAAAGGCTTAATAACTACAACCCATGGCGGTGGTGAGTGTGGCTGACAAGGCCAATTCGAACTGCAAATGTTTGTCCACAGTAGATGCATGTGAAAACATGGTCATTTCCACCATCATGCACCATCTTACGTCTCTCATGCTCTGTGTGAGCTTTATCTGCAATCATTTTCTCCTTTGTCTTTATTCCATTTCTGATAGTTGCCCTCCATGCAACACGCTCAGCGGCTACTTGCTCTCAATGTGCATTATCAATGCCTGTATCAATCATGTCCCGCTTACACACATCTTTGAATCGTAGTAGAGGCCGACCCTGAGATCTCCTACCCGTCTGTAATTCACCAAAAAAGATGCCCTTTGGTATTCTACCATCATCCATCCTCCTAAGATGTCCTATCCATCTAAGTCTACGAAGACTGAGCATGGAATAAACCGTCACACAACCTGATCTTTCCAATACTTCAGTATTTGTGATTTTGTCTTGCCACTTAATACCAAGTATTCTTCGCAGACACCGCACATGAAAGCTGTTTAAACGTTTCTCTTGGTGTGAGTAAGTTGTCCAGGTTTCACTGCCATAAAGAAGAGTACTAAGGACACAGGCTTGGTAGACGAGGACTTTTGTATTGGCAGTAAGCTTCCTGTTCTCCCAGACTCTTTTTGCTAACATGTTCATTGTTGATTATGTGGTTGTTTCGGGATTTGAAATTTAAATATTGAGCACAACCCACTACTGGCAACGCCGATCGCATTCTGATATAAACCTAAGGCCTATCCACGTCAATATGGAAGCACTAGCGTGTGAAGCGGGTGTGTAATCACGCGGCACACACTGGACACACCAAATTATCACAACAGAACATCACAACGCTACCCATCGTAGGCTATGCTCAAGATTGCCCAATCGCCGCCACCGACGTCCGTCAATCGATGGGACCCGAACGATCAGGACTTCTCACTGGCAAGGAACACCAGGCCTCCTAAATCCAGTGAGCAATAATCAATTGATTATGTGGTTGTTTCGGGATTTGAAATTTAAATATTGAGCACAACACACTACTGGCAACGCCGATCGCATTCTGATATGAACCTAAGGCCTATCCACGTCAATATGGAAGCACTAGCGTGTGAAGCGGGTGTGTAACCACGCGGCACACACTGGACACACCAAATTATCACAACAGAACATCACAACGCTACCCATCGTAGGCTATGCTCAAGATTGCCCAATCGCCGCGACCGACGTCCGTCAATCGATGGGACCCGAACGATCAGGACTTCTCTTTTGTTAATTGTTAAACCAAATTCAGAACAAGCATTGGAGAATGCAGATAGTAGATGTTATAATTCTTCTTTAGAGTGGGTCGTAATTGCAGCATCATCCGCAAAAAGCAACTCTCTGATTAACACCCTCCTAATTTTTCTCTTGGCCTTCAATCTCTGAGCATTATAGAGGCCGCCATCTGAGCGTGAGTGAATATATATACCGGCATCCTGATCACGAAAGGCATATTTCAGTAGAAGTGAAAAGTATATCTTAAAGAGGGTGGGGGTTAGTACACAACATAGCCTAACTCCACTCTTGATTTCAAAATCTTCTGAAGTTGCACCATCAAACTTGATTATACCTTTCATGCCTGTGTGGAACGATTCCACAATGTACAGAAGAGTTGGTGGGCAGCCAATCTTCTTTAGTTCTTTGAACAGACCCTCAAGTCTGACCAAATCGAATGCCTTTGTGAGGTCGATGAAGGCAATAAACAGTGGTTGATTTTTTTTTAACGGCATTTTTCTTGCATTTGTCGATATGAGAATATCATATCAATGGTAGACCCGTTCTTACGGAAGCCCCACTGTGATTCGGGGAAGTCTTGATCTCCCAGGACTTGAAGTCTGCACAGAACAATTCTGGCAAATACTTTCCCAACAATACACAGAAGTGAGATACCCCTATAGTTGTTACAGTCGCTCCGGTCGCCCTTGTTCTTGTACAGCGTTATGCTTGAATCTTTGAAATCCTGTGGGACTTGCCCTTCTCGCTAGCTTAGCTCTATTAGTTGGTGGATCTGTTGAGTGAGTGTGTCTTCCCACTCCAGATAACCTCTATTGGAATCCAATTCTTACCTGGAGCCTTGCCAGATGCAAGTTTATTTATAGCACACTTAACTTCTGTATTTTTCATGCGTTTTAATGCTTGTTGTTATTTTGTTGCAAAGAATTGCTTCATAAGAGATGTTGAATGAATGTCAGACGAGCCTGCGTGCCCAATTCTTAACCCTTTGAAAATAAAGATTTTTGTTCTTTCGTTCGTTCGTTCTTTTGTGGTTGGAAGTGTGTCCAGGTGGTCAAGAGTTGGCAAGGCCTCTATGGTGTTGAGGGCATCATCTGCTAGCTTGGTCTCACTTGAGTTAAGCTCTAAATAGTGCTCTACTCATCTATCCATCTGCTGTTTCTTATCAGTGATAATTTCTCCAGTCAAGGTTTTCAGTTGTGCACTTCTTTTGATCGCTGTCCACAGGCTTTCTTTATCCCTTCATACATGCTTCTGATTTTTCCCTTATCACTTGCGATTTCAATGGACTCGCATAACTTGATCTAATAGTCATTCGCACACTGTTTGGCAGCCTTTTGCACATCCTTCCTAGCTTGTTTCAACTCACTCAGAGTGTTACGAGTTGTTCTTTCCTTGTTTTTTTAAGAGAGCTATCTTCTTTTTATCAATCAAGTGCTGCAGTATCTGGCTGTTTGTCGCAAATCAGTCCTGCCTCTTATGATCCACAGTGCCGTAAACCCCTACCGCTGTTTTATAAATAGTTTCCTTAAGTTTACTCCACTTTTCACTTCCTGTACAATTTTCTGATGTATCAGTGAAACCAATGTGATGTATCAGTATCGGTACTAATTGCAGCCAAATTCACATGGAAAAGAATCACAAAGTCGGCATCACATCTGTCACAGGAAACTGTGAGTTTAGTGATTCCCTGATAAACTAGGATAGTAAGATTAATTGCAATGTATGAGGAGGGTTAACAATCGAGTACTTCAATCTGAGATGAGGATAACTTAAAGGTTATTGACCGACAGTATAACATAGGATACATTGTGAGGAGTCATTGACCAGCCATGTTAACGGACAGAACGACGGGGAGACTTCGTGAACGGGAAAACGCACGAAGACGGTGATCCAAGAGTTCGGACGCTTTGAAGTACTAGCGTAGGGGAACACCGGGAACGGAATGGAACGAGCAATTAACGTATACGTGAATTCAAAGACTTTTGATGTGAAGGAAACGGGAAATACGACTGTTGATGTGTGAACATCAAACAATAACGGAGAATGGGAGGCCCAATATAAATAGTAGAAACTGGGTTTTCTGTTTTAGTGTGTACTACCAAACGGGACGGCAACCTGGATTTATGTATCCTGAAATAGTAAAGAAATCATCCCCTGCAATGGGATAGAAGTGCTTATGTACGGTGAGATTTCAATTCTTGGATTTACATAAATTATATATATATGGTAAACTAACCTTGGCGTAATAGTTTAGCATAGGGAAATAGGTGTTTGTGCTTAGCGTTTACCATTGCGTTCTATTAGTGAATAGTTTAGAATTTAGTGAATTCATCTGTCTTATGTCAGAGTATCTTTCGGAAGCTTTTTCATTACGGCTGGAGAAAGGCACTCACATAAGACGTATTATGAAGCAGAATCATATCACTTGATTTACTATACATCTCACAGGTTCAAATACACCTCCTGACATGCTCAGCAAAGATTAAGACAGTAAAGTCACTTGTGCAGGGAAAGTTGTCACTAGAGCAAATTCAACCTAGCCATTTACTAATCGTGGGCTGACATAACGAATGGCAAATAACAGGTTTTTGTGAACCCCAGTGAAAGAAATTTAAGTTATACAAGCAGAGCGAAATAGGCTAAAATATATTTTAATTGGGTACTCAACTAAACGAAACATTGAAGAACACCAGAACGGCTTTACATGTATTCAAAAAACTGATAGACAGTGCTAGACAGTGGTGATGTGTTTTCCATGATGGATTTATTAACTAAATAATAATCAAAGAACACTCGGTCTAGGCATAAGACTTACCGTGATCACATTAATTTACGGTTATCCAGTGGTGAACAGTTTTTTTTTTTCAAATAACGGATTTACCTCCAGACTCAAGCAGAACGAAGCATCCAGGGTGAGAGCTGTCCATTTCTATGTTTGATGTCCTGTGGTTTGGCCGTATGAGGATGCGAGAAAGTATACGGCACATACGAATTCCAGAGTCCGATCTTGCACTCACAGTAGCAGACACTACCAACTACATATACACATTCAATACATACAACTGACATAGTTTTCAACAATAAATATTTTATTAATTGTTGAAGGAAACTGTTGTCAGGGTATGTTAGGAAGGATTGAGAGAGAGAGAGAGAGAGAGAGAGAGAGAGAGAGAGAGAGAGAGAGAGAGAGAGAGAGAGTGTGGAAGACAGAAGGGAGGAGTGTAGACAAAAGTCATTCAATAGTTCCAATAGTAGAAGGATATTAAAGGTGTGCTTGTCGAGTCCACTTTCCTCTAGAGACGACAAGCGACAACATCAATAATTCGCAGCACAGTGAGTATACAATCCAAATAATGTTACTATGATTCATGTGCTTTACACATTACTACCGGGGGATTGCCAGATTGTTGAGCGTTGACTCAAGTCAGTTAAAAGTTTAAATAATGGCAGTTACCATAATTTACGCACGTCCAGACCGAACAAAAAATACGTAAATGACACCGAAAGAAAAGTAAAATCTAGAAAGTATTCAAAATATCCAACACCAAATGAAAAGTATCTAGAATTGCATCCAGCATCCAAACGACAGAAAACGGTATCCAGAAGCAAAAACCTCTAGATCTGGATATAAAATATCTAGAATGGTAACCCTGCAACAGTCATACCTATACTCAAAACCATGGTCAACAAAGCAAAATTTAATTTAATATACGTCACACTAAACTCAAAGAGGGATGGCTGAAAAACCTGGATAGAAGATTAAATATGTACAACGTTGATTGAGAGCGGTGAGACGATCTACAAGTGATCGGTCTTCATCAGGTAGCATGTGATCTCTGTTTGTGCCGTAGTTCCGTCGTAGCTAGCCACTTATCCAGTGAACCTCCAGTGCAAAGAACCTCCAAGGCGTAGACCTCTCTGGAGTCTTCTCCTTCCAATGTGAGTAGTCAGGCGTATGTCTGATATCTGACCGGCACTTCAACACTGTTCGCTTGACGTCCCTCGATGACGTAATCACTTGCAACAGATTTTGCACGACTAATGAAGTATGGGAGACCCTAGGGTTCTAGGCGTCCCCAGTGGATGGTAAGTACTGCGGCACAATACAAGAGCGTGGCTGCTCTTCAGCATCACAAAGTCAATTTGATGATCTATTCAGCCACATAAGACTAGAGCGTTGGCTCCATACACTACCATTGTCAATACTCAACCACTCCAACTAAGTAATGTAATGACTCAGCATATTATTACTGTCATTGTTCAACGCCCCCAATTTAGGAGTGTAATGACTTAGCACCCTACCACTGTCACTGTTCATCATCACCAACTTAGAAGTATAATGACCTAGCATACTAGCACTGGCAATGTTCATGAAAATAGCAGACTACTGTATTATAATTCTGATCAAGTTCAAGGTTTCAGAAAGGTGCACCAATGTAGACCCACATTGAAGTTTGATATATAAATATACACTGGACATCACTACGACCCGGCTGGGCCTGAAACAAAGTAAACTTGCCATAGTAGTTCCTGGTTCACATGAGCACCCTTCAGCCAACTCCACTTGACTATACGTCATCACGACCACACATAGATAGATATAGAGGTTTCCCTCAGAGTTCTCATAGGAATACACACGTTACCTTACAGGCGTGAATCAGTAGACCCCATCTAGATCTGTTGACCAAATCTTCGTCGGACTCGTAGCGGTTGTCTCATCTTAAACACACCGTGACTTCCTAAAACTCACGTTCTCATATGTGTGCATTCTTGCAGATTCACGTGACCGCTCCCAGTATTGCAGCAAAACATCATATTGCTTGGCACTGGAACGAGCTGGTCCAGTTGAGTTTATGGTATAACTATAGAATTCCATCGTATAACAGACCCTGAAACAAGGAGGTCGGTGAAATTATTTGGCTAAAACTGCGAATTACATGCACATAAACGACATCACATGCATCAGAAACAAATATCACAACACAATGATATAATAGGTCATCAACATCGTAAATCATCTCTCCTAACAAGGAAGATCATGCATGAGAGTGCATTAGTGAGCAAGTAGATAGTCAAGTAACTCTTCTGGGCAATCTCTGGCCCGATAGTACCAGAGTAGTCTGTCTGACTCTGTCATCGGATCCTACTACCTGGTGCTATTCCGTTCCTCCGTCTCTTCTCCTACAACAACCGTAGAATACACCTACTCATCTTTTAGTGTAGAGGTTTCATTATTGGGAGGTATCCAGCCGGATATTTCCTCCTCCTCCTCCTACACCTCCTCCTCCTCCTCAATATAACTCAACAATTAATTAATTAATTAACACATTAATTAATTAAATCATAATTCATTTATAACTTAACAGCATTAATAAATTAATTAAATTATAATTTGTTTATAACTCAACAGCATTAACAAACTAATACCTCAAGCAATGCTTTTGTTCTGGGATCTCTGTCCCAGAACACGTATGACCTTTATTAGTTGACCTCACCTCTGGAAGGTCACCACTGTGCAGGTCTATTACAGATTAGGTGGAAATCTACCCAGTAGTCTTTCCCCAGAGATCAACTGTGTAAAAAGAGTACCCAGCTTCCGTGGCGAGTAAGACCACGTCCCCATATTTAGAATAGCAACCAGAACCTCATTCCATAAATATTCCTGTCTCCCTTCAAGTGGATCAAGGCCATCACATGCATCCCCCTCCCCCTAGTAGATGTTGTCCCCCACTAACAGTGTCGTGTCTACAAAAGAGAAGAGAAGAAGAGCCATTCGTCAACGTTCCGCTCATATCTCGGATCATTACAAACGCAAAGGCCTCGTTTACAACGCGTCGTATCTCTCTCGGTCGGGCATGCTAAATAAACAAGTAGTGACATCACAATTCCACAGATAATCAATGACTACCACAATCAGGTAACTACAAAGAATTCCTACTTAGAGGTGTAACAGCACTGTCACCCTCACATAGCAACCACTTCACTACACGTCCTGGTTGAAATAACACAACACCTTGATTCCCTAATTCACGGCGCACCCTCTATCTAACGCATAGATTACATCACTATCTAGCTAAGCAAAGAACACATCACTCGCTTGCTAAGGTAGGTAACTCATCACTAGCTATGCAACTAATATCACACAGCCTAACTATTGTCAAGGATTCAACACAGCCCTATCTATTCAATCAATAAAAAGCAAGTTAACACAGTTGTTGTACATACAAGGATTAGATTGCCCAAAGCACATTCACAAGTAGCTGTGTTAAATTCATAGTAAATATACTTCGCTAGCAAATAATGTGAATCTTATCAGCACAACAATGTTAGTTATATTTCCTACAGCAACGCCGGTTTTAACGGACTCAACATGTACTTCTAACTACACAGCCGTAATGTGAGAGCGCGACAAACACCTGTATGAACATGTATGGCCTTTGACCCAGATAGTCATTAGCCGATTAATAAAGCTAATTACATATTCATACGATCGGGCAGAGAACAATCGCGTGTCGGTAACAATTATGTAGCGCGGCCGTCGCTTAGTTAAGGACAGATTCTAAGTATTAATGTATTACCTTGATTCGAGAATCACTGCAATTATTGACTGCAATGGTGTCATGCCCTGGCAAGCGTTTGAAAAGACATCAATTCTCGGCAGTCCTGATATTGCTGCCGTGTTCGTTGACAGACGGATGGCGACTGAAACCAACTGAGTTGTTCTGTGGAGTTTCGAATCCTACTCGACCCCTGAGCATCTCATGGTTCACGGGGAAAACCATATCCCCGTGATACCTATGTGGATTGATGTCCTACGTGACTGCTACCATCACGTACACTCTCCGGATCTTTCTCTCTCGACTAGTCTAGAAATATCATTGAAATTATGGAAAAGTTAAATAAACTGAATGTCAAATTTCAGGGCAATAGTGTGTTTGCACATGAATTGTATGTACATGTAAAATCATGTCAGGCAAAACGCTCACTGTTCTCCAGACAAGCAAGTGAAAAAAAAAAAAGATTTTGTCACTTCCCTTTGCTGAAACAAGAAACCATTTCTGATGAAATGACTGAAAAGTACAAAGCCCAATTACATGCATTGACTGAAGAATTTGGATGGAGATTCCAAGATTTTGATAACTTAGAGCTACAGTTCAATATTCTCAGTTCACTTTTTAGTGCAGAAGCTGATACAGCCACAGAGGACATACAGTTGGAGCTGCTTGACTTTCAAGCAGATCATGACCTGAAAGAGAAATTCAAGTCAGATGGTTTGCTGGATTTCTATGGATCTTTGTCAGAAGAATCATTTCCCAACTTGAAAAACTTTGCAGCTAACCTTTTATCATTGTTTTGATCAACATAAATTTGCGAACAAGCATTTTCTTGCTTTAAGATCAACAAATCTAAGAATAGGTCTTTATTGTCGGACTGCAGCTTGCATGCTGTCATGTGAATTTCAACAAGTAAACTTGCTCCAGATTTCAAGAATGTTGTCAAAAATTGTAAGCAATTACATACATCTCATTAGGATCAATAGTTGTAGTGGTAATGTAGTCGGTTTGTGTCTACATTAACGCCATTGATAAATAATAAAAACAATTTATGATAATAAAATAAGTGTAATATCTTGTCAACAAATTAGTAAAAGTTTGTGTCCATACTCTACACTACAGGCTCATGAGCATTAAATTGCCCCTGCTGAATGGAAGGAAGTGTGCAACGATTGTGAGTGTCTGCGAACCAACTATGACTAATGAAGACGATGTCAAGAACAAGTTCTATGAGGACCTGCACAATGTATTAACATATGTTCCCAAAGGAGGCAAACTTATACTCAACCAATTGCTGGCCGAGAAACATCTTCTCCTCAAGGCACATTTGAATGACCCGAAGTCAACATAAAAAAGATGCCTTCAAGAACATTCAGAGAGTAGTGCAGCAGAAACTTCGGCACATGACTCCTGGCTGAGCAGCAAAGCTGATGAAGTTCAAGGTTTTGCTGACAGACATGATATGAAAAACTTCTACGACTCACTGAAAGCGGTCTATAGTCCCACATCACCAGGCATAGTCCCCCTCCTCAGTGCAGATGGGGGAACATTTGTCACCGATAAGAAAGAAAACCTTTAACGCTGGGCAGAGCATTTCAGCACAT
Source organism: Cepaea nemoralis (assembly GCA_014155875.1). Classification (NCBI taxonomy): domain Eukaryota; kingdom Metazoa; phylum Mollusca; class Gastropoda; order Stylommatophora; family Helicidae; genus Cepaea; species Cepaea nemoralis. Next base: position 5,795 of record JACEFZ010012260.1, on the reverse strand, counting down.
CTTAAATGCAACTTCCTTCTTCGATGATGAAACCATCAACTGCCTTCCTCAAGTTCCCACCAATGAGACACTTGATGACCTGCCAACCATAGTGGAAGTAAACAAAGCAATCCAGCAACTCTCCAGCGGCAAAGCACCTGGTCCTGACTCCATCCCGGCAGAGATATACAAGGCAGGTGGGCCGTTCCTAACAGAGCAGCTTCACTAAGTCTTTACAAATATATGGGTGAACGAGACCATGCCACAAGATTTCAAGGACGCGTCAATAGTCCACCTTTACAAACGTAAAGGAAGCCGCCAATCCTGTGACAACCACCGAGGCATCTCCTCGCTTTCAATTGCTGGGAAGATACTCGCCAGAATTCTTCTCAATCGCCTCAAGGAGCATCTCGATCAAGGTCTTCTTCCTGAGAGTCAATGTGGCTTCAGAAAAGAACGAGGAACTGTTGACATGATTTTCGCTGCAAGGCAGCTGCAAGAGAAATGTCAGGAACAGAACTGCGAAATGTTCTCCACTATCATTAACCTTACCAAGGCTTTTGATACAGTCAGCAGAGAAGGACTGTGGAAGATTATGGCAAAATATGGCTGTCCACGAATGTTTGTCCAAATGGTGCGGCTATTTCATGATGGCATACTGGTAAGAGTACAGGAAAATGGTGAACTTTCTGAGCCCTTTCCTGTCACCAATAGAATGAAGCAAGGATGTGTCCTGGCAACAACACTGTTCAGTCTCATGTTTTCAGCTATGTTGACGAATGCCCTCGAGAACGACGACATTGGAATAGACATCAACTACCGTATGGATGGAAAGTTATTCAATCTCAGAAGGCTGAAAGCTAAAATCAAAATTAACAGCGACACCGTCAGAGAGATCCTGTTTGCCGATGATTGCGCTCTATATGCCAACTCAGAGGCGGACATGCAACATAATGTTTCAGCTTTCTCACATGTCTGTGCCAACTTTGGGCTCAATATCAATTTGGAGAAGACTGTAGTTATGTACCAGCCAGCTCCAGGGAATGATCACACTGTACCGAATATCAAAGTGAATGGTCATAGACTAAGTGTTGTGGACAAATTCACCTATCTTGGCAGCACTGTGTCACAAGCTGCCACAATTAATGATGAAGTGAATGCAAGAATCTCCAAGGCCAGCGCGGCCTTGGCAGACTGTACAAGAATGTATGGGACAGAAATGGAATAAGCCTGCAAACAAAGCTGAAAGTCTACAAAGCTGTTGTATTATCCACACTGCTATATGCTTGTGAAACCTGGACTGTTTATCAGCGACACGCTGAAAATTAAACCACTTCCACACAGTCTGCATTTGGAAGCTACTGAAGATTAAATGGCAAGACAAGATCCCAGACACTGAAATCCTAGAAATAGCGTCCATGCCCAGTATCCACACTCTACTAATGAAGAATCAGATTCGCTGGGCTGGTCACTCGACTCGCGTGCCAGATCACAGGCTCCCTAAACGAATTTTTTTTTACGGCGAGTTGCGTTGTGATAAACGCTCCTAAGGCGGCTTTAAAGACACTCTGAAAATCTCACTGTATGCTTTTGGAATTCATCATGACACCTGGGAGACTGCAGCCAGGGACCGAAATACGTGGCGTGCATCATTACGCAAGGGTGCAGTCACGTGTGAGGCAACCAGAACTGCAAGAGCTGTGAAGAATAGACAGAACAGAAAAACCACTGCAGGAAATCCTCCTCCAGAGACGTCAAGCATTCTTTGTCTACATTGTCAAAGAACATTTCGAGCCACAATAGGCCTTGTCAGCCATCTTAGAACTCACGGCTCCATACTTTCAACCCCACTGGAGGCGGTCAGTGCAGCTTTCCGCTGGATAGAAAACACGATACATACACACATTGTGATTGTAACTGACTCAGAAAGTATGCTGAGAAGGGTGAGAACAGGTAGGCTTCGTGCAGAGTGGCTTGCTTCGCTTCGGAGGTCACGGGTAGTAAGCATCACCTGGATCTTTTCTCCTGGGCATGCCGGTGTGCTGGGGAATGAACAGGCGGACAGATTGGCTGGCTCGGCAAAATTTGGTGGAGTATTGATGCATGACAAGGCAGACGTGGTTGCGGCCTTGTGGGAGCACGTGTACACCTCGGAGGAGCAGATGGAGCACCATGGTCTGGTAAGAATGAGACAACGAGGTGTGATGAGGGGTTCTGGCCGACGCTCGGCGCTCGGAGGAAAGGCGAGACGGACATATAATCAGATTGCTACTGGAACTATTAGTGTTGGAACTCTTCGCTGGCTACTGAGGATGGAGACGGAGCGCTTATGGGAATGTCCCGAATGCTGTGATGTCGGTTCCTAGATCAATCAATCAATAAGAAACCCCACTGGATGAAATGAATGGTCATCATCATTCTTGATGGACAAACAACATTAGTAAAATAAAATTGCAACAATTAGTTATTTGTACTGTTTAATAACCTATAAATAATTCATAATTACTTATTGTGATAGTTTGCTATAAACAAAGTGGACATAATATATATAGCTTTACATTTGTCAGTGTGGTCCTACGCACACAAAGTTTCCCCCACCATCGTGCTTCTTCTAGCGGTGTTCTTGCGGTCTCTGTTTGGCTGGTTTCTTTACATATAATGTCCATAAATGTTATGAACAAGAGAGGGGACAGGAGAGGGATGTGTATAATTAATTTCCTGTTCAGTTTATGTGGCCCTAAGAGGCCAGTAAAAAAATGTTTTTCCCCCTTATAGGAGTACTCTTAAACTTCAACTACCAGATCCGTTTAACAGTATACAAATAGCTTTTAAAAGATATATGCATAACTGAAAAGATGGTTATAAAATGTATATATTAAAAATTTAAAGTATTTTCTAAATAAAATCTAACAGTATTATATTTAATATTAAATATTTTACTTTCGGATTGACCTTGTCATTTCTAATAAAACATTTGAAAAGTTTCAAAGTTATTTACTAATATTATAATAGTATATATTTTCTTTTTAGTAAATGTAAGTAGTCTCCCTTGTAACAATATTAGATGTGTATGCCCCCTGATTAATTCATTCAGTAGCATGTCCTTTGCAGAACCTCGCTGCCATAACAACCTTCCAGAAACCTCTCGATCATAATCAAGATGTCCCGTGTCTGATACACCCATCTGGAGATCATCCGCCACATCCTGCACCCATCTTCTCTTTGACCTTCCTCTTCCTCCCTTCCCAGGCATATACCCCTCCATTATTGTTCTCTCCAAACTTTCATGACGTTTCAAGTGACCAAAATATTTCAATTTTCTTTGTTTTGTCGTCTTTAATAGCCAACCTTCTTCAATATTCAGCTCCTGAAGTATGGATGCATTTGTTCTTTTCTTTACCCAAGATATTCTTAGAACCCGTGTATAACATTTATATTCAAAGGCATTTATGCCCTGTTCAGCTTGTTTAGTAAGTGTCCAGGTCTCATAGGCATATGTTGCAATGGGAAAGATGCATGCTCTTAAAGATCTAATTTTTGTAGTTCTGTCTGTCCCATTCCATAATTTATTCAGTTGTTTTAGTCTTTGAAGAGCAATTGATAGTCGTCGTTTAATTTCTTTCATTATGTCACCGTTGTTTGTAATCAATGACCCAAGATATTCAAAATTTTCCACCTCCAATTTTTCCTCATTAACATATATATCTTTCTCCATAGTGGTTTTATCTGTGTGCATTATCTTTGTTCTTGCTATGCTAAGATATAAGTTGTGATTTTCACTATTCAATTGGGTTGAGACTATTAGGTTTTCTATACTAGTCTGTGTTGTGGATAGCAATACTGTATCATCAATCAATCAATCATGTGCCATGCCGGAAAGCGTGGGCGGTCATGACTCGCCATTTCACTCGATCGCCAGTGTTGTGGATCAGCTCAGTGTTCCTGTCTCGTCCATGCCATGTGGCCAAACCATCCAGGTATTTTCCTCTCGGTCTTCCTCTTGGTCTGTTCCCTTCGATCTTGCCAGTTGTCACCAAGTTCTCCAATCCATTTCTTCTCATAACATGTCCAAAAATTTTTTACTGTCTACGTCTAATTTCTCTAATCAGTTTACGATTTTCATTTGTCTCCTGTAGTACTTGGTCATTGGTTTTTCTGTCTGTCCATGGTATTCTTTGCATTTTCCTCAAAAACCACATTTCTGCAGCCATCAGATGTTTTTCAGCTTGACTGCTCATTGTCCAAGTTTCACATCCATACAAAAGAACAGGCTCTATGTATCCCCTCAACAGTCTTTTTCTCGTTTCAATTGACATCTTTTTATTGGTCAGAATGTTTTTCATCTTGCTAAAGGCTACTTTCGCCATGGCGATTCTTGTTCTAATCTCTTCAAGGCATCTCCCATCAGATGTTATGACTGTTCCAAGATAATTGTACCGATTCACTTGTTGAAGAATATTTCCATTTACTTGTATATTACATAGTGGCACTTCTGTCTTCCCAGTGACGACCATAACCTGAGTCTTTTTACAATTTAATTCTAACCCCAGTTGCTCACTGTGTACAACAACCGCATCTACTAATTGTTGCAGGTCCTGCGCATTGTCTGCAATTAATACTGTATCATCTGCATATCTAATGTTATTGATGCTTCGTCCTCCAATGCTGATTCCATTTATATCTTCTACATTTCTGAAAATATTTTCACTGTATAGGGAAAAAAGATCTGGAGACATCACACATCCCTGCCTAACATCTCTCTTAATTGGCTGATACTGTCCCACTTCATTATCAATCCTTATTGCAGCTTGTTGTTTCCAATATATGTTCTTTATAAGTCTAATGTCTTTCCCATCAATTTGTAGAGCTGCAAGCATATCAACCATGTTGACATGTCTAACTCTATCACATTGTTCTTCCCATATTTCAGGTTGTATCTTCTTCCTCACTCTTTGCATGATAATTCGTAGCAAAATCTTTGTGTGACTCATTATACTAATTGTTCTATGTTAATCACATTCCAAGGTTCCAGATTTCTTTGGGATTGCAATAAATACAGAGTTACATAATTCAGGAGGTATATCTCCAATATCATATAATGTGTTCAGCAGTCTGATGACTTGCTCTAGTCCAAATTCTTCTAAAGCTTTAATCATTTCTGTTGTGATTTTATCTGCACCGGGGACCTTGCCAGCTTTCATATGCTTAAGAACATTTCGAACCTCCATCTCCAAAATTGGCGGTCCTTCATTATTAAATCTAATATCGTACTGTTCGTCTCTGTTATCATCATAAAGGTGTTTCGCATAATCTGTCCATACATGTAGAATCTGGTCTTTTTCTATTATGATTTTGCCATCTTTAGTTTTTAGACACCCTGTTGATGTACTTGTTCTTTTATTAGTAAGTTCCTGAATTCTTTTGTGCACTAATTTTGTATTTTGACTGTTGTGTTGATTTTCAATTTCTAAGCACTTTTCCTCAAGCCATGCTTCTTTTGCCTCCTTACATAATATTCTGACTTGTCTGTGAATTTCTTCATATTTGACAGAATTATTTTTGTTGAGTCTTCTTGTTTCCATGAGGTGTAAAATTTCTTCAGTCATCCATTTCTTACGATCCACCTTCTTTAATTTTGGAATAGTTGTTTCTGCAGCCACATTGATTGAATTTTTCAACGTTTCTCATTGATCACCCACATCCTGGAATAGGATCTCAAGATCAGACAATATTTCAAATCTGTTCTGTACTTCTATGTTGAATTTGTTTTGTATTTCCTTGTCATTACTCAATGTTTCCTGTTATACTTGACTTTC
>JACEFZ010012259.1:0-44185 GCA_014155875.1 Cepaea nemoralis | reverse complement strand
ACATTTTAATCCGTGACGAAAGTGTGAACTGAACTTTGACATTTACACCACTGCAGTTAATCAGAATCCAGAAGTTTTCCAGCGAAACAACGAACACATGAACTATCAGAACATTCGCATTGCTACACCGGAGCGGAACAAGTGTGTGATAGATTTTTTACAACACCATCTGTTCGTGTGTACTTCCAGATGATTTGTAGATTTAGATAAAAGTAGCAGACGATAAACAAAAATCTTAAAAATGTATGACGCTTCTGAAATAATTATGAAACACCAATTTCGAATACACGAATTGTGTATTAACATTTTTTAACTAATGTAATCTTAGAATCATATCTTGATTAAACTTATTCACACTACCGACATTTTTTCGCTAGTATGGAAAAGCATCAAGCTATGACGCTGAGAAATAGAATAATAGTTGTAATAATTTAGATTTGAAATCTTTTGAAATTATGTCCCTTTCATTTTTGTTGTTATTACTTTATTACACTAAGGGCGGTAAATGGAAATGTATTCAGAGATGTGTTGTATAAAAATAGCCATTGTGTTGCCAGATTGTCAACACTCCAAATGGTCATCAGCTAGGTATGGTATAGGGTTACCGGAGTTGTAGACCAACAGAAGAGCTCCCGGCCAAATGAGGTGGGAACTCGAGCGTTGAATACGGCTTATAAAAAGTCGTATTACGGTCTTACCCGATGTTTTTTGTTTCAAAAAGCATATTATTCAGTTTTTTTAGAGGTTGCGAGGTAGTTGCATTTTTGCTGATGCTACCGATCTGACTGGGTCAATATTGCAACTCAGGTGATCATCCATCGAGAGGATGAATCTTGGAAAGTGGTGAAGATTGAACACCGCATGTCTTAACATGCAACTTGCATTTCTTATGTATTTCTATGCCAATGTACATGACAACAGAAAGGTCGATTCTGACATGGAAAATATAAACCCTATGTCTAGGTAAATTATGCATGAAATATAAAATCTTTCATGAATAAACCCCGGGGGAGCGTGTCAGAATCTCTATCTCCAACCGAGATGCAGGAACATCGTTACGCCCGCCAGGCGAATAGTCTCCAGCCGGGATGCAGTAACATCGTTACGGCCGCCAGGCGAGTACCAGTTACCTGCCCACAGGTTGCGGGCTGACGCGAGCGTCAGCGGTCAGGCAAGGACAAAGCAGGACGCACGCAGTCCTCGTGAAGCCAGTCCACAGGGCAAGCACTGTGTGAGGAAACCGGCAGACTGCTTGGGGACTCGGACAAGACAAGACGTGTGGGGGAGAAAGGCTTCGTATCGTTTCTGTGCCCGAAAGTCGAGTGCTTGTATATCTTGTGAGATAGACTGTGATGCTGTGGGTTTTGTCTGTAAGTGTACTGATGTATTGTATATGTATTGTAATGATCATCACATGCCAAACTAGATTGTCTTGCATGTGAATTGTGAATAAATCCATTGAACTTAGTGTCATTGTGTGTCAAGACCAATCACTTTGTACTTGTACTTGTCTCACTTATGTTAGGTCCAACGAGCCAGGTTTAAGACCCTGACACCGAGGAAGGCTAACCTCATTAAAAAATGCCCGCCGAAGCCGGCAGTGCTGGCCTACGGGTGGCAAAATAAAAACTGGCACTACGCATTTTACGTCCGAGTGAAACGTCTCGTCCATTTGTCTCTCGTGCTAGGAACAGCTCTGACTACCTAGTTTCCGAATGCCGCTCTAGCTCGGAACAGCTCTGACTAGGTAGTTTTCCGAATGTCCGCTGTGCCTGGAACAGCTCTGAAGGGCGCAAGGACAAGCACATGTCCGAAAACTCACTGAGTGGATACCATCTGCAGACTTGTCTGGTTTGTGCAGGAACGGCCCGTGGTGAAGGAAAGCCCAATATATTGAAGTGAGGATTTAAAGCAGCCATAAGCAGGACGTGACGATTCCCTCGGCTAGCCCAGAACCAGGGCGCTATGTGTCGGCCCTGCAACTATGGAAGCAACCTTGGATGGCGGAAAATGCTATGGACTGTCCCTGCCTTCCTTTGAGGGATGACCGTTGTCTTCGACCGTTCCATCCTGGCCAGCTGGGTTGCAGACGGCACCGCAAAAGTGAGAGTCTCCCAGGAATGCTACCTGGTCAAAAAAGCACGCTAAAGTCGATGTGTTGGCCTACGGGTTTCGGCCCAAGGGCGCATAACAAACACACCGCAATCACATCTGAAAAAAACACTCCGGATAATCGCAAAGAAGAAGACCCTGACATGTGTGTCTACGAAGAGAGTGTCTGGTATGCTGTATGTGTCGTCTTCGTCTTGTACTTGTGTCTCCTCTTGTTGCTCTTGTTCAGTTTCCTTTGTCTTGCCTATAGTGTCTTTGACTTTTTCTTTCTTTGGCAGTGATAAATCGTCTGTTTCTGTGTCGTCGCTGTGTTTGGACTGCAGTCTTCTGTTAGCCCATGTTCTCTTCTTTGGTTTGCTGATGACTTGAAAGCCATCAGTATTCATTCCTTGGATTGATGTCTTGTGTGTTATTTTCTTGTGTGTTATTTTCTTGTGTGTTATTTTCTTGTGTGTTGATTTGACTACTGAAGGTTTGTGTCAGTTCAATCTCTCCCTGTGGAGAGGTTTCTCTTTCGAGCGGTGGGAAATCTTCTTGGCTTTGAACACTTACTGCTGTTGCTATTGGTGTCGTCGATTGTCGACGACTAGGGCATTTATTTGCCCAGTGGTTGTCTTGGCCACACGCTGGACAATTGGTCTTTCTCCCCGGCATCGTGATCAAAACTCTGTGGTTATTGTTCGTAATACCGGGAGTATAGATCCGTATATAATGGGGGACTTCCTTCGTTGGGTTGCAGAGCGCTCCCCACTTGCCAGCCCCATTCTTTATCCTAAAGACCTCAGCCTTGTCGTCTCCTGTAATACTGTGCACCAGTTTTTTTTAACTCCTTGAGGAGCAATCGTGACAGGTAGCCAGTGGATGGTCAGCCTGTCCCTTTCTTTGTCTAGATGTTGCAGTGATATGTCTATCCCTAGACTTGGTAGCGAAAGTTTTTTTCCGTGTATCTTGTCATACACGGCTTTCTGAGCCTCTGCTGACAGGTGAAAGTACCACCTAGTGGGAATTTCGAACCTATGCAGGTTCACGACTCCCCCAAAGGGTACACCTCCTGGACCAGTTAGGGCACTCATAATAAGTGCGGGTGTTGCTTTAGCAGCCGCCCCGGGACCAGTTATGGAACACACTATCGTTCCGGACTGGTGGAGTAGCTGGACATCGTAGTCATTTATCGAGATCCCGACATCAGTGATATTCGAATACATATTGAAAAATGTGTTGTTTCAGGTAATAATTCCGGGGAAATGTCCAGAAAATCAAAACAAAACAACGAATATAACCACTAAATCCGGAAATAATACACACCACACTAGTTAATTAACAGTCCGTGAAGCCGTAATTTTCGTAAAATTTAAAAAAAATTGAAGCGTTCTCAAACAGGGGAAATTATCCTTTTTACTATGAAACTTATCAACTGAAGATTTATACGTTGTGAAGAGAAACCAGAGCAACTAGCGCGTCCATTTGGGACAGTCGTTAACATCGTGCACGGAGCTTGCAGTGTTGATACATTGTATATATTGCATTAACAAGTACATTTTATTTATTTTTAGCAGTAAAAGTATTTTAAACTTTAGGATATTAAATTAGTGTGTTAACTGTGAGTATTTAGTGTCATTATACTAAACATTTAACAATTAATGTAACTAATTGCTTCTTTAGAAAAAACGATTACGAGTTATGTCCCTTGCAATAAACATTTAACAATTAATGTAACTAATTGCTTCTTTAGAAAAAACGATTACTAGTTATGTCCCTTGCAAACAATAAAATGAATATTATGTTCCCGTGAAAAATAGGTATTTGTTTCCCCTTAAGTTTCGCTTACTTAGTGCACAGGCCGTCGAGAGCATAGCGAATGGTTAGCCAGTAGATCATGTAATTGAGTCCCCACTATTGCTCCCGGGTTGACTCAGCCGAAACTAAGCACCATGACATGTTCCGGAAAGTAAAGGCGAAGGTGTGCGCTATTGACCACATCACCCATTGAGTGCCAATTGTTTTACAAATATGTGGCACTGCCAGCTGAAGGGAATGACATACACACCTAACTAGTACCAGATGAGGAGCTTCGGATTTTAGTGTTGTATATACAGTACTCCATTGTTTACACCTGTCATGACAGATACATTGTCAGTGCCGAGTGCAACAAGTCTTTGCAACTCAAGCCCATTCTTGTTTAAACAATCTTTTAACGCATTGCGTATTGCCTGCACGTGTCACTCACTTCGACTGAATCGTATTAAAGGGAGTTATATTACGTGAATATTGGGCATTAATGTACTAAGACTGTTTTACTCCATCGCTTCAGTTCAAATTCGGCTGTTCCCAAAAATGATTTTTAAAGTAATTTTTACCCACCCAAAAAAAAGCACCAAAAAGCACCCCCAAAAAATTGTGAAGCACCAAATTCGCGTGGCCGCGCAAAATGAAAAATGTTGGCACTAAATGACTTCAAAAATCACTAAATTTAGTGCGAAAAGCGTCAAAATGGCAACACTGGTCGCACCGTGGTGCTCGCCTTTACCCAAAACAATTAGCAAATCTGGTGCTTGTGGGACGGGCTATAACCTCCAATGATAAAACAGATGCAGTGTAGTGGTAGAGGAGATACCACTGTATGTACTTGTGGGACGGGCTATAACCTCCATTGATAAAACAGATGCAGTGTAGTGGTAGAGGAGATACCACTGTATGTACTTGTGGGACGGGCTATAACCTCCATTGATAAAACAGATGCAGTGTAGTGGTAGAGGAGATACCACTGTATGTACTTGTGGGACGGGCTATAACCTCCAATGATAAAACAGATGCAGTGTAGTGGTAGAGGAGATACCACTGTATGTACTTGTGGGACGGGCTATAACCTCCATTGATAAAACAGATGCAGTGTAGTGGTAGAGGAGATACCACTGTATGTACTTGTGGGACGGGCTATAACCTCCAATGATAAAACAGATGCAGTGTAGTGGTAGAGGAGATACCACTGTATGTACTTGTGGGACGGGCTATAACCTCCATTGATAAAACAGATGCAGTGTAGTGGTAGAGGAGATACCACTGTATGTACTTGTGGGACGGGCTATAACCTCCATTGATAAAACAGATGCAGTGTAGTGGTAGAGGAGATACCACTGTATGTACTTGTGAGACGGGCTATAACCTCCAATGATAAAACAGATGCCCGGGAAGGTTAACCCGGTCAACAAATGCCCGCAGAAGTCGGATGTGTCGGCCTAACGGCGCAAGAACGCAGCTCTGCTGTAAACAGGCACAACGCAATCACGTCCGAAAAAAAAACTCCGGATAAACGAAGAAGAAGAAGAAGAAACAGATGCAGTGTAGTGGTAGAGGAGATACCACTGTATGAACTTGTGGGACGGGCTGTAGCCTCCAACGATAAAACAGATGCAGTGTAGTGGTAGAGGAGATACCACTGTATGTACTTGTGGGACGGGCTGTAAGTAGTAATGAATGTTGATTACGAGTCGTTTTGAGACATAAAATACCTCATATACAAAGAATATATAGAGAGGACCAGGAGGAGCCATGAGGACCCGCATTTTTTAGTAAGCTCAAAGAAGGGGGAATGGGGGAACATAATTTATGCATAATCGATTGGAGTGCGCCGGCTGTTACGAGTTGATGTATTCGTATCTTTTGTTACGATCGGTGAACAGCTGTGAGCAAAAAGTCGATATTGTCCGTACCAGAAATAATGTGGTTTGTAAATTACACCTGTCGGCGATAGGTGGCGTTTTTAATGAGATCATCGGTATATGTAAACAATGATAAATGAATTGAGACACGGGGCTAGTTGGTACCACAGTCGCATTGCAGATGGTGCGATAACCAATTCGGTAGAGTGTGTCGGGGTATCGCCAGTGTGTAAGTGGGGTGTCTAATGGGTTAAGTTGGTGCCATAGACCCCCCTCATTTGGCGGCGTCGAGTTCGAATCTCAATGCTTTTTCGTTGGTAAAGTTACTACTTAGCCACGTATGGGTGTACCTAGTTGTCATAGGGGGTGTGTATTTGCATCGTTTGAGAGTCGATTCACGCCGCGGTTCGATAAGGATGTCCACCCTAGGCGGCTCTTGTTAAGTGTATACTAAGCCGTAAACGTATAACAGTGGTGTCTAGTTGCTGCCATAGCACTTGACAGGTTCGAAACCTACTATGTGGTGGCGTAGTGTGGCAGTGGTCGAGTATGTAACGGAGCTAGGTGGCGTCATTGACGGTTCGAATAACGCGGCTGGTTGATAACTATAACCAACATAGGAGCCAGAGAAGCGAATCCCGCTATGTGGTGAATCTGTTAAAGTAACATTGGTGTCACGTGTTTCATATCTTTGGAAAGGTTGGTTTACAACATCTGTGACCAAAAAGTCAGTATTATCCGCATGTGTATAGTAAAAGAAATAATGTGTATTGTGAATTAGTTGTGCTGGCGACAGTTGGTGCCATTAATTATATCACTATTATATGTTAACAAAGGAGAACTCGATTGAATCAACCGAGGCAGGAGAGGTTACCTGCAACTTACTCTGTAATGTCCTTAGCGCCAGTTTTCCTATTGCAGTTATTAGTGATCTGTAGAGACCTGTAGTGGTTTATGTTTTCCCCCGTTTCAAACTTCATGTCTCTACTCTTATGTATTACTGTGTTAGAAATAAAATATCTCACATGATAGACATATACTACCATAATGTATACAGAAAGAAGCAATAGGCATAGGCACAATATAGAAATATACTAAATACACAGTATGTTAATAAAGACAATTACATTAATACAAGTTAAGTTAACATAACAAAGCGAATATAGTGAAATGAATATCGAAGCAGTTCAAAGCTACTAAGGGACATCACGCGTGTGAAGTTATGTCCGCAACAAACAGAAATGATGGTGCATATTGATATGTGTGTGTGAGTAATATTGGTGTCACGTGTTTCGTATCTTTGTTAAGGTTGGTTTACAACATCTGTGACCAAACGAGCAATATTGCCCGCAGGTATATGGTAGTAAAAACAGTAAAGAGGGCCCTCTATGTCGTCGTCTGTGTGGGGGTCGAATCAGATCGACCCTTGATGGTGGCATAATGTCATAACACTTAAACAATTTGACCGCTAGCTGTTCTATATTGCTGCAAAACTATGTGCAGGCCTCCATCCTTTGAGATGAGTCTGATTGAGGCTTCCGGAGGCAGAGTGACTTGTGAAGCAAACAAACCGATGTGTGGCTTACAACCAATCAGGGTATTGGTCTTAGAAGTGATCCACATTTTATGTTAGACAAACACTAATTGGTTGGAAACTATATGGTGGGCGGGGCTTACTTTATGTAATATATAATCAACTCACCAGCTCTCAATCACTTTGTGCTTTACACAAGAACGACGAACGATCAAGTCTTCAGTTTTGTGGTTATTCAACTGCAATTTGCCTTCAAGTGTGGGAACGTTGACAGGCACCTGTTTTTCTCAGTATCAACGGACTATCAACCATATACGGACATACCGATTTAGTGGAGCTGTCTCCCAGTTTTTGGCTATTCACAACTGACTTTTAAGATTATCAACTGGTTTCTTACCCAGACCTACCCCAAGTGTAAGCAACAGTATTATTCTGCCTTAGTTTACAACGGCATCTGGAAAGATTTCATCACCGATTGAAACAAAGACTGGTACAACTTGTTCGGGTTTGATACCGCATACTAAACTAGTGATCATTACAGCTTGTTGTTTGGATATTTGGCGTGCTAAACTACTCAGCGTCGAGTTATCTACCATTAGTGCAAGTTATAAACTAATTATATTCAACACCATATACAGAGGCTCAGCGTGAACAGGTTTCAAGTCGAGTGTTGATTATCTTACTATCAACTCGCTAGCGAACGTGCCTAAAATAGATGTCTACTAGGCAACCATCTGAGAAACACTTATGTGCAACCATTGGGAAAGGTTTCACTGAAAAGCGCAGTCTGCTCCGCCACATTCGGACCAGTCACAGTACCAAAGAGCAAGTGTATGCGTGTCAAACTTGTGAGCACCATTTTAATAGGAAAGACAATCTACAACGTCACATTACAAAAGAACACACAACACCAAGATCAGCATCCAGTGTAATACCAACAGAAACGTCAACACCTTTTTAACCAACATTGCGTAAGAGACCAGCGGCTACCAATAGTGATGTGACATGCAGGAAGAAGAAGAACACTAAACAAAACGAAAACGCCTATCCAGCTAGCAACACACAACCCAAGGATGAAGCGGTTTCTCTACACACGCTATCAGATGATATTAGACAAGTATACAACGACAACTGGAGTAGTATCAAAACACATAGCAAGATCAACACATATATGTCTGTCTATACATTTTTTATTAGTCCACAAACACAACACCCTAAAGACTGGACAGAGACCTTGTACAAGATCTTTAACACTCAAAAGAGCATATTCAACATCAACTTTAGTTATCACGTAGTCCTTAAGCACATCGAAACACAAGCTCTTCGCTTCTACCACGCATCTTCCAATAACGCTTCTGTCTTAGAAATTTCACAACTAATCCGAAACAGACACAACTTTGACGAGTTTATCAAAACGGTACACGGACACGACATTCTTACATACGCTATGCAACAACGTCCAAATACCAAATACACGACAGAGACGATTCCAGCTGTAAGTTTTTATCTCTATCATATCCCAGAATTCTGTCTCGTTTAATAAATAACCACCGGTTTATGACCAACGTTCGACACCGTTGTACATGGTGTGTATCTGATCATATTAGGTATAACATCACACATTGATCAGCCATTTTGTGTACTGATAGTATGCTTCATTTTATTTTTGTAAAATTTACTGGAAATACTGTAAAATAAACAATTATATGTGTTATAATCGCGTTCCCTTGTTGGTTTTTAGTGTTGACGGTGCATATGGGTGTCATGTGATGAGCAGGTGTTACATGTTGATGGGCAAGTCAAGAAATATCTCAACCAAATTTATAAATATATCGACCAAATAGGAAAATGTGTTAACCAAAGATGAAAACTATGGGTCAAGTAAAGAAAAAATTTCAAAGAAGCTTATAAAAAATTAGGAAACAATGATAGTCAAACTAATAAACAAAACAATGGTGGTCAAAGACAGAAATATCTCATCCGAACTTATAACAAGTAAGAAAATATACTAGTAAAATCAAGAAATATGTCGACCGAAGTAATACAATAGGCAGAACGAGGGACAAACTTATAAATATTTCATTCAAACTTATAAAGACTATGATAAAATGTTATCCAAATCAAATAACAGGCTGACCAAACTTAGTTAGCTCATCCAACCTCATAAATAGTAGAACAATTTGTTAGCTATATAGGCAAAATATTGATCAGATACACACATATCTCAATCAGTTTTATAAAAAGTAGGAGAAAAGGCTAGTCAAACTAATAAAAATGGTGGCCAAATACATAAATATCTCAACCAAAATTATAAAAAGTAGGAAAATTGTAAGTAAAATGTAAAAAATATGGGGCACATAGGAAATCATATTAACCAAATGGGAAAAAATATCGCTCAAACTTATAAATAGCGCGTCCAAACTTATAAAAAGTAGGAAAGTGTGTTAGCCGAATGGTGAAAATATTGCTCAAATTAAGAAACATGTCGACTGAAGTAGGAAAATACGTGATTCAATGTATAAAAACGTTGGGTAAATACAGAAATATGTCGACCAAACTGATAAAAATCTCCGCCAAACTTATGAAATAAAGGAACATTTGTTAACCAAAAGGGGAAAATGTCGGCCAAATACAGAAATAGCTCCACCAAACTTATGAAAAGTAAGAACATTTGTTAACCAAATGAAAAAAAAAATATTGGCCATGTAAAGAAATAGCGCATCCAAATTGACAAAATATAGGAAACTTTATTAGCCAAAGGTGAAATCTATTGACCAAGTAAATAAATTCCTCGTCCAACCCCATAAAGGTAGGAAAATTTCTTACCCAAATGTGAAAAAGATCCGCCAAACTTATAAATGTCTCATCCAAACTTATAAAAAGTAGGAAAACAATATTAGCCAAATCAACTAAAAGGCTGACCAAACTTATAAATATATCATCCAAACTGACCAAAGTAATAAAAATATTGGGTAAATATAGAAATATGTCGATCAAACTTTTACAAATCTCCGGTAAATTTATGAAAAATAGGAAA
Organism: Cepaea nemoralis; assembly: GCA_014155875.1. NCBI lineage: Eukaryota > Metazoa > Mollusca > Gastropoda > Stylommatophora > Helicidae > Cepaea > Cepaea nemoralis. Next base: position 33,843 of record JACEFZ010012259.1, on the reverse strand, counting down.
TTTTGTTAACTAAATGTGAAAAAATATCGACCAAACTTATAAAAAGCTCTGCCAAACTTATGAAAAGTAGGAAACTTTGTTAACCCACACGAAGACAATTATTAACCAAAGATAGAAAAATATCGACCTGAATAGGAAAATTTGTTAGCCAAATGGGAAAAATATTGGCCAAGTAAACACATATTTCAACCAAACTTATAAATATTTCATCCAAATTTACAACAACAAAAAATAGGAAAATGTGTCGACCAAGTAAGAAAATATATTACCAAAACTGGAAAAGATACTAATCAAAGTGAGAAAAATACCAACCAAACTAAGAAATATGTATGGTAAAGTAAGAAAAAAGTTGGCCAAAGTAATAAATACGCTAGCCAAATAAAGAAATATTAACCATAAGGAGAAAAAATTATAGCAAACTAAGAAATTTGCTTTCACAACTTGTCGAATTGCCCTACCAACTACCCCATTTGCTTTCACAACTTATCAAAATGACCAATTAACCACTCAAATTCCCCACTGACTCTCACAATTTTACCACTTGCCATTACAACGTGTCGACTCCCGCTCACAATTTACCAAAAGGGGTTTACTATAGGTATTATATATCCACAATCAACCGCTCTCACACTCACAAGAATAACGAAATACTGCGATTTAAGCCTGTTTTTAACCAATTTCTTTGTTTGCAGTCAAAGCATAGAAATTCCGCCCACTGTGTGGGCTTCATAAAAGGTGGAAAAAGCGTCCTAGTGGCACAAAATGGAATATTGCTTGGATAGCAAATCCATTACGTGGAAAGTCCGAATCGAAAGCTCACTGTGTGGATGTCACCTGCAAACTGCATTCTTCTGGCTTCTGGAAGAACAGCCTATGGTGAACGGAAGGCCCAATATACGGAAGTAAGGCTAAGCAGCCATGTGCAGGATGTGACGATTCCTTGGGTGAGCCCAGTACCAGAGCGCTGTGTGATGGCTCTGCAATTATGGAAGCCTCCTTGGATGGCGGGAAATGCCCATGGTCTGCCCCTGCCTTCCCTTGAGGGCCGACCAGGATGCCTTTGGCTGTTCTATATGGGCCAGCTGGGATGGGAGATAACACCACAACAGTGAGAGTCTAACGTCCTAAGAAACCCCCCGGGAAGGTTAACCCGGTCAACAAATGCCCGCAGAAGTCGGATGTGTCGGCCTAACGGCGCAAGAACGCAGCTCTACTGTAAACAGGCACAACGCAATCACGTCCGAAAAAAAACCGGATGAACGAAGAAGAAGAAGAAGAAGAAATTCCGCCAACCACCTTGTTGTTGAAGTATCCAAGGACTTAGTTTATCAGCCATATATTCGCCTACAGATTTAGCGAAGTCCTCTTCCAGGTCTTGGACATTCACATCGACGTTGTAAGAATTATCAACCAGATGCTTACCCAGACGCATGCCAAAGGTAAACAGCATAATTATTCTCCCATAGTTGATGACGTTATCACCAAAGAATTCATCACTGACTAAAACAAAGACTTGGAAAACATGTTCGGGCTTGATACTGTCTTCTAGTCTCGTGAACAACACAGATTGTTGTTTGGCTATTTGACCGACTAAACCAGACAACGTTGGAATTGTAGGAACTAATAATAGTCAGCGCCATATTCACCATCTCGCTATGAACTTGTTTCAAGTCAATCGTTGCTTGTGTCATTATTATACTGATAGCTAACGTTCATCAAAAGATGTCTAGCAGTCAAACTGCTGATCCATTATTGTGAAACGGTGCAAAGTGGTCAAAATGGATAATAACATAATATTTGTATAAAGAGATGGACTCGTCTCTTCTGGTTGATCAAATTACCCAACCTACTGGAGATAAATCGGTTGTCACCGAAACCACTAGACGCGTGTTTTAGACAAGGGATGTGATTATCGATCAGTATGGTCACTGTTAATTAAAATTTAAAAAGTAAAGTTCGACAAGAACACTGAAGACTTGATCGTTCGTCGTTCTTGTGTAAAGCACAAAGTGATTGAGATCTGGTGAGTTGATTATATATTACATAAAGTAAGCCCCGCCCACCATATAGTTTTCAACCAATTAGTGTTTGTCTAACATAAAATGTGGATCACTTCTAAGACCAATACCCTGATTGGTTGTAAGCCACACATCGGTTTGTTTGCTTCACAAGTCACTCTGCCTCCGGAAGCCTCAATCAGACTCATCTCAAAGGATGGAGGCATGCACATAGTTTTGCAGCAATATAGAACAGCTAGCGGTCAAATTGTTTAAGTGTTATGACATTACGCCACCATCAAGGGTCGATCTGATTCGACCCCCACACCCACGACGACATAGAGGGCCCTCTTTACTGTTTTTACTACCATATACCTGCGGGCAATATTGCTCGTTTGGTCACAGATGTTGTAAACCAACCTTAACAAAGATACGAAACACGTGACACCAATATTACTCACACACACACATATCAATATGCACCATCATTTCTGTTTGTTGCGGACATAACTTCACACGCGTGATGTCCCTTAGTAGCTTTGAACTGCTTCGATATTCATTTCACTATATTCGCTTTGTTATGTTAACTTAACTTGTATTAATGTAATTGTCTTTATTAACATACTGTGTATTTAGTATATTTCTATATTGTGCCTATGCCTATTGCTTCTTTCTGTATACATTATGGTAGTATATGTCTATCGTGTGAGATATTTTATTTCTAACACAGTAATACATAAGAGTAGAGACATGAAGTTTGAAACGGGGGAAAACATAAAACACTACAGGTCTCTACAGATCACTAATAACTGCAATAGGAAAACTGGCGCTATGGACATTACAGAGTAAGTTGCAGGTAACCTCTCCCGCCTCGGTTGATTCAATAGAGTTCTCCTTTGTTAGCATATAATAGTGATATAATTAATAGCACCAACTGTCGCCATCACAACTAATTCACAATACACATTATTTCTTTTACTATACACATGCGGATAATACTGACTTTTTGGTCACAGATGTTGTAAACCAACCTTTCCAAAGATATGAAACACGTGACACCAATGTTACTTTAACAGATTCCCCACATAGCGGGATTCGCTTCTCTGGCGCCTATGTTGGGTATAGTTATCAACCAGCCGCGTTATTCTAACCGTCAATGACGCCACCTAGCTCCGTTACATACTCGACCACTGCCACACTACACCACCACACAGTAGATTTCGAACCTGTCAAGCGCTATGGCAGCAACTAGACACCACTGTTATACGTTTACGGCTTAGTATACACTTAACAAGAGCCGCTTAGGGTGGACATCCTTATCGAACCGCGGCGTGAATCGACTCTCAAACGATGCCTACGGCACCACCTAGCCCCGTTACACACTCGACCACTGCCACACTACCCCACCACACAGTAGGATCGACCCTGCCGCATGGTAGGGGACCCACTAGACACCCCAGTTACACATTGGCGATACCCCGACACACTCTACCGAATTGGTTATCGCACCATCTGCAATGCGACTGTGGTACCAACTAGCCCCGTGTCTCAATTCATTTATCATTGTTTACATATACCGATGATCTCATTAAAAACGCCACCTATCGCCGACAGGTGTAATTTACAAACCACATTATTTCTGGTACGGACAATATCGACTTTTTGCTCACAGCTGTTCACCGATCGTAACAAAAGATACGAATACATCAACTCGTAACAGCCGGCGCACTCCAATCGATTATGCATAAATTATGTTCCCCCATTCCCCCTTCTTTGAGCTTACTAAAAAATGCGGGTCCTCATGGCTCCTCCTGGTCCTCTCTATATATTCTTTGTATATTAGGTATTTTATGTCTCAAAATGACTCGTTATCAACATTCATTACTACTGCTGTAGCCTCCAATGATAAAACAGATGCAGTGTAGTGGTAGAGGAGATACCACTGTATGTACTTGTGGGACGGGCTATAACCTCCAATGATAAAACAGATGCAGTGTAGTGGTAGAGGAGATACCACTGTATGTACTTGTGAGACGGGCTATAACCTCCACTGACAAAACAGATGCTGTATAATGGTAGAGGAGATACCACTGGATTACCCTCGAGACACTCGTGTGCTGAATGAAGCGTGTGACAGCTGACAGCGGCATTTTTATCAATATCTTTTCTAATATTTTGGAGAGCAGGAGCAGGTGAGATCTTCCGCTACAGATCTTAGCCTCGGCGGTCGGGGGCTATGGAAGAAGGCAACATGAGACCTGGGGGGTTTCACGGCATCAACTGTCCCCGCCAATGTGAGTGTGGGTGAGTGGGTTTCTCAATATCCACGTGTGGATGTGAGGCTGTGGGTTATAATTAAACACAGGAGCCACAAACAATAGTTTGCAGAATTTATTCCACTTTTTATATCGCTGCATCTGGCCAGACACATCCTTCAGATGTACATATCGTATGCTTGCTTGCTTGCTTGTGTTCGTTGGCTTGAGCTCCAACGCCAAGTCCTGTATGTAGGATGAGGGCATCCTGTTGTCCAACATCAGTGTGATGTCATACAGGACCTGAGGTTTGCGTGAGTATCCGTTGTTCCCATGTCTGGCTTATTGGTGTGCAGACTGGTGGTTCCTCGCCGTACAGGCAGACACTCTCCGACTTCGGAGGAGACATATCGTATTAAATATTTAACACACATGGTCGCTGATGCTGTTCGAATGTGCGGCATTTGCTGTCCTCTCGGTAATCGCAGAGTCACTTTGAAATATTTTTAAAATGTTAGTTGTATATCCTTTACGGATGTGGCAGTCAACCCCAGCATTGTTTGGCTGTTCGTGATTCCTGGGCAAGTTTTACGTTCAATAGTTTGCCATTGTCTTCCTGGACTAGGTGTTAAACGACTTTCTCCGTAATCACGTTTATCCACGTAGGGTAACGCAGCGCGCGAGAAGTTGGAAGCGGTTCTCGCCGCGTTGGTAACTTAGGGATAAGTGAGCCGACCGCTCAGAAAGCAATGGCAAACTACTGAGCGTAATCTTGCCAAGAAATCAACGACAGAGGTAAAATGCTAGTATTGATAGCGATGTAAAGGGTATGCGTGGCGGGGGGGGGGGGGGGGGGTTGCCATTGCTTTCTGAACGACCAGTACCCATTCCATTTCATTAAAAAAACAGCTGTGTTTCGAACGCGGGTATACGGGACTACGAACTGCGCCCGTAACCTCTTCCCCACGGAGCACGCTACTACGAAGTAAACCCATCGGCATACCCCTGGTTATTGATATATAATTGTTATGTGTGCGGGCGGACGATGGCTCTATGTTAGCTCTCGACGTCCGCTACGGAAGTGAAAGACTGTCCACCTGTCCCTCCGTATACCCAGGCCTACAAGATGGCGGTGCTAACACTGGACATGCCACATCAGGTTTCTGCTAGGAGATTAGATAGTGTAAGAGACGAGTGTGCCGCTCTTGTTGCTAGCACTACTATTGGTATTGTAGTTGTCGCTGTTGCTTCTTGTTGTTACTGCTGCTGTTGTTACTTCTGTTGTTTGTTTGTTGTTGTTGTTTGTTATTTGTTTGTTGTTGTTGTTGTTGTTGTTGTTGTTGTTGTTGTTGTTGTTGTTGTTGTTGTTGTTGTTGTTGTTGTTGTTGTTGTTGTTGTTGAAGAAGTAGAAGAAGAAGAATCCCGTCGTACATTTGTGAACGGCCAGAAACACTTGGGGTATTTATATTCTTGTTTCATCCTTTAATGGTTCATTGTGGGCGGGATTTCCCCTACAGTCACTAGATGGGCTTGCTAATCTAAGAATAGTTCACGTGGATCGTTAAAAGATTGGTTCGTTGCATGTGGAAGATACACCGACAACTTAGGCTACACGAGGTTAATCTTTTGGGAAATCTGTTCACGTGGAACAAGCGGAAAGATTGGGGTTGCTATTGATTAGCAATAAACTTGTCAATTGTTCAGTTTAAACGGAAATATTTTTATTTTAGACTAGAAAGGGGAAAGGTGGGGTATACATGATCAAGGATAAACAAAAAACGGAAGATAATGTTATTGGAATGAACGGGACGCGGAAGGGGGGGGGGGGGGGGGCCAGAAGAGAGGTGATAATTTAAACGGCTTAAGTAATTAACAGAAATGTTCAGGGCAGGAAAAAGGGAGGGAGGGAGAGAGAGAGAGAGAGAGAGAGAGAGAGAGAGAGAGGAGAGAGAGAGAGGAGAGAGGAGAGAGAGAGAGAGAGAGGGGGGGGGGGAGACGATGAGGCAGAGAAGCGGGCGTATCTGGGACTTAACATGATAGAAAGCTCATCGATACACATCTCGCCAAATCTCAACGGTTGTAGATCAGTCGACGGAGTTGGCACTAAGCGGGGGGGGGGGGGGGGGGGGGGGGGCACGGCATGTCGGGTTGTAAATCTGTGTGCGGGACAAGCTTTGAAGATGTTGATCGCCAGTAGAATCCGTGTCTTTGGTGATGAGTTAATCCCCATTCGCTGGGTTGTTTGATCTCTGGGCTCTCCCATCTGCAGGTATAAGTCTAGAGCTTGTGTGGTTGATCAATTATGTCTAGAGCTTGTGTGGTTGATCAATTATGTCTAGAGCTTGTGTGGTTGATCAATTATGTCTAGAGCTTGTGTGGTTGATCAATTATGTCTAGGGCTTGTGTGGTTGATCAATTATGTCTAGAGCTTGTGTGGTTGATCAATTATGTCTAGAGCTTGTGTGGTTGATCAATTATGTCTAGAGCTTGTGTGGTTGATCAGTTATGTCTAGAGCTTGTGTGGTTGATCAATTATGTCTAGAGCTTGTGTGGTTGATCAGTTATGTCTAGAGCTTGTGTGGTTGATCAATTATGTCTAGAGCTTGTGTGGTTGTTCAGTTATGTCTAGAGCTTGTGTGGTTGATCAATTATGTCTAGAGCTTGTGTGGTTGATCAATTATATCTAGAGCTTGTGTAGTTGATCAATTATGTCTAGAGCTTGTGTGGTTGATCAATTATGTCTAGAGCTTGTGTGGTTGATCAATTATGTCTAGAGCTTGTGTGGTTGATCAGTTATGTCTAGAGCTTGTGTGGTTGATCAATTATGTCTAGAGCTTGTGTGGTTGATCAGTTATGTCTAGAGCTTGTGTGGTTGATCAATTATGTCTAGAGCTTGTGTGGTTGTTCAGTTATGTCTAGAGCTTGTGTGGTTGATCAATTATGTCTAGAGCTTGTGTGGTTGATCAGTTATGTCTAGAGCTTGTGTGGTTGATCAATTATGTCTAGAGCTTGTGTGGTTGATCAATTATGTCTAGAGCTTGTGTGGTTGTTCAGTTATGTCTAGAGCTTGTGTGGTTGATCAGTTATGTCTAGAGCTTGTGTGGTTGATCAATTATGTCTAGAGCTTGTGTGGTTGATCAATTATGTCTAGAGCTTGTGTGGTTGATCAATTATGTCTAGAGCTTGTGTGGTTGTTCAGTTATGTCTAGAGCTTGTGTGGTTGATCAGTTATGTCTAGAGCTTGTGTGGTTGATCAATTATGTCTAGAGCTTGTGTGGTTGTTCAGTTATGTCTAGAGCTTTGTGTGGTTGATCAGTTATGTCTAGAGCTTGTGTGGTTGATCAATTATGTCTAGAGCTTGTGTGGTTGATCAATTATGTCTAGAGCTTGTGTGGTTGTTCAGTTATGTCTAGAGCTTGTGTGGTTGATCAGTTATGTCTAGAGCTTGTGTGGTTGATCAATTATGTCTAGAGCTTGTGTGGTTGTTCAGTTATGTCTAGAGCTTGTGTGGTTGATCAGTTATGTCTAGAGCTTGTGTGGTTGATCAATTATGTCTAGAGCTTGTGTGGTTGATCAGTTATGTCTTGCACTGTGTTTCACTAGTTATTGTTGTCTTTTATTTTCAAATACATTGTATTATTATTATTATTTTTTTAATTGTGTTGCGTCAACATCCAACAATATACCCTTCCTATCACCTCCCGCGCGAACACTACCAACATGTTATTCCTAATCCGTCGCTAACACAACTAACATCTTCTACTACTGTCGACCTTCGTCGCTAACACTCCCAACAATTTCACCTTCTGTCCACTTCCTTCGCGATCGCATCCAACATTGTCTCCCTCATTCGACTTCCGTCACTACCACAACCAACATTGTCTTTCTCATTCGACTTCCGTCACTACCACAACCAACACTGTCTCCCTCATTCGACTTCCGTCACTACCACAACCAACATTGTCTCCCTCATTCGACTTCCGTCACTACCACAACCAACATTGTCTCCCTCATTCGACTTCCGTCACTACCACAACCAACATTGTCTCCCTCATTCGACTTCCGTCACTACCACAACCAACATTGTCTTTCTCATTCGACCATTGTCGCTACCACACCCGACCTTGTCTCTGTCATTGGACCCCTGTTGCTACCACACTTATATTTTCTCCCTAATACAACCTCTGTGGCTATCACACCTAACATTGTCTCCCTCTGTCGACCTCTCCCAGCTAGCCGCTAACACTTCTCCATATCGTCACAAGCTTTCACAGAGTCTCGCATCTCACTCTATGACCAACAATGATAATGGTTTCAGCCTAACCCGCTAGGTGGCGGGGGTGGGGTTGTTTGTGTATGGTGAGGGAGGCAGACGTGGCCGGATTTCTATGGGATCGTGTGTATAGTACAGAAGGTGGACCATCACGGCCTGGAGACAGCGGTGCTACGGGGGTGTCCGTGGGATCTGCCGACACTCAGAACTCCGAGGAAAGGTCAAACGAACACATAATCAGACTGCTACTGTTACCATTAGTACTGGGACTCTTCGCTGGCTGTTGAAGATAAGGACAGAGCATGTATGGGAATTTCGCGGGTGTTGTGATGTCGGTTCTTGACTCAACTCAACCCCTAACTTGTGTAATCGTGCGTCTTTGTAAACTGGTCTATTGTAGTCTCGAATGTTGGTTTCCCTAGTCGCCCATCCTGACAGAGAGCAGCCCCTATCCACGGAGAAGTAGGGCCTCTCCTTTCCTCCACCATACTCCGGAATACCCTTGGACAAGATGGTGTGCCCGTTTTTTCCCCAAGCCTCTTTTCCCAAAAGAATCTAAGGTGAAATCTTGGGAGCATGTGGCAGACAGAGTGGGAACACACGACAGATAGTTGTTAGTTATGGGCTCAAGTTCACAAAGATAGGCAGAAGATCTTTCGACAGAGGCAATGGTTATGGCCGTCGACCAGTATGGAGAAGGACAGCGATGCCTTCTGCACAGACGTCTAAACAACTATAGCGGTCAAGGAAATTATGGGAAAGGCAGGCCACTGGGAAACCTGCATAAGTTAAGCTACACAATGAAGATGTGTGTTTGGGATTCCTGGCATTCCACAGAGAAATGACATCTTTGTAACGTCCAGATTCCCGCCATTCTCTTTCCTCAGTTTCTGTGGTTTACAGAAGTGTAAACAGTGTATCATATCTACACACACAGATGTCTGGACAAAGTATCATATCTACACACACAGAAATATAGACAGTTATCATATCTACACACACACACACACACATAAATACAGACAGTGTATCATATCTACACACACAGATGTCAAGACAATGTATCATATCTACACACACAGAAACCTATAGACAGTGTATAATATCTACACACACAGAAATATAGACAGTTATCATATCTAACACACACACACAGAAATACAGACAGTGTATCATATCTTCACACACAGAAATATAGACAGTGTATCATATCTACACACACAGAAATATAGACAGTGTATCATATCTACACACACAGAAATATAGACAGTGTATCATATCTACACACACATAAATACAGACAGTGTACCATATCTACACACACAGATGTCTAGACAGTGTATCATATCTACACACACAGATGTCTAGACAGTGTATATCTACACACAGATGTCTAGACAGTGTATCATATTTACACACACATAAATATAGACAGTGTATCATATCTACACATACAGATGTCTAGACAGTGTATCATATCTACACACATATATGTCTAGACAGTGTATCATATCTACACACACAGAAATATAGACAGTGTATCATATCTACACACACAGAAATATAGACAGTGTATCATATCTACACACAGAGAAATATAGACAGTGTATTATATCTACACACACAGAAATATAGACCGTGTATCATATCTACACACACAGAAATATAGACAGTGTATCATATCTAAACACACAGATGTCTAGACAGTGTATCATATTTACACACACAGAAATAAAAACAGTGTATCATATCTACACACAGAAATATAGACAGTGTATCATATCTACACACACAGATGTCTAGACAGTGTATCATATCTACACACACAGATGTCTAGACAGTGTATCATATCTACACACACAGAAATATAGACAGTGTATCATATCTACGCACACAGAAATATAGACAGTGTATCATATCTACACACACACAGAAATATAGACAGTGTATCGTATCTAATCAGGAGCCTTGGAATGTGATCAACATCGAACAATTAGTATAATGAGTCACATCACGAAGATTTTGCTAAGAATTATCATGCAAAGAGTTAGGAGGAAAATACAACCTGAAATAGGAGAAGAACAATGTGGGTTTGTAGTAGGCAAGGGTACAGTAAATGCTGTGTATATACTGAGAACCGTAATCGAACGTTCTATAGAAGTAAACAAAGATCTACACCTTTGCTTTATTGACTACACAAAGGCTTTTGATAAAGTGAGACATGTCAACATGATAAGGATGTTTGAAGATCTACAAATTGATTGGAAAGACCTTAGACTTGTAAAAAACATATATTGGAAACAACAAGCTGCCATAAGAGTTGATAATGAAGTAAGCCAATATCAGCCTATTAAGAGAGGTGTGAGACAGGGATGTGTAATGTCTCCAGATCTGTTTTCCCTGTACAGTGAAAATATTTTTCAGAAATATTGAAAATATGGAAGGAATCAACATTGGGGGACGATGCATCAATAACATTAGATATGCAGATGATATTGATACAGTCTTGATTGCAGACAATGAACAGGATCTGCAAAATTTAGTAGATGCGGTTGTTACACACAGTGAACAACAAGGGTTAGAATTAAATTGTAAAAAGACACAGATTATGGTCGTCACTAGGAAGAACGAAATACCACAGTGTAATATACAAGTAAATGGGAATATTCTTCAACAAGTGAATAGGTACAATTATCTCGGAACAGTAATAACATCTGATGGGAGATGCCTTGAAAAGATTAGAACAAGGATCGAGATGGCAAAAGTAGCCTTTAGCAAGATGAAAAACATACTGACCAATAAAAAGATGTCAATTGAAACGAGAAAAAGAGTGTTGAGATGCTACATAGAACATGTACTTTTATATGGATGTGAAGCTTGGACAATGAGCAGCCAGGCTGAAAAACATCTGATGGCTGTAGAGATGTGGTTTCTGAGGAAAATGCAAAGAATACCATGGACAGCCAGAAAAACCAATGAACAAGTCCTTCAAGAAACAAATGAAGATCGTAAACTGATCAGAGACATTAGACGTAGGCAGTCACAATTTTTTGGGCATGTTATGAGAAGAAATGATTTGGAGAACTTGGTGACAACTGGTAAGATCGAGGGGAACAGACCAAGGGGAAATCCTAGAAACAAGTATCTGGATGGCTTGGCCTTGTGGCATGGTCGAGACAGAAACACGGAACTGATCAACGACTCTGTTGATCGAGTGAGATGGCAGAACATGACCGCCCACGCTTACCGGCATGGCACATGATGGATGGACGGATCGTATCTAAACACGCAGAAATATAGACAGTGTATCATATCTACACACACACATATGTATAGACAGTGAATCATATCTACACACACAGATGTCTAGACAGTATATCATATCTACACACACAGATGTCTAGACAATGTATCATTTCTACACACACAGAAATATAGACAGTGTATCATATCTACACACACAGATGTCTAGAAATGTATCATATCTACACACGGATGTCAAAACAGTGTATCATATCTACACACACAGAAATATAGACAGTGTATCATATCTACACACACACAGAAATATAGACAGTGTATCATATCTACACACACAGAAATATAGTCACTGTATCATATCTACACACAGATGTCTAGACATTGTATCATATCTACACACACAGAAATATAGACAGTGTATCATATCTACACACAGAAATATAGACAGTGTATCATATCTACACATACAGATGTCTAGACAGTGTATCATATCTACACACACAGAAAAATAGACAGTGTATCATATTTACACACACAGATGTCTAGACAGTGTATCATATCTACACAAACAGATGTCTAGACAGTGTATCATATCTACACACACAGAAATATAGACAGTGTATCATATCTACATACACAGAAATATAGACAGAGTATCATATCTACACACACAGAAATATAGACAGTGTATTATATCTACACACACAGAAATATAGTCAGTGTATCTTATCTAAACACGCAGAAATATAGACAGTGTATCATATCTACACACAGATGTCTAGACAGTGTATCATATCTACACACACAGATGTCTGGACAGTGTATCATATCTACACACACAGAAATATAGACAGTGTATCATATCTACACACAGATGTCTAGACAGTGTATCATATCTACACACACAGAAATATAGACAGTGTATCATATCTACACATACAGAAATATAGACAGTGTATCATATCTACACACACAGAAATATAGACAGTGTATCATATCTACACACAGATGTCTAGACAATGTATCATATCTACACACGGATGTCAAAACAGTGTATCATATCTACACACACAGAAATATAGACAGTGTATCATATCTACACACATACAGAAATATAGACAGTGTATCATATCTACACACACAGAAATATAGTCACTGTATCATATCTACACACAGATGTCTAGACATTGTATCATATCTACACACACAGAAATATAGACAGTGTATCATATCTACACACAGAAATATAGACAATGTATCATATCTACACATACAGATGTCTAGACAGTGTATCATATCTACACACACAGAAAAATAGACAGTGTATCGTATCTACACACACAGATGTCTAGACAGTGTATCATATCTACACACACAGATGTCTAGACAGTGTATCATATCTACTCACACATAAATATAGACAGTGTATCATACCTACAAACAGAAATATAGACATTGTATCATATCTACACACACAGAAATATAGACAGTGTATCATATCTACACACACAGATATCTAGACAGTGTATCATATCTACACACACAGAAAAATAGACAGTGTATCATATTTACACACACAAATGTCTAGACAGTGTATCATATCTACACACACACATATATATCTAGACAGTGTATCATATCTACACACACAGAAATATAGACAGTGTATCATGCCGACACACACAGAAATATAGACAGTGTATCATATCTACACACACAGAAATATAGACAGTGTATCATATCTACACACATAGATATCTAGACAGTGTATCATATCTACACACACACAGAAATTTAGACAGTGTATCATATCTACACATACAGAAATATAGACAGTGTATCATATCTACACACACAGAAATATAGACAGTGTATCATATCTACACACAGATGTCTAGACAGTGTATCATATCTACACACGGATGTCAAAACAGTGTATCATATCTACACACACAGAAATATAGACAGTGTATCATATCTACACACACACACACAGAGAAATATAGACAGTGTATCATATCTACACACACAGAAATATAGTCACTGTATCATATTTACACACAGATGTCTAGACATTGTATCATATCTACACACACAGAAATATAGACAGTGTATCATATCTACACACAGAAATATAGACAGTGTATCATATCTACACATACAGATGTCTAGATAGTGTATCATATCTACACACACAGAAAAATAGACAGTGTATCATATTTACACACACAGATGTCTAGACAGTGTATCATATCTATACACACAGATGTCTAGACAGTGTAACATATCTACAAACACAGAAGTCTAGACAGTGTATCATCTCTAAACACACATAAATATAGACAGTGTATCATATCTACATACACAGAAATATAGACAGTTTACCATATCTACATACACAGAAATATAGACATTGTATCATATCTACATACACAGAAATATAGACAGTGTATCATATCTACATACACAGAAATATTGACAGTGTATCATATCTACATACACAGAAATATAGACAGTGTATGATATCTACACACAGATGTCTAGACAGTGTATCATATCTACACACATATGTCTAGACAGTGTATCATATCTACACACACATAAGTCTAGACAGTGTATCATATCTACACACACAGATGTCTAGACAGTGTATCATATCTACAACACAGAAATATAGACAGTGTGTCATATCTACACACACAGAAATATAGACAGTGTATCATATCTACACACAGAGAAATATAGACAGTGTATCATATCTACACCCAGATGTCTAGACAGTGTATCATATCTACACACACAGATGTCAAAACAGTGTATCATATCTACACACACAGAAATATAGACAGTGTGTCATATCTACACACACACACTGAAATATAGACAGTGTATCATATCTACACACACATAAATATAGTCACTGTATCGTATCTACACACAGGGATGTCTAGACAGTGTATCATATCTACACACACAGAAATATAGACAGTGTATCATATCTACACACATAAATATAGACAGTGTATCATATCTACACACACAGATGTCTAGACAGTGTATCATATGTACACACACAGATGTCTAGACAGTGTTTCATATCTACACGCACAGATGTCTAGACAGTGTATTATATCTACACTCACAGAAATATAGACAGTGTATTATATCTACCCACACAGAAAAATAGACAGTGTATCAGATCTACACACACGGATGTCTAGACAGTGTATCATATCCACACACAGATGTCTAGACAGTGTATCATATCTACACACATAGAAATATAGACAGTGTATCATATCTACACACAGAAATATAGACAGTGTATCATATCTACATACACAGAAATATAGACAGTGTATCATATCTACACACACACTACATCGAATTTCCTCATGGTGTGCTGATGCCGTTGCCCTTGTCAACCCTGCAAAGGCACCGGTTACAGGGTTCTTCCTAAACAACCTTTATTGTGAACACAGACTTGCCGGTAGTAAGAATGGAGGGAGCATTTGAATAGAACCCATTTAATGACATATCTTGGCGTGAGGCTTGATCGTAGCCCGTCTCCAGAGATCTGTCGATTATTCATAACGAAACCCTCGAAAAGGTTTGTTAGAAATGAAGTCATGGCGGCTGCCAATATCGAGCAAAGACTGCTAACTTTCTTTTCCAAAGGACTGGTACTTTCACGCTTCGAGTATCCATGGCCATCCTAACTGTCACCCCTACCAGATTGGAAGACTTGAAAAGGTAAAAAACGAAGTCTTTGCACATCATTTTGGCGCACGAGAGACACCAGCTGTGTAGCAATGAGATCCCTTTCCTAGATTTCCCAACAATGGAACACAGGATCAAGACTGGAGAGCTCGTGCATACTTAAAAAAAAGTGCAGATGAGCAGCACCCTCTGCATGACGCTATTTTCAGAGAAAAGGTTTGTAAAAAGTACGTGGGGTCCCAAGTAACTATGTAACAATATTTCAATATTTCTATAGCCCTGGCTGGGATAGGTCTTTGCTTGCCAACCCTCCTCCGTTCCCGGACTCCCCTGTCACTCTCTTTTTCGCCCTTGGGGACCTAATCTTAGTGTTTTTCTGGCTGACGCAAAAAATAACAGGGAAATCGTCAAAAACAACTTGAAAGTAATTTTTTTAAACCCTAATCAAGAACAGCAAAGGAAAACTTTAAAAGGCAGTTAAAACAGTAGTTCACACAAAAAAAACCGGGGAACAAAATTTCAGTTCAGACACAGAGCACAGGCTTTACACATAGCCCCAAGCTGTAGTCAAGGTCCGTTCTGTCCCATAAAACCGCTCACCAAATGATAATCCTCCTTGTTTTCCCTCCGGGTTCTTTTGGGCCCAAAAAAGGTTTTTCCGGGGAAACTAGTTTAATGTTGGGGAAAAATTCCTGTGATCCCGGGTTTCACAATGCTAGGGGGAAATTTCTTAAAAAAAGGGAAAATATTTTCCTGAGCGGGATTTGAGTAGGTACCCTTCATGCTCAGACAAGAGGGGTGGGTCTGATATTAGGGGGGTTCCCAGTCCAGAATACAAAAGGATCGATCCCAGCTTTCCCAAAGAGGGACGGTGAATGTCAGTACAGCTGATGGTTCATTTTTCAAGGTCAGCAGTGGCTCTATTCGTAGGATCGTACTCTTAGACCGGTGGGGGCCCCAAAACTTGACAGGCATCGTCCCTAAACTACTTTTTTGGGGAGAGCCCTGTCGAGACCTTCAGCTGGGTTTCCTACTTCCAAAAGAAGGACCCTGGAAAGGACAAACATTTTGAGGGGCTCCACCTAAACTTCGGTACACCCGGGAAGGAGCCCCTAAGGGTTTCTCAGCCCATCAGTTGCCATAAAAAAAATATATACATAATAATACTAATAAAGGGCCCTGAGGAAATTTGGGCCCCACCTGACAAGAGGGCTGGTTTGGCCGCGTTTTTCCTAGACTAGGCCTTCACTTGACGAGGTCTTTTTCGTTTGACCCTAGGAACCTTTTGCTTTAAAGACTCACTCTCCCCACTCATCCCAACCCTTTATTTTTAAATTGGGAACATTCGGTCCATGGCCCTCTCATTTGCAAACCCGGCTTTTCTCACGACAAAGCTTTTGGGGTTGGTGTTTGGGGGACATTTCTGTATGTATAGAAGTGTCCCCCTATTCCCAGCAAGAATGGGAAAGGGAAAATACCACCCCCCCCCGGCCGCCGCTCTCGGGACTGTCGCCCCAAAGCCCGGGCCCGTGCCCGCCAAAACCATAAATTTTAGATGAGTTCCGGGTTTTCTCCTTTGGGAAAAGAAGCCATTATCCCCTTTTCCCCACATCTCCCATCGAGTAAAAGACGAAAGAGATGCACTGTGGATAAACCTCTTTCGGCTCAAAAAGATAGATCATAGATTGGGGGACCCCATCCCCAGGAAGCCCTTCCCTCCTTCCGGCATACCGTTTGCTATCCAAATTATATTCTACCCAAAGATGAAAAGTAAAGCCCCTTTTAAGCCGTAAAAGAAAGATAGCAAAAAAGCTCATTGCCGCCAAAAAAAATTTAAATCCCTTTTGGGGAGATATATTGTTTAGATTTACTCCCCCCGCTATGCCCAAAAACAGAGCCTAGTCAGATTGGCCAACGGTCACCCCTCACAATATGGGGATTAAAACCCGGGGTTCGCCCAGTTCGTTTTTTTACCAGTTTAGACAAAAAGAGATTTATAGGCCAAGTTTTGGCTGGGCAAAGAAAACCCAATTTTTCCTTTTCATTCCTCCATCAGTATAGGGGCACCCCTGTTTTTAAACTTTAAATCAAATTGACATGCTGCAACTACCCAAAAGGTTTGTGGGGAACGGACATGGGAATTTACACCAGGGGGAAAAAAAAAAATTGCACTAGTGCTAAATTTTGGGGAAGGGGGCCCCCCATGGGTTTTCCCCCAAAAAAGATATATTTTTAAAATTTATAAGAAAAATCGGGTTTTTAAAGTAGAGCATGGGAACTGTGGGTTCCCCAAAGCTGTTTTCCCCCTATTTTCCCCCAAATTTTTAGAAAGGGGGAGGACATGAGCCACTGGCGTTTCGCCACAAGGGGAAAGGCTAAAGATGGGCAAATCATGGGTGGGTCGGGGCGGAAGATGGCTTTAGACAGGTCGCAGTCTTACCAGTATCAACCCCGGGGAAGGAAAGGGTGCCGATGCCTCCCCTTTTTAAACGCACTTTTCATGGGATTATCACACTCGACAGACGGTGCAGAGAGCAGAACCCTGCCGCTGTCAATGCAGAGGTCAACGCGCTCATCTATGAACACTCAGATAGCCCCGAAGTGCTCATATATACAAATGGATCTGTTGTAAAGCAGCAAAGAATTGCGTGGGCATTTACAGTCCGTTCAGCGGGCCGAACCGTTCAAGAATCCAGTGGTGCCCACTCTATGACCACGAGCAGCATGACGATGGAGGTGATGGCAGTTACACAGGCTTTCATATGACTGGAATCACAGCATTATACCAACGTGTGTGTACTAAGTGATTCAATGAGCATGATTCAGAAGGTCGAAGCTGGATCTGTACGTAGACAGTGGACTGAGTCGCTGCGGAAGTCTGTTGTCCATAAAGTCACCTTCATCTTCGTCCCGGGACATGCGGCAGTCGAGGGAAATGAACGAGCTGATAAACTGGCTGGCTCTGGACCCCCTGTAGATGGCCAGCCCATGGATCGTGCCGATGTTATTAACGTCCCTTAAAGATATGGCGAGAACAGAGGACTTTGACGTCAGTGAATCCACATCGCTGTCCAGGATGAAAGACTTGGGAGTAAGAATCGGCACGGCCAGACGCGAGAGGTACATTGGGAAAACAAGGCGCCTGGTCAACAAACACAGAACTGGCACTATTAGCCACCGAACGCTGATGAATATGCTGGGGGGAGGAACTGAGCACCTATGGACATGTCCGGAGTGCAATGAAGATACCCCAACTGATAACTGATATATTTAAACATCCGCAGAAACTCAGAATATAGAATGTTTTGTTTTTATTCCGCCTGTTAAAAAATTTGATTTTTGTAACGCTCAATAAATGACCTATAGTGTTTTTTTTTTTGGTTGCCTCAATATAAAATTCAATATCTCAGTAACGAAATGAGGTAAAATGATGAGATTTAGTATATAACCTTATCATTATGTCCACCCAACAAAAAAATTGTTGTTCTGGAGATTTTACAGCAGATTTCAAAGTTAGTTTATATAAGGTATATTAATTATGACTTAAAGATTACGTCCATGATTTTAACAGCTTTACAGCTTCATCAAGACTCGACCCACATTATTCAAAATTTTCACGTGATTTCGTTTTGAAAACAGCGCGAAGATTCAGAGGCGTCTACAAATGTGGGTTCTTTCATGAAACGTGATTATATAAATAAACTAGCTGACAAGGCCCGGTTTCTGGCGGGAATCAGTCTATCTATCTATCTATCTATCTATCTATCTATCTATCTATCTATCTATCTATCTATCTATCTATCTATCTGTCTGTCTGTCTGTCTGTCTCTGTCTGTCTGTCTGTCTGTCTGTCTGTCTGAATGCCTGCCGGTCGGCTGATCCATCCACCGACCGACCGACCGACCCACCGACCGACCAACCGACTGACCAACCTACCGATATCTATCTATCTATATATCTATCTATCTATCTATCTATCTATCTATCTATCTATCTATCTATCTATCTATCTGCCTGCCTGCCGGCCCGACCACCCACCCACCGACAGACCGACCGACCTACCGATATCTATCTATCTATCTATCTATTTATCTATCTATCTATCTATCTATCTATCTATCTATCTATCTATCTGTCTGTCTGTCTGTCTGTCTGTCTGTCTATCTGTTTGTCTGAATGCCTGCCGGTCGGCTGACCCATCCACCGACCTTCCCACCGACCCACAGACCGACCCACCGACCAACCAACCTACCGATATCTATCTATCTATCTATCTATCTATCTATCTATCTATCTATCTATCTATCTATCTATCTATCTATCTATCTATCTATCTGCCTGCCTGCCTGCCGGCCCGACCACCCACCCACCGACAGACCGACCGACCTACTGATATCTATCTATCTATCTATCTATCTATCTATCTATCTATCTATCTGCCTGCCTGCCTGCTGGCCCGACCACCCACCCACCGACAGACCGACCGACCTACTGATATCTATCTATCTATCTATCTATCTATCTATCTATCTATCTATCTAATCTATCTGTCTGTCTGTCTGTCTGTCTGCCGGCCCACCCACCAACCGACCGACCGACAGATATCTATCTATCTGTCTGTCTGTCTGTCTGTCTGTCTGTCTGTTCGTCTGTCGGTTGGTCGGTCGGTCTGTCTGTCGGTCGGTCGGTCGGTCGGCCGGCCGGCCCGCCCACCGACCGACCGACCGACCGACCGACCGACCGATATCTATCTATTTATCTATCTATCTATCTATCTATCTATCTATCTATCTATCTATCTATCTATCTATCTATCTATCTATCTATCTATCAATCAATCTATCTATCTATCTATCTATCTAATCTATCTGTTTGTCTGCCTACCGACCGACCCACCCACCCACTCAGCCAGCCAGCCATCCATCCATCCACCTATCTTTCTGCCTACCTACCTACCTTTCTGTCTGTCTGTCCGGGCCGCGTCATTCATTTTATTCGGAGACTCCCGAGGGTCGTCGCTGGAGCTACGGAGTTCGTGCTTTGTGCGACGCTTTCCGCGCTGCGGAAAGAAACTGATCCATATGGGGTACAAACCCGGTGCAATGCAGCCGATTCTGTCGATTGTAAGCTACTTATTTGATTGCACCCACTCCCATACGAATCCAGATACGCCTTTGTTTGTCATCTGAATTTACAGGTCCTCATTACCGTAAACATAACTTTTTTAGCAAGAAATCACTAGTTGTTAAGCAAAACATCAAAGGAATGATGCCGCTTTCAACGATTTAAGTTGTTTTTGGACCTATCAAAGACATATTCCTTGGGTGGGGGTAAATATAAGACGGCTGGAAAAATTTCATAACGATGCAACAGACAGTTTTCAAAATAATTGATCTTGAATGACGGCATAAATTTCCGGACAGACTATAACGCAACATGTGCACAGTCAAAAACGATTTTTTTTTTTTGGGGGGGTTTGGCGGTCATCCCAGACAAGCTGGTTCCCCGCTTCCCCCTGTTTTTGGCGTGGACCCTTAGTCCCACTGTGAGCTATTGCCCACAGTGGTCCACCGGGCCCACATTTAAAGTGATGCTTATGTGAGGTTTGTTTTTTTTGATCTCCCGGCCCCCGACCAGCCCAGGCGCACTACTGCACAGTCAAAAACGAGCTATGGAGAAATGTTTATACGTTGTGAAGAGAAACCACAATGTCAAAGCGTCCTTTGGGGACATCGTTAACATCGTGCACGGAGTTTGCAGTGTTGAAACATTGTATATATTTCATTAACAAGTACATTTTATTCACTTTTAGCATTAAAAGTATTTCAAACTTTAGTATGTCAAAGTTTTATGTTAACTGTGAATAAGTGGTGTCATTATATTAACATTTAACAATTAATGTAACTAATTGCTTCTAAAAAAAAACGTTTGCGAGTTATGTCCCTTGCAAACAATAAAATGAATGTTATGTTCCCGTGAAAAAGAGGTATTTGTTTCCGCTTAAATTTCGCTTAACGCGAGCACCAGGACACCGGTACTAGGACAAGCTAGCCCACAAACAGAAATCAGTCCGGGGAGGACGACACTCAAGCTCAAAGCAAGCTGTAATAAAATGTCAACAGAGTTGATCCAGAACATCATGGACCGAGATGGAAGGAGAGACATGATCGCCGACGCCAGTTTTCAGGGCACATGTTGATGGTTATACAGGCTGTTTGTAAAGTCTCACTACACTTTGTATATAGACCAAATCTGATGATGTCATGAAAAATGTGCTAAATATGCATTACATTAGTTACAATAGTCACTGCTATGGTCTAACGCTGTTTTGGGGGAGCTGGAAAGTACCATTATAACAGGTGTTGGAAATATCCACCATAGGCTTCAAGACATGACCTTACATGTTGCTTAGTTAGGTAGTTAGTTAATTAATTCGTTAGTTAGTTAGTTAGTTAATTAGTTAGTTGGGTGGTTGGTTGGTTGGTTGGTTGGTTGGTTGGCTGGCTGGCTGGCTGGTTGTTGGTTGGTTGGTTGCTTGGTTGCTTGGTTAGTTAGTTAGTTAGTTAGTTAGCTATTTAGTTAGTTTGTTAGTTGGGTGGTTGGTTGGTTGGTTGGCTGGCTGGCTGGCTGGTTGTTGGTTGGTTGGTTCGTTGCTTGGTTGGTTGGTTGGTTCGTTAGTTAGTTAGTTAGTTAGTTAGTTAGTTAGTACTATTACACGTTGCTTAATATTGTCAAATACCTTCTGCAACGTGTCTGTTGTTATTTCTTGAATGGTAATTCTAATTGCTTCTTTCAGGTCCTCAGTTTATGTACATCATTTTTGTAAACATTTCCTTTCAAGAAACCCCATAGACTTACTCCAGCAGACGACAGCAATTCACTGCATATTGCTTCACGATGGACTTTGGAGCATATTTTTACTGACGTCATCAAATGTGTTCTACATACAAAGTGTAGTGAGACTTTACAAACATCATGTACATGGAATACATACTCTTTCCCACCTCCACATCTCATCTACTTATGACCACCGTTATATTTGACCAATCACATACTCATTACAATGTGTTTCCCATTTCCACAACACATCTACTTATGGTCATCGTTATATTTGACAAACCGCATGCTCATCACGATGTGTTTCCCCCCAACATGTCCCCAGAATATATCCCGGTCTGCACACATCTACCACGGAAGACTAAACAAAGTCACGCTGCTTCTGTACGGGACTAAACATCAACCCGAACACCAAAAGTCTAACCCACGTGACTGCAGAGTTGACGACATGTCATTGTGAGTTAACCTTTTATAATTCCAAGCTTCGTGATCTTCTAGTTAGTTGCATATCCTTTACAGGACAACGCAGTCAACCCCGGTATTTTTTATAGTGATTTATTGGCTAGTTTACTTTCGGTAGTTTGCTCTTGCATTCTAAACAACCGGCAGTCATACCATTGTATGAAAACCAGCGCAAGGCGGTCTGCTTCCAATTGATCAACAGCTCGGTTTCGAACGTGGTATACGAGATTGCGAATTACCATCGTAATTCCTTCACCACATCGGGGGTATTATCGCATTATATTACATGCAACGAGTAATGGCGGGGGGAACTGGTTATAGGTAAAGATAATACACATACAAACATCAGTCCAGTGCACCCACTAGCAGTGGCAACCTCTAGTAATAGTATAGGATGTATTTTTAATGACACTGCAGTGTTTGAAAATATTTCAGGTCCAGTATCATATCTACACACACAGAAGTCTAGACAGTGTATCATATCTACAAAATTATAAGTCTAGACAGTATATCATATCTACACACACAGAAGTCTAGACAGTGTAATATATCTACACACACAGAAGTCTAGACAGTGTATCATATCTACACACACACACACACACACACACACACACACACTAACACAGAGAAGTCTAGACAGTGTATCATATCTACAAACATATAAGTCTAGACAGTGTATCATATCTACACACACAGAAGTATAGACAGTGTATCATATCTACACACACACACACAGAGAGAGAGAGAGAGAGAGAGAGAGAGATGATGAGAGAGAGAGAGAGAGGAGAGAGAGAGAGAGAGAGAGAGAGAGAGAGAGAGAGAAGTCTAGACAGTGTATCATATCCACAAACATATAAGTCTAGACAGTATATCATATCTACACACACAGAAGTCTAGACAGTATATCATATCTACACACACAGAAGTATAGACAGTGTATCATATCTACACACACACACACAGAAGTATAGACAGTGTATCATATCTACACACACACACACACACAGAAGTATAGACAGTGTATCATATCTACACAGACACACACACAGAAGTATAGACAGTGTATCATATCTACACAGACACACACACACACACACACACACACACACACACACACACACACACACAGAAGTCTAGACAGTGTATCATATCTACACACACACACACACAGAAGTATAGACAGTGTATCATATCTACACAGACACAGACACAGACACACACACACACACACACACACACACACACACACACACACACACAGAAGTCTAGACAGTGTATTATATCTACACACACAGAAGTCTAGACAGTGTATCATATCTACACAGACACAGACAGACACACACACACACACACACACACACACACACACACACACAGAAGTCTAGACAGTGTATTATATCTACACACACAGAAGTCTAGACAGTGTATCATATCAACACACACACACACACACACACACACACACACACAGAGAAGTCTAGACAGTGTATCATGTCAACACACACACACACACACACACACACACAGAGAAGTCTAGACAGTGTATCATGTCAACACACACACACACACCACACACACACACACACACACACACACACACAAGTCTAGACAGTGTATCATGTCAACACACACACACACACACACACACACACACACACACACACACACACACACACAGAGAAGTCTAGACAGTGTATCATGTCAACACACACACACACACACACACACACACACACACACACAGAAGTCTAGACAGTGTATCATGTCAACACACACACACACACACACACACACACACACAGAAGTCTAGACAGTGTATTATATCTACATACACAGAAGTCTAGACAGTGTATCATATCAACACACACACACACACACACACACACACACACACACACACACAGAGAAGTCTAGACAGTGTATCATGTCAACACACACACACACACACACACACACACACACACACAGAAGTCTAGACAGTGTATTATATCTACATACACAGAAGTCTAGACAGTGTATCATATCAACACACACACACACACACACACACAGAAGTCTAGACAGTGTATCATGTCAACACACACACACACACACACAGACAGAAGTCTAGACAGTGTATCATGTCAACACACACACACACACACACACACAGAAGTCTAGACAGTGTATTATATCTACATACACAGAAGTCTAGACAGTGTATCATATCAACACACACACACACACAGAAGTCTAGACAGTGTATCATGTCAACACACACACACACACACACACACACACACACACACACACACACAGAAGTCTAGACAGTGATCATATCTACAAACATATAAGTCTAGACAGTGTATCATATCTACACACACACACAGAGAAGTCTAGACGGTGTATCATATCTACACACACAGAAGTCTAGACAGTATATATCTACACACACACAGAAGTCTAGACAGTGTATCATATCTACACACACAGAAGTCTAGACAGTGTATCATATCTACACACACAGAAGTCTAGACAGTGTATCATATCTACACACACAGAAGTCTAGACAGTGTATCATATCTATACACACAAAAGTCTAGACGGTGTATCATATCTACACACACAGAAGTCTAGACAGTATATATCTACATACACAGAAGTCTAGACAGTGTATCATATCTATACACACAGAAGTCTAGACAGTGTATCATATCTTAGCTCAATAGGCAAGGCCCCCCTCCCCCCACAGCAGGAGTCCGGTGTGGGCATGTCAGGTGTGGGGACCATCACATTGCGCAGGTCTGAGTGCACGGTGACCAGTTGAGTCTGTTCCCCAGGACGTGCTGGTGCGCAGGGTAACGACCATGCGGACATATTGGCTGGGTCTGCACCATTTGGTAGTGTATTGGGGCATGATAAGGATCGGCCTTATCGTAAGGCCGATGAATTCAGTGCGCTTTTGGGCCATGTGTAGATACACAGATAATTCACCCCAGTTTGGAGAGGATGGAGCAGCAAGGAGTGATCAAGGAATCTAACCGACAATCAGCACTTCGAGGAAAGGTCATACAGATACATAATCAGAAAATAACGGGTATCATTATTGTTGGGACTCTTCGCAGGCTGTTGAAGACGAGGACGGAAAACGTATGGGGTCGTCCCGAGTGCTGTAACGTCGGTTCTTGACTCAAATCAAATGAATTAAGGTGGTGAGTATGTCCCTCATTTAGCGAACGTCGAGAGTTGGCATCGAACCCGTATCGGTCACGCTCGCACTATTGTTAATGTAACGTTATAACCGCAACATCAACCCGCCCACTATATAACATATTATAACTCGTTTACATGAACAGGGTGCACATTATAACAGAGTGTCAACTTTATAGAACAGAATCCACGTCATATTTCGATCCAATGTCGGACATCACTTCTGTTTTTGTTTTTTTAAATGTTTCTTAACCCGACCCCTTCTAATTTACATAAAGCAATGACGGAAAGCTGATCTTTTAATAGATTTTACGTATTCAAAGCGTTTCTAGTAATACAGACCCGTGAATGCAGCTCCAATCAATGCTGTCGGCTGTTTAGACAATCGCGCGTGCTGTTGACTATGCTGTTGGTTGAGATAATAGCTGTGTTTGTCGCTTCTGTTGACCGACCCCTTCAGACTTACAACCAAACGCGATCTGTCCGTGATATGCCGGTGTTG
The DNA here is from genome assembly GCA_014155875.1 of Cepaea nemoralis. Classification (NCBI taxonomy): domain Eukaryota; kingdom Metazoa; phylum Mollusca; class Gastropoda; order Stylommatophora; family Helicidae; genus Cepaea; species Cepaea nemoralis. The sequence continues at coordinate 7,344 of JACEFZ010012259.1, read as the reverse complement.
ACTCAATCTTTAGCGACAGCACGGTCAATATTAGTTCATCGGCGCCAGTGCAAACATTTTGTTGCCTAATATTTATCTTTCCCGGCAGAGCCACAGCTCCAGAAATTTGTGTTCTATCAATGTCTGGGATACACAGCGCCACCAATGACAGCCACCGAGACACCACTTTACTTCTGTCATGTCTGACAGTGCTTCATTGCTAGATATTCACCGGCCATTCAATCAGTAATCTGCTATTTTCGATAATTAAATTGGCGTAGGCGTTTGATGGTGGTTGGAGTAGAGGCAGTAAGAAACGGCTGCTAGTTTGAATTGTAAGTAGATAGTAGGGTCGTTAGACCCCACTTTCAGCCTGGCGGCTGAAGGCTGAAAGGGTTTATGAAGGAAATATGGGGGAAATTTGTCGACTCGGCTCCAGAACCTGGAGGCTGAAGGAAATATTTTTGGGCGGGTGAACTTTTTTTCGGCGTGCGGGAAATTTTTCGTGGGAACGAAATTTTTGGCGGGTGATGGTGGGTGTAAAAAGTAATTAAGGTAAATGTTTAGTTGGTTCTGGAAAGCGAAGGGGGAAAGTTATTTTGGTTACATTAGTATGTGTAGTGATGAACAAGGGTGTGATGGGTCGTTCTATTCATGGGTATATGGTGGTGGTGTAGACATAATGTGTATGTGTAGTGATGTATACACAAGGGTGTGATGGGTATATGGTGGTGGCGTATAGGAATGTGTTCACTAGGCATGGTGTAGTGATAAACAAGGGTGTGATGGGTCGTTCTACTCATGGGTATATGGTGGTGTCGTAGCCATAATGTGTATGTGTGGCGGTGTATAAACAAGGGTGTGATGGGTCGTTGTACTCATGGGTATATGGTGGTGTCGTAGACATAATATGTATGGGTAGTGATAAACAAGGGTGTGATGGGTCGTTCTACTCAAGGGTATATGGTGGTGTCGTATAGGAATGTGTTCACTAGGCATGGTGTAGTTGATGAACAAGGGTGTGATGGGTCGTTCTACTCATGGGTATATGGTGGTTATGTATATTAGTATGGGTAGTGATGATCAAGGGTGTGATGGGTATATGGTGGTGGGGTATATGAATGTGTAGTGACGAACAAGGGTGTGATGGGTCGTTCTATTCATGGGTATATGGTGGTGTCGTAGACATAATGTGTATGTGTAGTGATGAACAAGGGTGTGATGGGTCGTTCTACTCATGGGTATATGGTGGTGGTGTAGACATAATGTGTATGGTTAGTGATAAACAAGGGTGTGATGGGTCGTGGTTATACTCGAAGTAAGAGGTGGTTACTATCATCTGAACAGTGTGATAGTAGTGAAGGTAAAGGGTGGTATATTCACCGATTACAAAGGAAAGCGTATAAAGTTATAATGGGTATGGTGGTAAGGGGTATTAGTGATCAAGTAGGAGTGATACAGGGGTGGTCATAAATATAATAAGAGGTGTTCGCAATTACACACTGGTCAACCAGTGGTCAAGTAGTCAAGTACGGGTCAAGTAGTCAAGTAAGGAAATTTTACGGAAAAGTGATTGTAATGATATGATGGTGATTAAAGAGTGGTAAATTAGTGGTCAATCAGTGGTCAAGCAGTGGTCAAGTGGTCAAGTAAGGAAACTTTTAGGGGAAATTGGTCGTAGTGACATGGTAATGTTTAAATTAGTGGTCAAGTAGTGGTCAATCAGTGGTCAAGCAGTGGTTAAGTGAGGAACATTTTAGGGAAATGTTAGGGAAAAGTGATTGTAATGAGATGGTGATGATTAAAGAGTGGTAAATTAGTGGTCAAGTAGTGGTCAAGTGGTCAAGTAAGGACAATTTAGGGAAAATTGGTCGCAGAGTGACATGGTAATGTTTAAAATTAGTGGTAAATTAGTGGTCAAGTAGTGGTCAAGTAAGGATAAATTTTAGGGAAAAGTACGTATAGTGCAATGGTGGTGGGTAAAGTGAAGAAGAATCAATAGTAGTGATAATACTACTACGAATATTAGCGACAAGCACAAAGACAACCAAGTACATACTTGATACACACCAAATACACACCTACAAACACAAAGACAACCACACTTGATACATTTGTACATACAGACATGGACATAAAGACAGACAAGCACAAAGACACACCCATACCATTACTACTGTCATCACAACTATACACTTGTACATACAGACACACTCACCCATACACAAGAACACTCAAAGACAAATACAATGTCAGCCAAGTACAAAGACACACCCATACCATTACTACTGTCATCACAACTATACACCATAAACAAATACACAAGAACACTCAAAGACAAATACAAAGACAGCCAAATACAAAGACACACCCATACCATTACTACTGTCAGCACAACCTATACACAAGTACACAACCATAATCAAATAAACAACCACACAAAGACAAACACAAAGACAACCAAACACACGTACAGATTCAGAAATACAGACAAACCATACCATTACTACTCTCACAACAACAGCTATACACAAGTACACACCCATAATCAAGACACAAATACACACACACACTAACCCATACACAAGAACACTCAAAGAAAAATACAAAGACAGCCAAGTACACACTCAGACAACCCATACTATTACTACTGGTACCACAACAAGTACAGACACACCCATCACCTAGCATTACTACTGTCATCACAACTATATACACCACGTACAGACACGCGTACAACAACAAAGACAGACACAAAACACATACAGACACCCATACACACTTGATACACTTGTACATACAGACACATAAGTACACAAAAAACAAAGACACACCCAAAACACTACTACTGGTACCTCAATCAATACAGATACACTTACCCATAAGACTAAACTATACAAACCACATACCCCCTTTTGGTAAAGAACGCGGATGGTCCGAGAAAGCCCCTACGTCATCACCGCCATGAGCAAAAGTCATTAAGTGGTAGCATGAGTCATCGGTTTGTGGGAAGCAGGCGGGCGGCGGTGAGAATGCTTGTCTACAAAACTGCCACGTCAACTAGGTCGTGTGCAGAACCAGTGTATAAAATAGAAGGCGTCTCTTGTGAGCACAGTACCAGTTCACGTGCTGACTTGGGTATCTACAGAGGTGCTTCAGGATGGTGTGAGCAGTGTAGTAACCAGCTATTTTTCACGTAGTGACTTGGCTAGCTACAGCAGTGAAACAGGTTGGTGTGAGCATTGTTCGTGTAAGTAACCACCTATTTTTCACGTAGTGACTTGGGTACAGCAGTGAAACTTGCTGTGAGCCTTATTCGTGTCATTGGCCTCTGATAAAACAGTGAAACATTGTATACACCAGAACATTTTTTCGTGGTTGTAAGAAAGAAGAAAAAAAACCAGTTTATCAATATGAACCACCAGATCTACTGTCACGTGTTCAGTGTGCGACAAAGCCTATTGTGATAAGTTATACCCTTAATCGTCACATTCGGACCATTCACGAGGGGAAAGACCAGTATATCCCTGTCAGTTATGTGATAAGGTGTATAATACGAACGATGGCCTACAAAAACACAAACGAATACGTCATCAGCCACGTATGAATACACCAAACACTGCAATACCAGAGACGACAGCACCACCTGTCTATTTACATCATCATCGTAGTCTAACGCAAGTACCAGACTGCCACCACTGTATCTTCAATGATAACCTTACCCGCCATAATGGGAACATTCACAATGATTATCCCTGTCAGATACGTACCAATCTATACAATTCGAACCTACAACGGTATTTACATCACCAGACATCACGAGAAAGGATGACACCCTTAGACACCCTGGCAACACCTCCACTCATAGTAGCAGAGGATATCCAACCAAATGATAGAGACAGCTTGGCAGCCCTTAAGGCGTACTGCAAGGACCTATCGCTTATGCTACCCAATCAAGTGGTAGTATTAGAAAAAAAGTGTCGACCACAGCTATCGGGTGGTTTTGGTATGATAAAAAGAAGTATTCAGATATCTTGTATGATATCTCATCTATGTCTTTATTCTGGATCCGAAACAAATAAGGTATGTGTGATGACTTCGACAACAACAGTGTTTTTGATAGTCAACCAGCAGAGCCCAGAAGAATGAAGATCACTAATTCAGAACTTTTTTGGTGTTTCACTAAGCATCTATGTCATTGATTTTTTTCTTATATCTCTAAACTGTTTTTCACTAATCATGTATGTCATTGATTTTTTCTTATAGCACTAAAGTGTTTTGATGAATATGTTGTGAACACACATATTTTGGTGATAAAAATATTGAAACCAAGTTTTTTTGTTGATTTTCTTTATTGGTTTGTTTTCATGCCGTTGTCTTGTCGGCTCAGACTTACTTACCAGACATGAACAAAGTCTTAGAAGAAGTTATTGGCAAATACAGAAATATACGAAAAATAACCAAATATGAAAAACATCGTCCAAAGACAGAAATATTTCAACTAAACTTATAAATAAGTCACCAAAAAATGGCACAGCACTCATCTCTCCACAGTCTTGGTTGCTTTCTAATACAAAGTGGTTACATCACCAAGAACTTCAAACCTCCACTGTACACGTGCTCCATTGAAACACAACCATGACAGTTAACAACATGTATGGCCATGTAATCTGTGAGTCCATCGGGATAGTTCATCCGAGTATTCCAAAAGATCCATTTCCCATGGCTGACATCTTCAACTTGCTATAACACAACTTAGTCTAATATACACTTTACATGAAATTTCCCAAATTTTGGGCTCTATTAAAGATTACTAATGAGATACACAAAGACACCAAGAACATATCATACAAAACAATTCACAAATTAAAACTTAAACCATATCAGATGAACCACCCAACAAGTACTACTAGAACACAACAGTATAATAAGGAAACACATGACACACAGAGCTTACAGACAAATCACTTGGACTCAAACAAATTTTGCTTCTTGTACTGTAGAATTCTACATTATACATCATTTAACCCTAACCTAACCCCTAACCCTAACGATTCACCAAACACAACAAGCTCTTTCTGTAAGAGACATAGACACAAACCACTGTTAGAAAGCGAAAAAGTTAAATTTTAATTATCACTTAAAAATAATAAATCACAATTTTATTTCGCTTCACAAATGGTGGTTATATATGCCGTAATTGCCGTGTCTTTGTTCAATCTGACTCAAGGCAGCGCAGACGCACCAGACGGCAAGTTGTGGGTAGCTCTAATGAGTAGTTTTTTTGGGGGATATGTTACCTAATCCTAAATTTGAAAACGATGATTTCTATATAACTTTACCGAGTAATTCGGACCAAAGGTATTTCCCAACAACCAAAACCCCGGGCACTTTTTTGTCAAGTTTGCCGCAGAAACCCTTGATGTAACGACCCAATACGAAGTGGGCCCCGGGCGAGATTCATTTCCCAATTCGTATTTTAATGGTGTGCCTGGGGAAATTTGGTTCCAATACTTTTCCACCTAAAGGTAGTGGTATGGAAACCCATAACCCTTGTATGTCCCCGGGGCCGTTCAGCAGCCCTGAAACTTTCCATGAGGAATTGAATAAGTTGTGTGTAGAAACCCAACTAGACGAGAAACTAACCATCAAATTCTTTCTAGGTTTACCTCGAAAAAGGTCGGGATGAAAAAATTTGAAAAAAGGGGCCCAGGCAAAAGTTAGTGACAGATTGAAGAATATGTTGGGTTTTTCCCCGCTCGACTCTATCAGACGAAAAATGTCTTATTATACGGTAATATAGAATTAGAGGGGGGATAACGAAGTTAAAAAAATCTCGTCTTTCGATCTCGTAGCCGCGAGACCAGTTGGACGTCATGGTTCCTTTACTAAGGACTGTTCCTATATTGGACCGACTGTCACCTTCCGTGTTTCGTCTTTATGATAAGCCACATTATGTACCATTAAGTCGATTCTCCTTCGACACGGTGGAAAAACTTTTTTAAATGACGATACGGGTAAAAAACCTCATTTAAGATGGGACTTCAGTACTAACTTTACATTTTCGAATCAGGAGCACTCAGATTTTCGAATAGACTAATATTAAATTTTTACGTGACACTGACGAGTAACGCGTCTTACAAATATACCCCCAAAATAACGCCCGGGCATTTCTTTGTCAAACTACCACAAACTATTGAGCTCACCTCCCACTACGAATTGGTTTGGTTGATATTCATTTTTCCCCAAAACCTATTTTAATATTTTGGAAAAATGAGGTGTGGATAAAGTACTTTCCACCTCCAGACCTAGACGAAACCCCCGATGACGATTACGCTGACGCCTGGTCTGTACAAATCAACAAAAAAATTTATTGGAGAAATTTAATAGATTGCTTTTCGAAGCTGAGAGATTTATCAATGAACGGGAATGGCTGCGTCTCGATGATGCCTTACAAGAAAATAACCGAATGATGCTCTCTTAAACGATATTTCGAATAAGGGGTCTTTTCCAGTTATATGAAAAGGGGCTAAAGTTTAAATTAGTGACAGTTTTTCAGAAAAATTACAGTTTCCCTCGAAACCCTGGTAAACCCCCCTGAAACCCCTTTTGGGCCCCGGGGTTTGGGGGGAAGTGGATTTAGACCAGGGCCAAAAAAGTCTTCGTCTATTCCCCATTTGTCACCTCGCGGGGGGGTTTGGGGATGTGATGGTACCATTACTGAGGGCACTACCTGTTCTAGACAGATCTAAACCCCCTCGGTATTTAGGATGTATGACAAGGGCCAAAATTACGAACCCCTCATTTGATTTTTATTTGACACGATTGAACTTCTTAAACCGAACGAGGGGGAAACCATTCCCCTTTAAAAGGTGGAACTTCAGTAGTTATTACATTTTCGAACAACCAAAAGGTTTTTATCCCGGGGGTAAAACCTGGGTTTGGCCGTGCCAATCCCAAAGCAAACCCCAAAATATACGAGGAGTATTTCTGCAAACAAGCTGGAAGTGGTCTCCCTGTTTTTGGGAGGTGGTCGAAGTCGCGAGGTCATGGGGAAATTTTTTAGTTTCTTTAAAATGGTCTTTTTGGGCGCACAAATTTTTCCTTTTTTTAAGCTGGGGGCAAAGCCCTATTGAAGAAGACTGGGGACGGTTTTCAAGTGGCTCCCAAAATCCTTAGCTGGTAGAAATGTTTTGGGGAGTTTCCTTTTAAAGAACCCCCGCCAGAGATGCTGGGCAAAAGACTACTCCAAGGCGCGCTCAACCTTTAGCCAATCAGGTATTTGGTTTTTTAGGAAAAGAAAAAAGCCCCCCGCCAGGGCAGCCCAGTAAAAGAAAAAAAACTTTTAAAAAGTCCCAACCCTCG
>JACEFZ010012258.1:0-29670 GCA_014155875.1 Cepaea nemoralis | reverse complement strand
AAAAATGGGTACAGAAAAGTAAAAGGTATAAGGGGATGGGTACAGACATTGAGGTGTATAAAGTAAATAGGTACAACATTGAGGGTATAAAGATAGGTACAGACATTGAGGTGTATAAAGGATAGGTAGACATTGAGGTGTATAAATAGGTACAGACATTGAGGTGTATAAAGATGGTACAGACTGAGGTTTTAAAGGATAGCAGACATTAGGTGTTAAGGAAGTACAGACATGAGGTTATAAAGGATAGTACAGACATGAGGTGTATAAAGGATAGGTACGACATTGAGGTGTATAAGATAGGTACACTGAGTTATAAAGGATAGGTAAACATAGGTGTATAAGATAGGTACAGACTGAGGGTATAAGATAGGTACAGACATTAGGTGTTAAAGAGGTACAGACTTTTTAAAAATAGAAAGACATTGAGGTGTTAAAGTAGTACAGACATGAGGTGTATAAAGATAGGTACGACATTAGGTGTATAAAGATAGTACAGACTTGAGGTGTATAAGTAGGTAAGACTTGAGGTTAAAAGGTAGACAGATTAATAAAAGAAGATTGGGTATAAGATAGGTACAGACATTGGTGAAAGGATAGGTACAACATTGAGGTTATAAATAGGTACAGAAGGGTTAAGGAACAGACATTGAGGTGTATAAAGGATAGGTACAGACATTGAGGTGTATAAAGGATGGGTACAGACATTGAGGTGTAAAAAAGATGGGTACAGACATTGAGGTGTATAAAGGATAGGTACAGACATTGAGGTGTATAAAGGATAGGTACAGACATTGAGGTGTATAAAGATAGTACAGACATTGAGGTGTATAAAGGATAGGTACAGACATTGAGGTGTATAAATGATAGGTACAGACATTGAGGTGTATAAAGGATAGGTACAGACATTGAGGTGTATAAAGGATAGGTACAGACATTGAGGTGTATAAAAGGATAGGTACAGACATTGAGGTGTATAAAGGAAGTACAGACATTGAGGTGTATAAGGATAGGTACAGACATTGAGGTGTATAAAGAATAGGTACAGACATTGAGGTGTATAAAGGATAGGTACAGACATTGAGGTGTATAAAGATAGGTACAGACATTGAGGTGTAAAAGGATAGGTACAGACATTGAGGTGTATAAAGATAGGTACAGACATTGAGGTGTATAAAGGATAGGTACAGACATTGAGGTGATAAATGATAGGTACAGACATTGAGGTGTATAAAGGATGTAACAGACATTGAGGTGTATAAAGGATAGGTACAGACATTGAGGTGTATAAAGGATAGGTACAGACATTGAGGTGTATAAAGGATAGGTACAGACATTGAGGTGTATAAAGGATAGTACAGACTTGAGGTGTATAAAGGATAGGTACAGACATTGAGGTGTATAAAGGATAGGTACAGACATTGAGGTGTATAAAGGATAGGTACAGACATTGAGGTGTATAAAGGATAGGTACAGACATTGAGGTGTATAAAGGATAGGTACAGACATTGAGGTGTATAAAGGATAGGTACAGACATTGAGGTGTATAAAGATAGGTACAGACATTGAGGTGTATAAAGGATAGGTACAGACATTGAGGTGTATAAAGGATAGGTACAGACATTGAGGTGTATAAAGGATAGGTACAGACATTGAGGTGTATAAAGGATAGGTACAGACATTGAGGTGTATAAATGATAGTAAAATTAGGATAGGTACAGACATTGAGGTGTATAAAGGATAGGTACAGACATTGAGGTGTATAAAGGATAGGTACAGACATTGAGGTGTATAAAGGATAGGTACAGACATTGAGGTGTATAAAGGATAGGTACAGACATTGAGGTGTATAAAGGATAGGTACAGACATTGAGGTGTATAAAGGATAGTACAGACATTGAGGTGTATAAAGGATAGGTACAGACATTGAGGTGTATAAAGGATAGGTACAGACATTGAGGTGTATAAAGGATAGGTACAGACATGAGGTGTATAAGATAGGTACAGACATTGAGGTGTATAAAGGATAGGTACAGACATTGAGGTGTATAAAGTATAGGTACAGACATTGAGGTGTATAAAGGATAGGTACAGACATTGAGGTGTATAAAGGATAGGTAAGACATTGAGGTGTATAAAGGATAGTACAGACATTGAGGTGTATAAAGGATAGGTACAGACATTGAGGTGTATAAAGGATAGGTACAGACATTGAGGTGTATAAAGGATAGGTACAGACATTGAGGTGTATAAAGGATAGGTACAGACATTGAGGTGTATAAAGGATAGGTACAGACATTGAGGTGTATAAAGGATAGGTACAGACATTGAGGTGTATAAAGGATAGGTACAGACATTGAGGTGTATAAAGGATAGGTACAGACATTGAGGTGTATAAAGGATAGGTACAGACATTGAGGTGTATAAAGGATAGGTACAGACATTGAGGTGTATAAAGGATAGGTACAGACATTGAGGTGTATAAAGGATAGGTACAGACATTGAGGTGTATAAAGGATAGGTACAGACATTGAGGTGTATAAAGATAGGTACAGACATTGAGGTGTATAAAGATAGGTACAGACATTGAGGTGTATAAAGGATAGGTACAGACATTGAGGTGTATAAAGGATAGGTACAGACATTGAGGTGTATAAAGGATAGGTACAGACATTGAGGTGTATAAAGATAGGTACAGACATTGAGGTGTATAAAGGATAGGTACAGACATTGAGGTGTATAAAGGATAGGTACAGACATTGAGGTGTATAAAGGATAGTACAGACATTGAGGTGTATAAGGATAGGTACAGACATTGAGGTGTATAAAGGATAGGTACAGACATTGAGGTGTATAAAGGATAGGTACAGACATTGAGGTGTATAAAGGATAGGTACAGACATTGAGGTGTATAAAGGATAGGTACAGACATTGAGGTGTATAAAGGATAGGTACAGACATTGAGGTGTATAAAGGATAGGTACAGACATTGAGGTGTATAAAGGATAGGTACAGACATTGAGGTGTATAAAGATAGGTACAGACATTGAGGTGTATAAAGGATAGGTACAGACATTGAGGTGTATAAAGGATAGTACAGACATTGAGGTGTATAAAGGATAGGTACAGACATTGAGGTGTATAAAGGATAGGTACAGACATTGAGGTGTATAAAGGATAGGTACAGACATTGAGGTGTATAAAGGATAGGTACAGACATTGAGGTGTATAAAGGATAGGTACAGACATTGAGGTGTATAAAGGATAGGTACAGACATTGAGGTGTATAAAGATAGGTACAGACATTGAGGTGTATAAAGGATAGGTACAGACATTGAGGTGTATAAAGGATAGGTACAGACATTGAGGTGTATAAAGGATAGGTACAGACTTGAGGTGTATAAAGGATAGGTACAGACATTGAGGTGTATAAAGATAGGTACAGACATTGAGGTGTATAAAGGATAGGTACAGACATTGAGGTGTATAAAGGATAGGTACAGACATTGAGGTGTATAAAGGATAGGTACAGACATTGAGGTGTATAAAGATAGGTACAGACATTGAGGTGTATAAAGGATAGGTACAGACATTGAGGTGTATAAAGGATAGGTACAGACATTGAGGTGTATAAAGATAGGTACAGACATTGAGGTGTATAAAGGATAGGTACAGACATTGAGGTGTATAAAGGATAGGTACAGACATTGAGGTGTATAAAGGATAGGTACAGACATTGAGGTGTATAAAGGATAGGTACAGACATTGAGGTGTATAAAGGATAGGTACAGACATTGAGGTGTATAAAGGATAGGTACAGACTTGAGGTGTATAAAGGATAGGTACAGACATTGAGGTGTATAAAGGATAGGTACAGACATTGAGGTGTATAAAGGATAGGTACAGACATTGAGGTGTATAAAGGATAGGTACAGACATTGAGGTGTATAAAGGATAGGTACAGACATTGAGGTGTATAAAGGATAGGTACAGACATTGAGGTGTATAAAGGATAGGTACAGACATTGAGGTGTATAAAGGATAGGTACAGACATTGAGGTGTATAAAGGATAGGTACAGACATTGAGGTGTATAAAGGATAGGTACAGACATTGAGGTGTATAAAGGATAGGTACAGACATTGAGGTGTATAAAGGATAGGTACAGACATTGAGGTGTATAAAAGATAGGTACAGACATTGAGGTGTATAAAGGATAGGTACAGACATTGAGGTGTATAAATGATAGGTACAGAATGATAGGTACAGACTTTGAGGTGTATAAAGGATAGGTACAGACATTGAGGTGTATAAAGGATAGGTACAGACATTGAGGTGTATAAAAGATAGGTACAGACATTGAGGTGTATAAAGGATAGGTACAGACATTGAGGTGTATAAAGGATAGGTACAGACATTGAGGTGTATAAAGGATAGGTACAGACATTGAGGTGTATAAAGGATAGGTACAGACATTGAGGTGTATAAAGGATAGGTACAGACATTGAGGTGTATAAAGGATAGGTACAGACATTGAGGTGTATAAAGGATAGGTACAGACATTGAGGTGTATAAAGGATAGGTACAGACATTGAGGTGTATAAAGGATAGGTACAGACATTGAGGTGTATAAAGGATAGGTACAGACATTGAGGTGTATAAAGGATAGGTACAGACATTGAGGTGTATAAAGGATAGGTACAGACATTGAGGTGTATAAAGATAGGTACAGACATTGAGGTGTATAAAGATAGGTACAGACATGAGGTGTATAAGGATAGGTACAGACATTGAGGTGTATAAAGGATAGGTACAGACATTGAGGTGTATAAAGATAGGTACAGACATTGAGGTGTATAAAGGATAGGTACAGACATTGAGGTGTATAAAGGATAGGTACAGACATTGAGGTGTATAAAGGATAGGTACAGACATTGAGGTGTATAAAGATAGGTACAGACATTGAGGTGTATAAAGATAGGTACAGACATTGAGGTGTAAAATAGGACAGAATGATAGGTACAGACGTTGAGGTGTATAAAGGATAGGTACAGACATTGAGGTGTATAAAGGATAGGTACAGACATTGAGGTGTATAAAGGATAGGTACAGACATTGAGGTGTATAAAGGATAGGTACAGACATTGAGGTGTATAAAGGATAGGTACAGACATTGAGTGTATAAAGGATAGGTACAGACATTGAGGTGTATAAAGATAGGTACAGACATTGAGGTGTATAAAGGATAGGTACAGACATTGAGGTGTATAAAGGATAGGTACAGACATTGAGGTGTATAAAGGATAGGTACAGACATTGAGGTGTATAAGGATAGGTACAGACATTGAGGTGTATAAAGGATAGGTACAGACATTGAGGTGTATAAAGGATAGGTACAGACATTGAGGTGTATAAAGGATAGGTACAGACATTGAGGTGTATAAAGGATAGGTACAGACATTGAGGTGTATAAAGGATAGGTACAGACATTGAGGTGTATAAAGATAGGTACAGACATTGAGGTGTATAAAGGATAGGTACAGACATTGAGGTGTATAAAGATAGGTACAGACATTGAGGTGTATAAAGATAGGTACAGACATTGAGGTGTATAAAGGATAGGTACAGACATTGAGGTGTATAAAGATAGGTACAGACATTGAGTGTATAAAGGATAGGTACAGACATTGAGGTGTATAAAGATAGGTACAGACATTGAGGTGTATAAAGGATAGGTACAGACATTGAGGTGTATAAAGGATAGGTACAGACATTGAGGTGTATAAAGATAGGTACAGACATTGAGGTGTATAAAGGATAGGTACAGACATTGAGGTGTATAAAGGATAGGTACAGACATTGAGGTGTATAAAGATAGGTACAGACATTGAGGTGTATAAAGGATAGGTACAGACATTGAGGTGTATAAAGGATAGGTACAGACATTGAGGTGTATAAAGGATAGGTACAGACATTGAGGTGTATAAAGGATAGGTACAGACATTGAGGTGTATAAAGGATAGGTACAGACATTGAGGTGTATAAAGGATAGGTACAGACATTGAGGTGTATAAAGGATAGGTACAGACATTGAGGTGTATAAAGGATAGGTACAGACATTGAGGTGTATAAAGGATAGGTACAGACATTGAGGTGTATAAAGGATAGGTACAGACATTGAGGGTATAAAGGATAGGTACAGACATTGAGGTGTATAAAGGATAGGTACAGACATTGAGGTGTATAAAGGATAGGTACAGACATTGAGGTGTATAAAGGATAGGTACAGACATTGAGGTGTATAAAGGATAGGTACAGACATTGAGTGTATAAAGGATAGGTACAGACATTGAGGTGTATAAAGGATAGGTACAGACATTGAGGTGTATAAAGGATAGGTACAGACATTGAGGTGTATAAAGATAGGTACAGACATTGAGGTGTATAAAGGATAGGTACAGACATTGAGGTGTATAAAGATAGGTACAGACATTGAGGTGTATAAAGGATAGGTACAGACATTGAGGTGTATAAAGATAGGTACAGACATTGAGGTGTATAAAGATAGGTACAGACATTGAGGTGTATAAAGGATAGGTACAGACATTGAGGTGTATAAAGGATAGGTACAGACATTGAGGTGTATAAAGGATAGGTACAGACATTGAGGTGTATAAAGGATAGGTACAGACATTGAGGTGTATAAAGATAGGTACAGACATTGAGGTGTATAAAGATAGGTACAGACATTGAGTGTATAAAGGATAGGTACAGACATTGAGGTGTATAAAGGATAGGTACAGACATTGAGGTGTATAAAGGATAGGTACAGACATTGAGGTGTATAAAGGATAGGTACAGACATTGAGGTGTATAAAGGATAGGTACAGACATTGAGGTGTATAAAGGATAGGTACAGACATTGAGGTGTATAAAGGATAGGTACAGACATGAGGTGTATAAAGGATAGGTACAGACATTGAGGTGTATAAATGATAGGTACAGAATGATAGGTACAGACTTTGAGGTGTATAAAGGATAGGTACAGACATTGAGGTGTATAAAGGATAGGTACAGACATTGAGGTGTATAAAAGATAGGTACAGACATTGAGGTGTATAAAGGATAGGTACAGACATTGAGGTGTATAAAGGATAGGTACAGACATTGAGGTGTATAAAGATAGGTACAGACATTGAGGTGTATAAAGGATAGGTACAGACATTGAGGTGTATAAAGATAGGTACAGACATTGAGGTGTATAAAGGATAGGTACAGACATTGAGGTGTATAAAGGATAGGTACAGACATTGAGGTGTATAAAGATAGGTACAGACATTGAGGTGTATAAAGGATAGGTACAGACATTGAGGTGTATAAAGGATAGTACAGACATTGAGGTTATAAAGGATAGGTTACAGACATTGAGGTTGTATAAAGGATAGGTACAGACATTGAGGTGTATAAAGGATAGATACAGACATTGATGTGTATAAAGGATAGGTACAGAATTGAGGTGTATAAAGGATAGGTACAGACAGTTGAGGTGTATAAAGGACTAGGTTACAGACATTGAGGTGTATAAAGTGATAGTATCAGACATTGAGGGTGTATAAAGGATAGGTACAGACTGTGAGGTTAATAAGTATAGGTACAGACATTGAGGTTATAAAGGATAGGTACAGACATTGAGTGTATAAAGGATAGGTACAGACATTGAGGTGTATAAAGGATAGGTACAGACATTGAGGTGTGTAACAGGATAGGTACAGACATTGAGGTGTATAAAGGATAGGTACAGACATTGAGGTGTATAAAGGATAGGTACAGACATTGAGGTGTATAAAGGATAGGTACAGACATTGAGGTGTATAAAGGATAGGTACAGACATTGAGGTGTATAAAGGATAGGTACAGACATTGAGGTGTATAAAGGATAGGTACAGACATTGAGGTGTATAAAGGATAGGTACAGACATTGAGGTGTATAAAGGATAGGTACAGACATTGAGGTGTATAAAGGATAGGTACAGACATTGAGGTGTATAAAGGATAGGTTACAGACATTGAGGTGTATAAAGGATAGGTACAGACATTGAGGTGTATAAAGGATAGGTACAGACATTGAGGTGTATAAAGGATAGGTACAGACATTGAGGTGTATAAAGTAATAGGTACAGACATTGAGGTGTATAAAGGATAGGTACAGACATTGAGGTGTATAAAGGATAGGTACAGACATTGAGGTGTATAAAGGATAGGTACAGACATTGAGGTGTATAAAGGATAGGTACAGACATTGAGGTGTATAAATGATAGGTACAGACATTGAGGTGTATAAATGATAGGTACAGACATTGAGGTGTATAAAAGGATAGGTACAGACATTGAGATGTATAAGGATAGGTACAGACATTGAGGTGTATAAAGGATAGGTTACAGACATTGAGGTGTATAAAGGATAGGTACAGACATTGAGGTGTATAAAGGATAGGTACAGACATTGAGGTGTATAAAGGATAGGTACAGACATTGAGGTGTATAAAGGATAGGTACAGACATTGAGGTGTATAAAGTATAGGTACAGACATTGAGGTGTATAAAGTATAGGTACAGACAGTGAGGTGTATAAAGGATAGGTACAGACATTGAGGTGTATAAAGGATAGGTACAGACAGTGAGGTG
This sequence comes from Cepaea nemoralis, assembly GCA_014155875.1. NCBI lineage: Eukaryota > Metazoa > Mollusca > Gastropoda > Stylommatophora > Helicidae > Cepaea > Cepaea nemoralis. Next base: position 20,986 of record JACEFZ010012258.1, on the reverse strand, counting down.
TATAAAGGATAGGTACAGACATTGAGGTGATTATAAAGGATAGGTACAGGACATTGAGGTGTATAAGGATAGTACAGACATTGAGGTGTATAAAGGATAGGTACAGACATTGAGGTGTATAAAGGATAGGTCAGACATTGAGGTGTATAAAGGATAGGTACAGACATGAGGTGTATAAAGGATAGGTACAGACATTGAGGTGTATAAAGGATAGGTACAGACATTGAGGTGTATAAAGGATAGGTACAGACATTGAGGTGTATAAAGGATAGGTACAGACATTGAGGTGTATAAAAGGATAGGTACAGACATTGAGGTGTATAAAGGATAGGTACAGACATTGAGGTGTCTAAAGGATATGTACAGACATTGAGGTGTATAAAGGATAGGTACAGACATTGAGGTGTATAAATGATAGGTACAGACATTGAGGTGTATAAATGATAGATACAGACATTGAGGTGTATAAAGGATAGGTACAGACATTGATGTGTATAAAGGATAGGTACAGACATTGAGGTGTATAAATGATAGATACAGACATTGAGGTGTATAAAGGATAGGTACAGACATTGAGGTGTATAAATGATAGATACAGACATTGAGGTGTATAAAGGATAGGTACAGACATTGAGGTGTATAAAAGGATAGGCTACAGACATTGAGGTGTATAAAGGATAGGTACAAGGACATTGAGGTGTATAAAGGATAGGATACAGACATGAAGGTGCATAAATGATAGGTACAGACATTGAGGTGTATAAATTATAGGATACAGTACATTGAGGTGTATAAAAGGATAGGTACAGACATTGAGGTGTATAAATGATAGGTACAGACATTGAGGTGTATAAAGGATAGTACAGACATTGAGGTGTATAAAGGATAGGTACAGACATTGAGGTGTATAAAGGATAGGTACAGACATTGAGGTGTATAAAGGATAGGTACAGACATTGAGGTGTATAAAGGATAGGTACAGACATTGAGGTGTATAAAGGATAGGTACAGACATTGAGGTGTATAAAGGATAGGTACGACATTGAGGTGTATAAAGGATATGTACAGACATTGAGGTGTATAAAGGATAGGTACAGACATTGAGGTGTATAAAGGATAGTACAGACATTGAGGTGTAATACAGGATAGGTACAGACATTGAGGTGTATAAAGGATAGGTACAGACATTGAGGTGTATAAAGGATAGGTACAGACATTGAGGTGTATAAAGGATAGGTACAGACATTGAAGGTGTATAAAGGATAGGTACAGACATGAGGTGTATAAAGGATAGGTACAGACATTGAGGTGTATAAAGGATAGGTACAGACATTGAGGTGTATAAAGGTATAGGTACAGACATTGAGGTGTATAAGGATGATAGTACAGGACATTGAGGTGTATAAAGGATAGGTACAGACATTGAGGTGTATAAATGATAGGTACAGACATTGAGGTGTATAAAGGATAGGTACAGACATTGAGGTGTATAAGGATAGGTACAGACATTGAGGTGTATAAAGGATAGGTACAGACATTGAGGTGTATAAAGGATAGGTACAGACAGTGAGGTGTATAATGATAGGTACAGACAGTGAGGTGTATAAAGGATTAGGTACAGACATTGAGGTGTATAAAGGATATGGTACAGACAGTGAGGTGTATAAAGTATAGGTACAGACATTGAGGTGTATAAATTATAGATACAGACATTGAGGTGTATAAAGGATAGGTACAGACATTGAGGTGTATAAAAGAAAGGTACAGACATGAGGTGTATAAAGGATAGGTACAGACATTGAGGTGTATAAAGGATAGTACAGACATTGAGGGTATAAATGATAGGTACAGACATTGAGGTGTATAAAGGATAGGTACAGACATTGAGGTGTAAAGGATAGGTACAGACATTGAGGTGTATCAAGGATAGGTACAGACATTGGGTGTATAAAGGATAAGGTACAGACATTGAGGTGTATAAAAGGATAGGTACAGACAGTGAGGTGTATAAAGTATAGGTACAGACATTGAGGTGTATAAAGGATAGGTACAGACATTGAGGATGTATAAAAGGATAGGATACAGACATTGAGAGTGTATAAAAGGATAGGTAAGACATTGAGGTGTATAAAGGATAGGTACAGACATTGAGGTGTATAAATGATAGGTACAGACATTGAGGTGTATAAAGGATAGGTACAGACATTGAGGTGTATAAATGATAGGTAAAGACATTGAGGTGTATAAGGATAGGTACAGACATTGAAGGTGTATAAAGGATAGGTACAGACAGTGAGGTGTATAAAGGATAGGTACAGACATTGAGGTGTATAAAGGATAGGTACAGACATTGAGGTGTATAAAGGATAGGTACAGACATTGAGGTGTATAAAGGATAGGTACAGACATTGAGTGTATAAAGGATAGGTACAGACATTGAGGTGTATAAAGGATAGGTACAGACAGTTGAGGTGTATAAAGGATAGGTACAGACATTGATGTGTATAAATGATAGGTACAGACATTGAGGTGTATAAAGGATAGGTACAGACAGTGAGTGTATAAGGATAGGTACAGACATTGAGGTGTATAAAGGATAGGTACAGACATTGAGGTGAATAAAGGATAGGGTACAGACATTGATGTGTATAAAAGATAGTACAGACATTGAGGTGTATAAAGGATAGGTACAGACATTGAGGTGTATAAGGATAGGTACAGACATTGAGGTGTATAAAGGATAGGTACAGACATTGAGGTGTATAAAGGATAGGTACAGACGATTGAGGTGTATAAAGGATAGGTTACAGACATTGAGGTGTATAAAGGATAGGTACAGACAGTGAGGTGTATAAAGGATAGGTACAGACATTGAGGTGTATAAAGGATAGGGTACAGGACATTGAGGTGTATAAGGATAGGTACAGACATTGAGGTGTATAAATGATAGGTACAGACATTGAGGTGTATAAAGGATAGGTACAGACATTGAGGTGTATAAAGGATAGGTACAGACATTGAGGTGTATAAAGATAGGTACAGACATTGAGGTGTATAAGGATAGGTACAGACATTGAGGTGTATAAAGGATAGGTACAGACATTGAGGTGTATAAAAGGATAGGTACAGACATTGAGTGTATAAAGGATAGGTACAGACAGTGAGGTGTATAAAGGATAGGTACAGACATTGAGGTGTATAAAGGATAGGTACAGACATTGAGGTGTATAAAGGATAGGTACAGACATTGAGGTGTATAAAGGATAGGTACAGACATTGAGGTGTATAAAGATAGGTACAGACATTGAGGTGTATAAAGGATAGGTACAGACATTGAGGTGTATAAAGGATAGGTACAGACCATTGAGGGTGTATAAAAGGATAGGTACCAGACATTGAGGTGTATAAAGGATAGGTACAGACATTGAGGTGTATAAAGGATAGGTACAGACATTGAGGTGTATAAAGGATAGGTACAGACAGTTGAGGTGTATAAAGGATAGGTACAGACATTGAGGTGTATAAAGGATAGGTACAGACATTGAGGTGTATAAAGGATAGGGTACAGACATTGAGGTTGTAATAAAGGATAGGTACAGACATTGAGGTGTATAAAAGGATTAAGGTACAGACATTGAGGTGTATAAATGTATAGGTAAAGACATTGAGGTGTATAAATGATAGGTACAGACATTGAGGTGTATAAAAGATAGGTACAGACATTGAGGTGTATAAAGGATAGGTACATACATTGAGGTGTATAAATGATAGATACAGACATTGAGGTGTATAAAGGATAGGTACAGACATTGAGGTGTATAAATGATAGGTACAGACATTGAGGTGTATAAATGATAGGTACAGACATTGAGGTGTATAAATGATAGGTACAGACATTGAGGTGTATAAATGATAGGTACAGACATTGAGGTGTATAAAGGATAGGTACAGACATTGAGGTGTATAAAGTATAGGTACAGACATTGAGGTGTATAAAGGATAGATACAGACATTGAGGTGTATAAAGGATAGGTACAGACATTGAGGTGTATAAAGGATAGGTACAGACATTGAGGTGTATAAAGGATAGGTACAGACATTGAGATGTATAAGGATAGGTACAGACATTGAGGTGTATAAAGGATAGGTACAGACATTGAGGTGTATAAATGATAGGTACAGACATTGAGGTGTATAAAGGATAGGTACAGACATTGAGGTGTATAAAGGATAGGTACAGACATTGAGGTGTATAAAGGATAGGTACAGACATTGAGGTGTATAAAGGATAGGTACAGACATTGAGGTGTATAAAGGATAGGTACAGACATTGAAGGTGTATAAAGGATAGGTACAGACATTGAGGTGTATAAAGGATAGGTACAGACATTGAGGTGTATAAAGGATAGGTACAGACATTGAGGTGTATAAAGGATAGGTACAGACATTGAGGTGTATAAAGGATAGGTACAGACATTGAGGTGTATAAAGGATAGGTACAGACATTGAGGTGTATAAAGGATAGGTACAGACATTGAGGTGTATAAAGGATAGGTACAGACATTGAGGTGTATAAAGGATAGGTTACAGACATTGAGGTGTATAAAGGATAGGTACAGACATTGAGGTGTATAAAGGATAGGTACAGACATTGAGGTGTATAAAGGATAGGTACAGACATTGAGGTGTATAAAGGATAGGTACAGACATTGAGGTGTATAAAGGATAGGTACAGACATTGAGGTGTATAAAGTGATATGTACAGACATTGAGGTGTATAAAGGATAGGTACAGACATTGAGGTGTATAAAGGATAGGTACAGACATTGAGGTGTATAAAGGATAGGTACAGACATTGAGGTGTATAAAGTATAGGTACAGACATTGAGGTGTATAAAGGATAGGTACAGACATTGAGGTGTATAAAGGATAGGTACAGACATTGAGGTGTATAAAGGATAGGTACAGACATTGAGGTGTATAAAGGATAGGTACAGACATTGAGGTGTATAAAGGATAGGTACAGACATTGAGGTGTATAAAGGATAGGTACAGACATTGAGGTGTATAAAGGATAGGTACAGGACATTGAGGTGTATAAAGGATAGGTACAGACATTGAGAGTGTATAAAGGATAGGTACAGACATTGAGGTGTATAAAGGATAGGTACAGACATTGAGGTGTATAAAGGATAGGTACAGACATTGAGGTGTATAAATGGATAGGTACAGACATTGAGGTGTATAAAGGATAGATACAGACATTGAGGTGTATAAAGGATAGTACAGACAGTGAGGTGTATAAAGGATAGGTACAGACATTGAGGTGTATAAAGGATAGGTACAGACATTGAGGTGTATAAATTAAAAAAAAAAAAAAAAAAAAAAAAAAAAAAAAAAAAAAAAAAAAAAAAAAAAAAAAAAAAAAAAAAAAAAAAAAAAAAAAAAAAAAAAAAAAAAAAAAAAAAAAAAAAAAAAAAAAAAAAAAAAAAAAAAAAAAAAAAAAAAAAAAAAAAAAAAAAAAAAAAAAAAAAAAAAAAAAAAAAAAAAAAAAAAAAAAAAAAAAAAAAAAAAAAAAAAAAAAAAAAAAAAAAAAAAAAAAAAAAAAAAAAAAAAAAAAAAAAAAAAAAAAAAAAAAAAAAAAAAAAAAAAAAAAAAAAAAAAAAAAAAAAAAAAAAAAAAAAAAAAAAAAAAAAAAAAAAAAAAAAAAAAAAAAAAAAAAAAAAAAAAAAAAAAAAAAAAAAAAAAAAAAAAAAAAAAAAAAAAAAAAAAAAAAAAAAAAAAAAAAAAAAAAAAAAAAAAAAAAAAAAAAAAAAAAAAAAAAAAAAAAAAAAAAAAAAAAAAAAAAAAAAAAAAAAAAAAAAAAAAAAAAAAAAAAAAAAAAAAAAAAAAAAAAAAAAAAAAAAAAAAAAAAAAAAAAAAAAAAAAAAAAAAAAAAAAAAAAAAAAAAAAAAAAAAAAAAAAAAAAAAAAAAAAAAAAAAAAAAAAAAAAAAAAAAAAAAAAAAAAAAAAAAAAAAAAAAAAAAAAAAAAAAAAAAAAAAAAAAAAAAAAAAAAAAAAAAAAAAAAAAAAAAAAAAAAAAAAAAAAAAAAAAAAAAAAAAAAAAAAAAAAAAAAAAAAAAAAAAAAAAAAAAAAAAAAAAAAAAAAAAAAAAAAAAAAAAAAAAAAAAAAAAAAAAAAAAAAAAAAAAAAAAAAAAAAAAAAAAAAAAAAAAAAAAAAAAAAAAAAAAAAAAAAAAAAAAAAAAAAAAAAAAAAAAAAAAAAAAAAAAATTTTTTTTTTTTTTTTTTTTTTTTTTTTTTTTTTTTTTTTTTTTTTTTTTTTTTTTTTTTTTTTTTTTTTTTTTTTTTTTTTTTTTTTTTTTTTTTTTTTTTTTTTTTTTTTTTTTTTTTTTTTTTTTTTTTTTTTTTTTTTTTTTTTTTTTTTTTTTTTTTTTTTTTTTTTTTTTTTTTTTTTTTTTTTTTTTTTTTTTTTTTTTTTTTTTTTTTTTTTTTTTTTTTTTTTTTTTTTTTTTTTTTTTTTTTTTTTTTTTTTTTTTTTTTTTTTTTTTTTTTTTTTTTTTTTTTTTTTTTTTTTTTTTTTTTTTTTTTTTTTTTTTTTTTTTTTTTTTTTTTTTTTTTTTTTTTTTTTTTTTTTTTTTTTTTTTTTTTTTTTTTTTTTTTTTTTTTTTTTTTTTTTTTTTTTTTTTTTTTTTTTTTTTTTTTTTTTTTTTTTTTTTTTTTTTTTTTTTTTTTTTTTTTTTTTTTTTTTTTTTTTTTTTTTTTTTTTTTTTTTTTTTTTTTTTTTTTTTTTTTTTTTTTTTTTTTTTTTTTTTTTTTTTTTTTTTTTTTTTTTTTTTTTTTTTTTTTTTTTTTTTTTTTTTTTTTTTTTTTTTTTTTTTTTTTTTTTTTTTTTTTTTTTTTTTTTTTTTTTTTTTTTTTTTTTTTTTTTTTTTTTTTTTTTTTTTTTTTTTTTTTTTTTTTTTTTTTTTTTTTTTTTTTTTTTTTTTTTTTTTTTTTTTTTTTTTTTTTTTTTTTTTTTTTTTTTTTTTTTTTTTTTTTTTTTGAGGTGTAAAAAGGATAGGTACAGACATTGATTATAAAATGGGTACAGACATTGAGGTGTATAAAGGATAGGTACAGACATTGAGGTGTAAAAAGGGATAGGTACAGACATTGAGGTGTATAAAGGATAGGTACAGACATTGAGGTGTATAAAGGATAGGTACAGACATTGAGGTGTATAAAGGATAGGTACAGACATTGAGGTGTATAAAGGATAGGTACAGACAGTGAGGTGTATAAAGGATAGGTACAGACATTGAGGTGTATAAAGTATAGGTACAGACATTGAGGTGTATAAAGGATAGGTACAGACAGTGAGGTGTATAAAGGATAGGTACAGACATTGAGGTGTATAAAGGATAGGTACAGACATTGAGGTGTATAAAGGATAGGTACAGACATTGAGGTGTATAAAGGATAGGTACAGACATTGAGGTGTATAAAGGATAGGTACAGACATTGAGGTGTATAAAGGATAGGTACAGACATTGAGGTGTATAAAGGATAGGTACAGACATTGAGGTGTATAAACGGATAGGTACAGACATTGAGGTGTATAAAGGATAGGTACAGACATTGAGGTGTATAAAGGTACAGACATTGAGGTGTATAAAGGATAGGTACAGACATTGAGGTGTATAAAGGATAGATACAGACATTGAGGTGTATAAAGGATAGTACAGACATTGAGGTGTATAAAGGATAGGTACAGACATTGAGGTGTATAAAGGATAGGTACAGACATTGAGGTGTATAAAGGATAGGTACAGACATTGAGGTGTATAAATGATAGGTACAGACATTGAGGTGTATAAAGGATAGGTACAGACATTGAGGTGTATAAATGATAGGTACAGACATTGAGGTGTATAAAGGATAGGTACAGACATTGAGGTGTATAAAGGATAGGTACAGACATTGAGGTGTATAAAGGATAGGTACAGACATTGAGGTGTATAAAGGATAGGTACAGACATTGAGGTGTATAAAGGATAGGTACAGACATTGAGGTGTATAAAGGATAGGTACAGACATTGAGGTGTATAAAAGATAGGTACAGACATTGAGGTGTATAAAGGATAGGTACAGACATTGAGGTGTATAAAGGATAGGTACAGACATTGAGGTGTATAAAGGATAGGTACAGACATTGAGGTGTATAAAGTATAGGTACAGACAGTGAGGTGTATAAAGGATAGGTACAGACATTGAGGTGTATAAATGATAGGTACAGACATTGAGGTGTATAAATGATAGGTACAGACATTGAGGTGTATAAATGATAGGTACAGACAGTGAGGTGTATAAAGGATAGGTACAGACATTGAGGTGTATAAAGGATAGGTACAGACATTGAGGTGTATAAAGGATAGGTACAGACATTGAGGTGTATAAATGATAGGTACAGAATGATAGGTACAGACTTTGAGGTGTATAAAGGATAGGTACAGACATTGAGGTGTATAAAGTATAGGTACAGACATTGAGGTGTATAAATGATAGGTACAGACATTGAGGTGTTATAAAGGATAGATACAGACATTGAGGTGTATAAAGGATAGGTACAGACATTGAGGTGTATAAAGGATAGGTACAGACATTGAGGTGTATAAAGGATAGGTACAGACATTGAGGTGTATAAAGGATAGGTACAGACATTGAGGTGTATAAAGGATAGGTACAGACATTGAGGTGTATAAATGATAGGTACAGACATTGAGGTGTATAAAGGATAGGTACAGACATTGAGGTGTATAAAGGATAGGTACAGACATTGAGGTGTATAAAGGATAGGTACAGACATTGAGGTGTATAAAGGATAGGTACAGACATTGAGGTGTATAAAGGATAGGTACAGACATTGAGGTGTATAAAAGATAGGTACAGACATTGAGGTGTATAAAGGATAGGTACAGACATTGAGGTGTATAAAGGATAGGTACAGACATTGAGGTGTATAAAGGATAGGTACAGACATGAGGTGTATAAATGATAGGTACAGACATTGAGGTGTATAAAGGATAGGTACAGACATTGAGGTGTATAAGGATAGGTACAGACATGATGGTGTATAAAGATAGGTACAGACATTGAGGTGTATAAAGGATAGGTACAGACATTGAGGTGTATAAAGGATAGGTACAGACATTGAGGTGTATAAAGGATAGGTACAGACATTGAGGTGTATAAAGGATAGGTACAGACATTGAGGTGTATAAAGGATAGGTACAGACATTGAGGTGTATAAAGGATAGGTACAGACATTGAGGTGTATAAAGGATAGGTACAGACATTGAGGTGTATAAGTATAGGTACAGACATTGAGGTGTATAAAGGATAGTAATAGACTTGAGGTGTATAAGGATAGGTACAGACATTGAGGTGTATAAAGGATAGGTACAGACATTGAGGTGTATAAAGGATAGGTACAGACATTGAGGTGTATAAAGGATAGGTACAGACATGAGGTGTATAAAGGATAGGTACAGACATTGAGGTGTATAAAGGAATAGGTACAGACATTGAGGTGTATAAAGTATAGGTACAGACATTGTAGGTGTATAAAGGATAGGTACAGACATTGAGGTGTATAAAGATAGGTACAGACATTGAGGTGTATAAAGGATAGATACAGACATTGAGGTGTATAAAGGATAGGTACAGACATTGAGGTGTATAAAGGATAGGTACAGACATTGAGGTGTATAAAGGATAGGTACAGACATTGAGGTGTATAAAGTATAGGTACAGACAGTGAGGTGTATAAAGGATAGGTACAGACATTGAGGTGTATAAAGGATAGGTACAGACATTGAGGTGTATAAAGTATAGGTACAGACATTGAGGTGTATAAAGGATAGGTACAGACATTGAGGTGTATAAAGGATAGGTACAGACATTGAGGTGTATAAAGGATAGGTACAGACATTGAGGTGTATAAAGTATAGGTACAGACATTGAGGTGTATAAAGGATAGGTACAGACATTGAGGTGTATAAAGGATAGGTACAGACATTGAGGTGTATAAAGGATAGGTACAGACATTGAGGTGTATAAAGGATAGGTACAGACATTGAGGTGTATAAATGATAGGTACAGGACATTGAGGTGTATAAAGGATAGGTACAGACATTGAGGTGTATAAATGATAGGTACAGACATTGAGGTGTATAAAGGATAGGTACAGACATTGAGGTGTATAAAGGATAGGTACAGACATTGAGGTGTATAAAGGATAGGTACAGACATTGAGGTGTATAAATGATAGGTACAGACATTGAGGTGTATAAATGATAGATACAGACATTGAGGTGTATAAAGGATAGGTACAGACATTGAGGTGTATAAAGGATAGGTACAGACATTGAGGTGTATAAAGGATAGGTACAGACATTGAGGTGTATAAAGGATAGGTACAGACATTGAGGTGTATAAAGGATAGGTACAGACATTGAGGTGTATAAATGATAGGTACAGACATTGAGGTGTATAAAGGATAGGTACAGACATTGAGGTGTATAAAGGATAGGTACAGACATTGAGGTGTATAAAGGATAGGTACAGACATTGAGGTGTATAAAGGATAGGTACAGACATTGAGGTGTATAAAGGATAGGTACAGACATTGAGGTGTATAAATGATAGGTACAGACATTGAGGTGTATAAAGGATAGGTACAGACATTGAGGTGTATAAAGGATAGGTACAGACATTGAGGTGTATAAAGGATAGGTACAGACATTGAGGTGTATAAAGGATAGGTACAGACATTGAGGTGTATAAAGGATATGGTACAGACATTGAGGTGTATAAAGATAGGTACAGACATTGAGGTGTATAAAGGATAGGTACAGACATGAGGTGTATAAAGGATAGGTACAGACAGTTGAGGTGTATAAAGGATAGTTACAGACAGTGAGGTGTATAAAGGATAGGTACAGACATTGAGGTGTATAAAAGATAGGTACAGACATTGAAGGTGTATAAGGATAGGTTACAGACATTGAGGTGTATAAAGGATAGGTACAGACATTGAGGTGTATAAAGGTATAAGATAGGTACAGACATTGAGGTGTATAAAGTATAGGTACAGACAGTGAGGTGTATAAAGGATAGGTACAGACATTGAGGTGTATAAAGGATAGGTACAGACATTGAGGTGTATAAAGGATAGGTACAGACATTGAGGTGTATAAAGGATAGGTACAGACATTGAGGTGTATAAAGGATAGGTACAGACATTGAGGTGTATAAAGGATAGGTACAGGACATTGAGGTGTATAAAGGATAGGTACAGACATTGAGGTGTATAAATGATAGGTACAGACATTGAGGTGTATAAAGGATAGGTACAGACATGAGGTGTATAAAGGATAGGTACAGACATTGAGGTGTATAAAAGATAGGTACAGACATTGAGGTGTATAAAGGATAGGTACAGACATTGAGGTGTATAAAGGATAGGTACAGACATTGAGGTGTATAAAGGATAGGTACAGACATTGAGGTGTATAAAGGATAGGTACAGACATTGAGGTGTATAAAGGATAGGTACAGACATTGAGGTGTATAAAGGATAGGTACAGACATTGAGGTGTATAAAGGATAGGTACAGACATTGAGGTGTATAAAGGATAGGTACAGACAGTGAGGTGTATAAAGTATAGGTACAGACATTGAGGTGTATAAAGGATAGGTACAGACATTGAGGTGTATAAAGGATAGGTACAGACATTGAGGTGTATAAAGGATAGGTACAGACATTGAGGTGTATAAAGGATAGGTACAGACATTGAGGTGTATAAAGGATAGGTACAGACATTGAGGTGTATAAAGGATAGGTACAGACATGAGGTGTATAAAGGATAGGTACAGACATTGAGGTGTATAAAGGATAGGTACAGACATTGAGGTGTATAAAGGATAGGTACAGACATTGAGGTGTATAAAGGATAGGTACAGACATTGAGGTGTATAAAGGATAGGTACAGACATTGAGGTGTATAAAGGATAGGTACAGACATTGAGGTGTATAAAGGATAGGTACAGACATTGAGGTGTATAAAGGATAGGTACAGACATTGAGGTGTATAAAGATAGGTACAGACATTGAGGTGTATAAAGGATAGGTACAGACATTGAGGTGTATAAAGGATAGGTACAGACATTGAGGTGTATAAAGGATAGGTACAGACATTGAGGTGTATAAAGGATAGGTACAGACATTGAGGTGTATAAAGGATAGGTACAGACATTGAGGTGTATAAAGGATAGGTACAGACATTGAGGTGTATAAAGGATAGGTACAGACATTGAGGTGTATAAAGGATAGGTACAGACATTGAGGTGTATAAAGGATAGGTACAGACATTGAGGTGTATAAAGGATAGGTACAGACATTGAGGTGTATAAAGGATAGGTACAGACATTGAGGTGTATAAAGTATAGGTACAGACATTGAGGTGTATAAAGGATAGGTACAGACATTGAGGTGTATAAAGGATAGGTACAGACATTGAGGTGTATAAAGGTATAGGTACAGACATTGAGGTGTATAAAGGATAGGTACAGACATTGAGGTGTATAAAGGATAGGTACAGACATTGAGGTGTATAAAGGATAGGTACAGACATTGAGGTGTATAAAGGATAGGTACAGACATTGAGGTGTATAAAGGATAGGTACAGACATTGAGGTGTATAAAGGATAGGTACAGACATTGAGGTGTATAAAGGATAGGTACAGACATTGAGGTGTATAAAGGATAGGTACAGACATTGAGGTGTATAAAGGATAGGTACAGACATTGAGGTGTATAAAGGATAGGTACAGACATTGAGGTGTATAAAGGATAGGTACAGACATTGAGGTGTATAAAGGATAGGTACAGACATTGAGGTGTATAAAGGATAGGTACAGACATTGAGGTGTATAAAGGATAGGTACAGACATTGAGGTGTATAAAGGATAGGTACAGACATTGAGGTGTATAAAGGATAGGTACAGACATTGAGGTGTATAAAGGATAGGTACAGACATTGAGGTGTATAAAGGATAGGTACAGACATTGAGGTGTATAAATGATAGGTACAGACATTGAGGTGTATAAATGATAGGTACAGACATTGAGGTGTATAAAGGATAGGTACAGACATTGAGGTGTATAAAGGATAGGTACAGACATTGAGGTGTATAAAGGATAGGTACAGACATTGAGGTGTATAAAGGATAGGTACAGACATTGAGGTGTATAAAGGATAGGTACAGACATTGAGGTGTATAAAGGATAGGTACAGACATTGAGGTGTATAAAGGATAGGTACAGACATTGAGGTGTATAAATGATAGGTACAGACATTGAGGTGTATAAAGGATAGGTACAGACATTGAGGTGTATAAAGGATAGGTACAGACATTGAGGTGTATAAAGGATAGGTACAGACATTGAGGTGTATAAAGGATAGGTACAGACATTGAGGTGTATAAAGGATAGGTACAGACATTGAGGTGTATAAAGGATAGGTACAGACATTGAGGTGTATAAAGGATAGGTACAGACATTGAGGTGTATAAAGGATAGGTACAGACATTGAGGTGTATAAAGGATAGGTACAGACATTGAGGTGTATAAAGGATAGGTACAGACATTGAGGTGTATAAAGGATAGGTACAGACATTGAGGTGTATAAAGGATAGGTACAGACATTGAGGTGTATAAAGGATAGGTACAGACATTGAGTGTATAAAGGATAGGTACAGACATTGAGGTGTATAAAGGATAGGTACAGACATTGAGGTGTATAAAGGATAGGTACAGACATTGAGGTGTATAAAGGATAGGTACAGACATTGAGGTGTATAAAGGATAGGTACAGACATTGAGGTGTATAAAGGATAGGTACAGACATTGAGGTGTATAAAGGATAGGTACAGACATTGAGGGTGTATAAAGGATAGGTACAGACATTGAGGTGTATAAAAGGATAGGTACAGACATTGAGGTGTATAAAGGATAGATACAGACATTGAGGTGTATAAAGGATAGATACAGACATTGAGGTGTATAAAGGATAGATACAGACATTGAGGTGTATAAAGGATAGGTACAGACATTGAGGTGTATAAAGTTAGGTACAGACATTGAGGTGTATAAAGGATAGGTACAGACATTGAGGTGTATAAAAGAAAGGTACAGACATTGAGGTGTATAAAGGATAGGTACAGACATTGAGGTGTATAAAGGATAGGTACAGACATTGAGGTGTATAAAGGATAGGTACAGACATTGAGGTGTATAAAGGATAGGTACAGACATTGAGGTGTATAAAGGATAGGTACAGACATTGAGGTGTATAAAGGATAGGTACAGACATTGAGGTGTATAAAGGATAGGTACAGACATTGAGGTGTATAAAGGATAGGTACAGACATTGAGGTGTATAAATGATAGGTACAGACATTGAGGTGTATAAAGGATAGGTACAGACATTGAGGTGTATAAAGGATAGGTACAGACATTGAGGTGTATAAAGGATAGGTACAGACATTGAGGTGTATAAAGGATAGGTACAGACATTGAGGTGTATAAAGGATAGGTACAGACATTGAGGTGTATAAAGGATAGGTACAGACATTGAGGTGTATAAAGGATAGGTACAGACATTGAGGTGTATAAAGTATAGGTACAGACATTGAGGTGTATAAAGGATAGGTACAGACATTGAGGTGTATAAAGGATAGGTACAGACATTGAGGTGTATAAAGGATAGGTACAGACATTGAGGTGTATAAAGGATAGGTACAGACATTGAGGTGTATAAAGGATAGGTACAGACATTGAGGTGTATAAAGGATAGGTACAGACATTGAGGTGTATAAAGGATAGGTACAGACATTGAGGTGTATAAAGGATAGGTACAGACATTGAGGTGTATAAAGGATAGGTACAGACATTGAGGTGTATAAAGGATAGGTACAGACATTGAGGTGTATAAAGGATAGGTACAGACATTGAGGTGTATAAAGGATAGGTACAGACATTGAGGTGTATAAAGGATAGGTACAGACATTGAGGTGTATAAAGGATAGGTACAGACATTGAGGTGTATAAAGGATAGGTACAGACATTGAGGTGTATAAAGGATAGGTACAGACATTGAGGTGTATAAAGGATAGGTACAGACATTGAGGTGTATAAAGGATAGGTACAGACATTGAGGTGTATAAATGATAGGTACAGACATTGAGGTGTATAAAGGATAGGTACAGACATTGAGGTGTATAAAGGATAGGTACAGACATTGAGGTGTATAAATGATAGGTACAGACATTGAGGTGTATAAAGGATAGGTACAGACATTGAGGTGTATAAAGGATAGGTACAGACATTGAGGTGTATAAAGGATAGGTACAGACATTGAGGTGTATAAAGGATAGGTACAGACATTGAGGTGTATAAAGGATAGGTACAGACATTGAGGTGTATAAAGGATAGGTACAGACATTGAGGTGTATAAAGGATAGGTACAGACATTGAGGTGTATAAAGGATAGGTACAGACATTGAGGTGTATAAAGGATAGGTACAGACATTGAGGTGTATAAAGGATAGGTACAGACATTGAGGTGTATAAAGGATAGGTACAGACATTGAGGTGTATAAAGGATAGGTACAGACAGTGAGGTGTATAAAGGATAGGTACAGACATTGAGGTGTATAAAGGATAGGTACAGACATTGAGGTGTATAAAGGATAGGTACAGACATTGAGGTGTATAAAGGATAGGTACAGACATTGAGGTGTATAAAGGATAGGTACAGACATTGAGGTGTATAAAGGATAGGTACAGACATTGAGGTGTATAAAGGATAGGTACAGACATTGAGGTGTATAAAGGATAGGTACAGACATTGAGGTGTATAAAGGATAGGTACAGACATTGAGGTGTATAAAGGATAGGTACAGACATTGAGGTGTATAAAGGATAGGTACAGACATTGAGGTGTATAAAGGATAGGTACAGACATTGAGGTGTATAAAGGATAGGTACAGACATTGAGGTGTATAAAGGATAGGTACAGACATTGAGGTGTATAAAGGATAGGTACAGACATTGAGGTGTATAAAGGATAGGTACAGACATTGAGGTGTATAAAGGATAGGTACAGACATTGAGGTGTATAAAGGATAGGTACAGACATTGAGGTGTATAAAGGATAGGTACAGACATTGAGGTGTATAAAGGATAGGTACAGACATTGAGGTGTATAAAGGATAGGTACAGACATTGAGGTGTATAAAGGATAGGTACAGACATTGAGGTGTATAAAGGATAGGTACAGACATTGAGGTGTATAAAGGATAGGTACAGACATTGAGGTGTATAAAGGATAGGTACAGACATTGAGGTGTATAAAGGATAGGTACAGACATTGAGGTGTATAAAGGATAGGTACAGACATTGAGGTGTATAAAGGATAGGTACAGACATTGAGGTGTATAAAGGATAGGTACAGACATTGAGGTGTATAAAGGATAGGTACAGACATTGAGGTGTATAAAGGATAGGTACAGACATTGAGGTGTATAAAGGATAGGTACAGACATTGAGGTGTATAAAGGATAGGTACAGACATTGAGGTGTATAAAGGATAGGTACAGACATTGAGGTGTATAAAGGATAGGTACAGACATTGAGGTGTATAAAGGATAGGTACAGACATTGAGGTGTATAAAGGATAGGTACAGACATTGAGGTGTATAAAGGATAGGTACAGACATTGAGGTGTATAAAGGATAGGTACAGACATTGAGGTGTATAAAGGATAGGTACAGACATTGAGGTGTATAAAGGATAGGTACAGACATTGAGGTGTATAAAGGATAGGTACAGACATTGAGGTGTATAAAGGATAGGTACAGACATTGAGGTGTATAAAGGATAGGTACAGACATTGAGGTGTATAAAGGATAGGTACAGACATTGAGGTGTATAAAGGATAGGTACAGACATTGAGGTGTATAAAGGATAGGTACAGACATTGAGGTGTATAAAGGATAGGTACAGACATTGAGGTGTATAAAGGATAGGTACAGACATTGAGGTGTATAAAGGATAGGTACAGACATTGAGGTGTATAAAGGATAGGTACAGACATTGAGGTGTATAAAGGATAGGTACAGACATTGAGGTGTATAAAGGATAGGTACAGACAGTGAGGTGTATAAAGGATAGGTACAGACATTGAGGTGTATAAAGGATAGGTACAGACATTGAGGTGTATAAAGGATAGGTACAGACATTGAGGTGTATAAAGGATAGGTACAGACATTGAGGTGTATAAAGGATAGGTACAGACATTGAGGTGTATAAAGGATAGGTACAGACATTGAGGTGTATAAAGGATAGGTACAGACATTGAGGTGTATAAAGGATAGGTACAGACATTGAGGTGTATAAAGGATAGGTACAGACATTGAGGTGTATAAAGGATAGGTACAGACATTGAGGTGTATAAAGGATAGGTACAGACATTGAGGTGTATAAGGACAGGTACAGACATTGAGGTGTATAAAGGATAGGTACAGACATTGAGGTGTATAAAGGATAGGTACAGACATTGAGGTGTATAAAGGATAGGTACAGACATTGAGGTGTATAAAGGATAGGTACAGACATTGAGGTGTATAAAGGATAGGTACAGACATTGAGGTGTATAAAGGATAGGTACAGACATTGAGGTGTATAAAGGATAGGTACAGACATTGAGGTGTATAAAGGATAGGTACAGACATTGAGGTGTATAAGGATAGGTACAGACATTGAGGTGTATAAAGGATAGGTACAGACATTGAGGTGTATAAAGGATAGGTACAGACATTGAGGTGTATAAATGATAGGTACAGACATTGAGGTGTATAAAGGATAGGTACAGACATTGAGGTGTATAAAGGATAGGTACAGACATTGAGGTGTATAAAGGATAGGTACAGACATTGAGGTGTATAAAGGATAGGTACAGACATTGAGGTGTATAAAGGATAGGTACAGACATTGAGGTGTATAAAGGATAGGTACAGACATTGAGGTGTATAAAGGATAGGTACAGACATTGAGGTGTATAAAGGATAGGTACAGACATTGAGGTGTATAAAGGATAGGTACAGACATTGAGGTGTATAAAGATAGGTACAGACATTGAGGTGTATAAAGGATAGGTACAGACATTGAGGTGTATAAAGGATAGGTACAGACATTGAGGTGTATAAAGGATAGGTACAGACATTGAGGTGTATAAAGGATAGGTACAGACATTGAGATGTATAAAGGATAGGTACAGACATTGAGGTGTATAAAGGATAGGTACAGACATTGAGGTGTATAAAGGATAGGTACAGACATTGAGGTGTATAAAGGATAGGTACAGACATTGAGGTGTATAAAGGATAGGTACAGACATTGAGGTGTATAAAGGATAGGTACAGACATTGAGGTGTATAAAGGATAGGTACAGACATTGAGGTGTATAAAGGATAGGTACAGACATTGAGGTGTATAAAGGATAGGTACAGACATTGAGGTGTATAAAGGATAGGTACAGACATTGAGGTGTATAAAGGATAGGTACAGACATGAGGTGTATAAAGGATAGGTACAGACATTGAGGTGTATAAAGGATAGGTACAGACATTGAGGTGTATAAAGGATAGGTACAGACATTGAGGTGTATAAAGGATAGGTACAGACATTGAGGTGTATAAAGGATAGGTACAGACATTGAGGTGTATAAAGGATAGGTACAGACATTGAGGTGTATAAAGGATAGGTACAGACATTGAGGTGTATAAAGGATAGGTACAGACATTGAGGTGTATAAAGGATAGGTACAGACATTGAGGTGTATAAAGGATAGGTACAGACATTGAGGTGTATAAAGGATAGGTACAGACATTGAGGTGTATAAAGGATAGGTACAGACATTGAGGTGTATAAAGGATAGGTACAGACATTGAGGTGTATAAAGGATAGGTACAGACATTGAGGTGTATAAAGGATAGGTACAGACATTGAGGTGTATAAAGGATAGGTACAGACATTGAGGTGTATAAAGGATAGGTACAGACATTGAGGTGTATAAAGGATAGGTACAGACATTGAGGTGTATAAAGGATAGGTACAGACATGAGGTGTATAAAGTATAGGTACAGACATTGAGGTGTATAAAGGATAGGTACAGACATTGAGGTGTATAAAGGATAGGTACAGACATTGAGGTGTATAAAGGATAGGTACAGACATTGAGGTGTATAAAGGATAGTACAGACATTGAGGTGTATAAAGGATAGGTACAGACATTGAGGTGTATAAATTATAGATACAGACATTGAGGTGTATAAATGATAGGTACAGACATTGAGGTGTATAAATGATAGGTACAGACATTGAGGTGTATAAAGGATAGGTACAGACATTGAGGTGTATAAAGGATAGGTACAGACATTGAGGTGTATAAAGGATAGGTACAGACATTGAGGTGTATAAAGGATAGGTACAGACATTGAGGTGTATAAAGGATAGGTACAGACATTGAGGTGTATAAATGATAGGTACAGACATTGAGGTGTATAAAGGATAGGTACAGACATTGAGGTGTATAAAGGATAGGTACAGACATTGAGGTGTATAAAGGATAGGTACAGACATTGAGGTGTATAAATGATAGGTACAGACATTGAGGTGTATAAAAGATAGGTACAGACATTGAGGTGTATAAAGGATAGGTACAGACATTGAGGTGTATAAAGGATAGGTACAGACATTGAGGTGTATAAAGGATAGGTACAGACATTGAGGTGTATAAAGGATAGGTACAGACATTGAGGTGTATAAAGGATAGGTACAGACATTGAGGTGTATAAAGGATAGGTACAGACATTGAGGTGTATAAAGGATAGGTACAGACATTGAGGTGTATAAAGGATAGGTACAGGACATTGAGGTGCTATAAATGATAGGTACAGACATTGAGGTGTATAAAGGATAGGTACAGACATTGAGGTGTATAAAGGATAGGTACAGACATTGAGGTGTATAAAGGATAGGTACAGACATGAGGTGTATAAGGATAGGTAAGAAATTGAGGTGTATAAAGGATAGGTACAGACATTGAGGTGTATAAAGGATAGGTACAGACATTGAGTGTATAAAGGATAGTTACAGACATTGAGGTGTATAAAGGATAGGTACAGACATTGAGGTGTATAAATGATAGGTACAGACAGTTGAGGTGTATAAAGGATAGGTACAGACATTGAGGTGTATAAAGGATAGGTACAGACATTGAGATGTATAAAGTATAGGTACAGACAGTGAGGTGTATAAAGGATAAGTACGGACATTGAGGTGTATAAAGTATAGGTACAGACAGTGAGGTTATAAAGTATAGGTACAGACATTGAGGTGTATAAAGGATAGGTACAGACTTGAGGTGTATAAAGGATAGGACAGACTTGAGGTGTATAAAGGATAGGTAAACATTGAGGTGTATAAAGGATAGGTACAGAATTGAGGTGTATAAAGGATAGGTACGTTAGGTGTATAAAGGATGGTACAGACATTGAGGTGTATAAAGGATAGGTACAGAATTAGGAAAGGATTAGGTTATAAGGATGGTACAGAATTGAGGTGTATAAAGGATAGGTAAGACATTAGGTGTATAAAGGAGGTACAGACATTAGGTGTATAAGATAGGATAAGGACGAAGAATTAGGTTAAAGGATAGGTAGACATTGAGGTTATAAAGGATAGGACAGACATTGAGGTGTATAAAGGATATACAGACATTGAGGTGTATAAAGATAGACAGACTTAGGTGTATAAAGGATAGGTACAGACATTGAGGTGTATAAAGGATAGGTACAGACATTAGGATAAAGGATGAGGAT
>JACEFZ010012256.1:0-98937 GCA_014155875.1 Cepaea nemoralis | reverse complement strand
AAATTTGCAGTGGAATGTATGATATGAGCGACATTGAGGATATAAATGAGATACATGAGCCAATGACAGCCGAGACAGAACCTGAACCCTCATTAGATGAAATTGCATTGGCAATAAAGAACCTGAAGCCCCTCTGCTGTGTGTCCACCGTGACGAGGTAGAGGGGCTTGTGCGTCCCAATGACCCCAAGAGCTATGCCGACGGTAGCACAGCTACTGGTAGGGCCACCCATGTCGGACAGGTCAAGGGAGAGGGACCAGACGAAGAGACACACAAACCTGCTGCCTTGTAGGTAGACTGGGGACAGTCAAAGGCTAGGGAAAGCACCCCAAATACATGCTTGTCGAAATCGGATGTACTGAGCCACAGGCTTGACAAAGCAGTGCAACGTGAAACCTGCTGCCTTGTAGGTAGACTGGGGACAGTCAAAGGCTAGGGAAAGCATCCCGAATAAATGCTTGTCGAAATCGGATGTACTGAGCCACAGGCTTGACAAAGCAGTGCAACGTAACTTAATTCATGATGTCACAAATCAAAATTAATCGATATGGTGCTAATCCCGTGAAGTCCCATCAGGCGGTGATAGTGCCGGGCCCCCTGCCTCGAGGGGGTCCACCCATGACTACTGGTGGTCACCTTCCCCTGTGCTGTGGAGTCAAGGCACAGAGGAGTAGGTTAAGGGCTATTGACCAAATACCCCGGACACTCAACATACTACAGTGGAATGCCGAAGGAGGTTACAAGAAGAAAGACTCCCTAACACAGCGTCTTCATAAAGATAGAATAGATGTGGCATGCATTCAAGAGACACACCTCAACGCCAATCACAAATTCTCAGTCAGAGGATATCAGGCCACACGTTTCGACCGCGAAGGACACAAAGGAGGAGTTCTAATACTTACACGAAATACAATACCTTGCAGCGAAGTATCTGTGATCTCTAACAACCAAACGGAAATTATAGGTGTTGATATAATGATAAAGGACGTGAAAATAAGAATCTACAATCTGTATAGCCCAGCAGATAAGGACCTTACACTCTCAAACATGAAAATAACTGACACAAACTGCATTATTGTCGGAGACTTTAATAGCCGTTCAGAAAGATGGGGATACCCAGATACTGACAAAAGAGGAGATGAATTGGAGGACTGGGAAATAGACTCAAATCTCCATCTACTCAACAAAGCGGATGACACACCGAGCTTCTACTCCAGAAGATGGCTTACCACTTCTACTCCAGACTTAGCTTTCTGCACAGGAGACATCCTCCACAAAATCGATCGCCATGTGCTGGACCAATTAGCAGGTAGTGACCACAGACCAATCAAGCTTGAAATGAATATGGAGTATGTTCCACAGGAGCAAAAGCCCTTGCCCCGCTGGAATTACAAACGAGCAGATTGGGACAGATTTGCCATACTAACAGACAAATATTGTGAAAACATAAATACACGATATGGCAACATAAAGCAAATGGTGGAAAGTCTAAACAGAGCGATAATACAGGCAGCCACTGAGTCCATTCCAAGAGGAGCGAGGAAAAATTACAAACCATACTGGACTGAAGAACTACAAAGTTTGGAGGACAAAGTTGAAGATGCCAGGAAGACAGCAGAGAGAGAACAAACAATTGAAGCAAACATCTCTCTCAAAGCCATCTCAGCAAAATATAAAAGAACAGTAAATCAAACAACAAGAGATTGTTGGAGGGAAAAAACAGAAAACCTGAATTTTGACAGGGATGGAAACAAACTATGGAAACTAGTGAAAGCCATGAACAATGAAGGACCTAGAAACAAACAAATAACAATTAAACAAGGAAATGCCTTGCTTACAGGCAAAAAGGCTGCAAATGCACTAATGGAACACTATGCAAATGCAAACCACATTGATATTACAACCGAACAGAAGAAAGCAATCAAAGACAAACAGATACATCATAGAAATACAGAGACAGCAGCAGAATATATGATGGCAAATCTAACAATGGAAGAAATGGAACAGGCAATGAATACCCTAAAAAAGAAGAAATCACCAGGAAAGGATGGAATCACAAATGAAATGCTAATAGGACTAGGCACCAAGGCAAAGAAGAAACTACTAGCAGTCCTAAATAACAGCTGGAAGAGAGGAATAGTCCCACAGGCATGGAAGGAAGCTATACTAATACCAGTCCCAAAGAAAGGAAAAGACCTGGAAGAACCAAATGGCTATCGACCTATCAGTCTACTTAGCTGTGTAGGAAAATTAATGGAACGCATTATCAATGGCAGGCTAACATGGCATCTGGAAGAAAACAAACTCTTAACACCACACCAAGCAGGATTCAGAAAATACAGATCCACTGAAGATCAAATAACCTATATAGCTCAGGAAATAGAGGATGCCTTCCAAGAGAAAAAGCACACACTAGCAGTCTGGATAGATTTAGAAAAAGCATTTGATAAAGTATGGAAGGAAGGACTGAAAGTAAAACTGCAAAACATGCATGTTTGTGGAAAAATGTATAAATGGATCAGCCACTACCTTGAGAACAGAACTGCCAGGACAAAAGTACAAGGACAAACAAGCAAAATGATGCTGCTGGAGCAAGGTGTCCCCCAAGGAGGAGTTCTTTCACCAACATTATTCCTAGCATATATAAATGACATCACAGAAAATTTTCCAGCCAGAGTACACACATCCTCCTTTGCAGATGACCTAGCCATATGGACATCTGAAGAATATATTAGTACAGCTAACAGCAGAATACAGCAAGCCTTATTAGCGCTAGAGGACTGGTCAAAATCATGGCTAGTGAAGATAAGTGAGGAGAAAACAACATGCACAGTGTTCTCCCTCTCAAATAAAACTCAGCAACCTAAGCTGGTATTGAATGGAAAAATATTGCGCCATGAAGAAAATCCAAACTATCTAGGAGTCACCTTTGATCGTCGCCTGACATGGAAGACACAGGTTGAGAAAAATCGAACAAGAGCAAGGCAGAGAATGGCAATCATGAAAAAGCTTGCTGGTACAACGTGGGGAGCAGATGAGAAAGTTCTCAAGAAGTTATATACTGGACGGGTGAGGCCAGTACTGGAATATGGCATTGCAGCTTGGGCAACAGCAGCTAAGTCAAACTTTAACAAAATAAGTAGAGTCCAAAACCAAGGAATGCGAATCATAACTGGAAGCCTGAAGACAACGCCTATTAATGAACTAGAAAAGATCACTTGTTTACAACCAATGCAGGATAGAAGAGATAGCAGAGCCCAGCAACAAGCAGAAAAATTTAGAAGATTGACAGACCACCCTATGTACAACAGATTTAATGGTTTTGGAAAGGGAAGACTGAAGCGTAGCAACTTTGTAGAAACTGCAAAACGAAGGATTAGGGCAGATCCTATACTTAACATATCAACAGTCAAGCCCATACACAATGCACACAAGTTCCCAGCTTGGAGACAGCAGCAACTGCCTGAGATGATAGAAAACATTCCTGGTATTGAGAAAAAGAACACTCAGCATGAAACCGAAAGAAGAGAAATAACCCTAAACTACATAAAAGAACATTACCCAAGCAGGAATTGGACCCATGCATATACAGATGGATCAGCCAAAAATTCAATAGAGAATGGAGGAGGAGGAATTCTCCTAAATTTAAAAAATGGAGTGAAAAAAACACATTCAATGGCAACTGGAAAATTTTCAAGTAACTTCAAAGCGGAGGTAGAGGCTTTGAAAACTGCAGCAGAAATGCTCCTGATGGAGGAAAATAAAGAGAAGCAAATAGCTATCTTCACAGATGCAAAGTCAGCTGTCTCAATACTCAAGAGCAATAACAGCACAGAACTAACTGACCTAAGAGCAGCACTCCATGGTCTATGCCAGAAATCCAAAAAAGTTGTAATACAGTGGATCCCATCACATTGCAGTATACCTGGAAACGAAGAGGCTGACAGACTGGCAAAAGAGGGCGGACGACTACCACAGCCTGACATAGACATAACCTATAATGAGGCAAAGAGGTTGATAAAAAGCACTTATAGAACCAAATGGGAATCTGAGCATCCAGGCCATCAGAAGGATGATGCATATTACAAACTCGACCGAAGAGAACAAGTAGCAATCTTCAGACTCCGCACAGGACATAACAGGCTGAAATACCACTTGTTCAATAAACTAAAGATAGGAGATACCGATGAATGTAATTGTAGAACTGGAAAAATGACAGCAAAACATTTGCTGCAGGATTGCCCAACGTATGCAGAACAGAGAAAGATATTTTGGCCCACACCTGCTTCATTTGAGGACAAGCTCTATGGAGATATCAACAAGCTCAAGTTGACCGCAGCTTACTTTAACTACATACAGGTTGACATTTAAAGGTGCATGAAGACCCAGAGGCATGAAATGGAATATTGCTTGGATAGCAAATCCATTATGTGGAAAGTCCAAATCGAAAGCTCGCTGTGTGGGCTTCATAAAAGGTGGAAAAGTGTCCTAGTGGCACGAAATGGAATATTGCTTGGATAGCAAATCCATTACGTGGAAAGTCCGAATCAAAAGCCCATTGTGTGGGCTTCATAAAAGGTGGAAAAGTGTCCTAGTGGCATGAAATGGAATATTGCTTGGATAGCAAATCCATTACGTGGAAAGTCCGTATCTAAAGCCCACTGTGTGGACTTCATAAAAGGTGGAAAAGTGTCCTAGTGGCACGAAATGGAATATTGCTTGGATAGCAAATCCATTACATGGAAAGTCCGAATCGAAAGCTCACTGTGTGGATGTCATCTGCAGACTGCATACTTCTGGTTTCCGGAAGAACAGCCTATGGTGAACGGAAGGCCCAATATACGGAAGTGAGGCTAAGCAGCCATGTGCAGGACGTGACGATTCCTTGGGTGAGCCCAGTACCAGAGCGCTATGTATCGGCTCTGCAATTATGGAAGCCTCCTTGGATGGCGGGGAATGCCCATGGTCTGCCCCTGCCTTCCCTTGAGGGCTGACCAGGATCTTTGGCTGTTCTATATGGACCAGCTGGGATGGGGGATAACACCACAACAGTGAGAGTCAAACGTCCTAAGAAACCCCCGGGAAGGTTAACCCGGTCAACAAATGCCCGCAGAAGTCGGATGTGTCGGCCTAACGGCGCAAGAACGCAGCTCTGCTGTAAACAGGCACAACGCAATCACATCCGAAAAAAAACTCCGGATGAACGAAGAAGAAGAAGAAGAACCTGAAGAATGGTAAATCACCTGGATGTGATGAGATACCAGCTGAACTAATTATAGCGGGAGGAGAAGAAAGCATACAAATCTATCACACATTATGTAAATAGATATGGAAATATGGTATGTGACCAAAAGATTGGAAGAGAACTATCTTTATTCCAATACCAAAAAAGGCAACCTGAAATTATGCACCAACTATAGATCTTTTGACCTGATCAGTCATGCAAGTAAAATTCTACTAAAAATCATAATGATAAGACTTCCTAAGAAAATGGAAGACGAAATTAACGTGTTTCAAGCTGGATTTAGACAAGGAAGAGGAACAAGAGATCCCATTCTCAACATGCGTTTAATAATAGAGAAGTGCAGAGAATTTTATATAAACCAATTCTCATCTTTTGTGGATTATTCAAAGGCATTTGACTGTGTACAACATTAGAAACTTTGGGAAATCATGTGGAATATGGGCTTTCCATCACATGTAATACAGCTCATAAGAATGCTCTATCTAGACCAACAAGCAGCGGTTAGAATAGATGGCGAGACATCAGATTGGTTTGACATCAAGCAAGGAGTCCGTCAGGGATGTGTGCTGTCACCCTATTCGTTTAACCTATACACCGAAAATATAATGAGAAATGTAAGAGATGATATAAATAGGGAGCTATATGATGCCCTAAATATCGGTGGTCATGAAATACCCGAGATTCGGTATGTTGATGATACAGTATTGCTATCCACAACACAGACTAGTATAGAAAACCTAATAGCCTCAACCCAATTGAATAGTGAAAATCATAACTTGTATCTTAACATAGCAAAAACAAAGATAATGCATACAGATAAAACTACTATGGAGAAAGAAATATATGTTAATGAGGAAAAATTGGAAGTGGTGGAAAATTTTGAATATCTTAGGTCATTGATTACCAACAACGGTGACACAATGAAAGAAACTAAACGACGGCTTTCAATTGCTCTTCAAAGACTAAAGCAACTGAATAAATTATGGAGGGGATATATATATATATATATATATATATATATATATATATATATATATATATATATATATATATATATATATATATATATATATATATATATATATATATATATATATATATATATCCCGTGACCACCGGGAATAGGCCGGAGACATCGCCGGATATATTGCTCGTCTGTTGCGAGCAAATCTCCCATCCTTCCATTGTGCGGATTTCGCGACCAGCGAGAATAGGCCCGCCGGCTCATCTGTTGAGGGCAAATCTCACCGACTGAATAAGTAAAGAAACGATAAAAGTTTCGGGCGGAGGGGTCCTTCATTCCTTATATTCTCTCGCATACCATAACGAAGATAGCATATATATTCACCGTATAAACGTATACTGACTGACTGATTGGCACCTTGCCGTCTTGACAGGCGATAGTTTGTAAAATGGAGTTATACCTCTCCATAACACAAAGCCTGGGCTGAATTTAGAGACCATGTGTTGCCCATGCAGCATGATCCCTCTCTCGGCCTGTCTAGTTTACTCCAGAGGAAAGGTAACATCAATACGTCTGGAACAAGACAAGCTGCAGAAGCTGCCGGATCAGCAAAGCAATGCTCTAACTGTCCGCCTGTCGGAGCTTCCATCCTAGACCAGTTGCCAACCAAGGCTTAGAGGCTGGTCTGCCCTGCCATGACATTTAGTCTTTAGGTTGCATTTCCTCGCACTAGGGTAAGGCTTGTACCCTCCCAGTTGCACCCCTCCGCCCGAAGCCGTTGGCACAATGTGGGGTGTCGGGTTTGGTAAGCGCCGCCCAACGTTCGGCGCTAACAGAAAGCAGGTAGTACCGTCTACTGTTATACGGTAGCTCAGTCATATTTGACTAAGATGCCCCATTTAATAAATCACCGGGCAAGATGAAATACCAAATGAACTTATTAAAGCAGCAAGAGAAGTAGGAGCAGCATGGCTACATAGACTATTTTACCATATTTGGGTAGAACAACAGACACCGGGAGACTGGGGAAGCGTCATAATTACCCCAATTCGGAAAAAAAACAAAGGCAGTAAGAGAGACTTCACACAATACAGGGGATTTTCCCTTCGAGCCATACTGGAAAAGTATTCTGCAAAAATCTAGAGAAAAGACGACGACCTACAATAGAAGCCCAGCTAAGTGAAACACAACTTGGATTTAGGAAAAACAACGAATGCACATACACCATCTTTGCTCTTAGAGAACTTATAGAAAAACCAATCGAATTTAATGAAATACTCTACTTAGCCTTTGTCGACCAAGAAAAGGCATTTGCTAGAGTAGATAGAAATAAGCTGTCGGAAATCCTTAAACTATATGGAATACGTGCGCATATAACAAACCTATGTAGAAGTTTATACAACAACAGTGAATGTACGGTAAGGATAAACAGAGGACACTCAGAAATCTTCACCATAAGATCCGGAGTACGACAAGGTTGTGTCCTATCTCCTCTCTTTTCCATAACCTATATATACAGCATATGTAAAGAAACCAGCCAAGCAGAGACCTCAACAACATCGCACGACGAACAGAACAGAGAAGAAGAAACAACGGCAAATTACACAATGAAAGAACTCCTTGTTTGCAGACGATCAAGCACTAATAGAAAAATCAGAAGCAGAGTTACAAGTCCACATAAACAGCCTAAACGAAGTGTATAAGGAGCATAACATGACAATTAGCATAAGTAAAACAGAGGTAATGACTATAACCAAAGAAGAAACAACAACAAAGATTCATTTAAAAGAACACCCGCTGAAACAACAAATAAAGGGCTTCAAGTATTTAGTAAGTATATCATCAAATGGCAAATCAGAAGATGAGGTTGAAAATAGATGCAATGATTGATTGATTGATTTAGGAATCGACATCACAGCATTCGGGGCATTCCCATAAGCGCTCCGTCCCTATCCTCAGCAGCCAGCGAAGAGTTCCAACACCAATAGTACCAGTAGCAATCTGATTATATGTCCATCTCGCCTTTCCTCTGAGCGTTGAGCGTCGGCCAGATCCCCTCGTCACTCCTCGCTGTCTCATTCTTGCCAGACCATGGTAATTCATTTGCTCCTCCGAGATGTACACTCGCTCCCACAAGGCCGCAACCACGTCTGCCTTGTCATGTATCAATACTCCACCAAGTTCTGCAGAGCCAGCCATTCTGTCCGCCTGTTCATTTCCCAGCACACCGGTATGCCCCGGAGAAAAGATCCAGGCGATGCTTGTCACCCGTGACCTCCGAAGCGAAGCAAGCCACTCCGCACGAAGCCTGCCCGTCCTCACCCTCGTCAGCATGCTTTCTGAGTCAGTTACAATCACGATGTGTGTGTGTGTGTGTGTGTGTGTGTGTGAGTGTGTGTGTGTGTGTGTGTGTGAGTCGTATTCTACATCCAGAGGAGAGCGGAAGTGACTGCCTCCACGTCCATTCTTAAGCTGGATGTTGTGGTATCACATGCCAGGCTCTCCTGCACCAAACGTCGACCATTAGCGTTGGCTATGAAACCCCAGCCACTTCTCTCACTTCTTGACACCGAACCATCTGTGTAGATAATCACATCACCCGAGTGAGCATTGTCCTGAATTAGTTGCTGGATTTCCACTTCCGTGGCCCCTGCTGGCCACTCCCTGCACTCCCGGCTTGTGATTATAACTCTGCACAAGTCTGACTGCTCCGCTGGCACTCTGACCCACTCCTCTCCTCGCCTAATGTTCTCCAAGGGGCACACCTGTCTGATCGTATCCTCCACCTGAGCCATCCATGATTTTCCTCTAATCAGTCGCTGACCCTTAACTGCGTCCAGCGCCTCTTGCAACGGGTAATCTGTGTCTGCAGCTACTCTGAGGTATGTCTTCGCCTGCATCACCTTAAGCTGAAGCTTACTGCAAAAACAAAAGTCCTTGTCTATCAAGCCTGTGTCCTTAGTACTCTTCTTTATGGCAGTGAAACCTGGACAACTTACTCACACCAAGAGAAACATTTAAACAGCTTTCATATGCGGTGTCTGCGAAGAATTCTTGGTATCAAGTGGCAAGACAAAATCACAAATACTGAAGTATTGGAAAGATCAGGTTGTGTGACAGTTTATTCCATGCTCAGTCTTCGTAGACTTAGATGGATAGGACATCTTAGGAGGATGGATGATGGTAGAATACCAAAGGACATCTTTTTTGGTGAATTACAGATGGGTAAGAGATCTCAGGGTCGGCCTCTACTACGATACAAAGATGTGTGTAAGCGGGACATGATTGATACAGGCATTGATAATGCATATTGGGAGCAAGTCGCCGCTGAACGTGTTGCATGGAGGGCAAACATCAGAAATGGAATAAAGACAAAGGAGAAAATTATTGCAGATAAGTCACACACCGAGCGTTTGAGACGTAAGATGGTGCATGATCTTGGAAATGACCACGTGTTCACATGAACCCACTGTGAACGGACATTTACAGCGCAAATTGGTCTTATGAGTCACATTCGCTACCGCCATAGGTAAAAGTTATTATGCCTTTTTAAAGCACAAACTATCGTCTGTCAAGACGGCAAGGTGTCTATGAGTGAGTGAGTGAATGAATGAGGGCATCACCTTGAGCCTACCAGCAACAGTCGGCAGACCAAGGATGTAACGCATAAACACTACTGGGGTGTCTCTGGTGCATCCCAGAATGACCCGCATAGCTTCGTTCTGTATGCGCTCTAACTTCACCAGCTGACTCTCTGAGACAGTGAGCAGTCCTAATCCATAATCAGTTACTGAGAGGATCAAGTGCTGGTATAGTCTGAAAAGCATTCTCTGCTCTGTGTCCATTGCAGCCATAGTTTTAAGTGCACTGGGTCCCTTTTGAGATCTTGTCACAACCGTCTCCACATGGTCCTTGAAGGATAGGCTCCTGTCAAATGTGATCCCCAGATACTTCAGATGCAATAAGGCAAACCAACTCATTGGACAAATGACACCAACACTAAAGACCAAACACATATCAATAGATACTAAAAAGCACTCTACAACACAATCTTCCTACCAACTCTATGTTACCAATGCAAAACCTGGACAATGACAGAAGAAGAGAAAAGAACAATCATAACAACAGAAATGAGATTCCTGAGAAGAATACTCAATGTATCAAGAAGAGATGAGATCAGACATGAAGAAATCAGGACTAAAGTGGGGGTTATAGCTGCTCATGATTTTATTAGAAAGCAGCAAGTCAAATGGTTTGGCCATGCAAGTAGGTTACCAACTAACAGTATACCACAACAAGCAATGCCGTACAGACCAGAGGGAAGCAGAAGAAGAGGCTGACCATGTGAAGAAAGACGGACAGGGAGAATAACAGAATCAATGGGAATGTCGATAAACGAAGCCCATAAGTGGGCACTCTTCTGCTGTTTATGCGTTACATTGGCACCGCAAGGTACAAGAGGAACAAGTTGAGATGATGATGATATGATATATAAACACACACACACTCGCACACACACACACACACATATATATATATATATATATATATATATATATATATATATATATATATATATATATATATATATATATATATATATATATATATATATATATATATATATATATATATATATAACGTTAATCGAGGTTCCAACTACACGGCAAAGAGTCACCCCATAATGCTCCTCACTGGTCCATGTGAAAAATGGAACAGACAGAGGTCCTGATAAACCAACAAGTCTCACAGACATGCGTGCATAAGGCCGCTGCCAGAATGCCAACACAACAGTCTGACACTAAAATTACATTTCATCGACGAATGAGGCAGTCACTAGAAAACCAAAAGTTGCACACACATTACGGCACAAGGCAAAACCAGCTAGTTTAGCAATGGGTCTCCGCCATTTGTTTAAACATGAAGTTCATAATCCAAACCATCGGGGAGAGATGGAACAGCATTCCACATGAAATCCACAGCTCACGGTGTCGTTTCCTATGCTATGATATTGATGCGTTGTTCCCCGCCCCAAGAGATTGTTACCATTAGCGCCTGTAATGTATCTTCCATCACCTCACTTGTTTAGTCTCTGTCACGAAGCCATCTGTGAACAGGCTGTCCTTGATGGATACTGGTTCTTGTGCATAAGGGGAATCAACGCACTTTGTTCTAACTAACTTTAAAGAAGAAAAAGAAGCAGGAGGGAGAGGCGACGGAGGAAGAGAAGGAGGAAGAGAAGGAAGAAAAGAAGAGGAAGAAGGAGAAGAGGAAGAAGAAAGGGAAGAAGAAGAAGAGAGAGCAGGAAGAGGAAAAGAAGAAATAGAAGCAGCGGGAGAAGAAGAAGAACGAACGAACGAACGAACAAACTTTATTTTCAAAGGGTTAAGAATTGGGCACGCAGGCCCGTCTAACATTCTGCCCTTCTATCACTCTCTTTCATACATTATTTCATTCACACATCATTCAAGGCTAACAGAGAACAGCAACAATAAAAAAGATATGCATTATAAAGGCATGGGCAAAATGCGAACATCAAAACTACACGACACAGTAAAATTAGATAATGGTCTGACACTTGTTATTAGCCATGTGGAATATACTGGCCTACCAAAAGTGGACTGGCTGTTATACTAGGGTTTTGTTATTATTATTATTATCTCTATTATTAAGGGGGAAGATAATCCGTACTGAGATAGTGTTCGTGTAATTTGCGATTATATGAATAGGGATTGGTGATGTCTTTGATTTCTTGTGGAAGATTGTTCCACAGCTGAGCTGCAGAGTACGTTAAGCTTGTTTTGTATAAGTCAATCCTAGGCTTCGGAATGTGTAATATATTTAAACGTTTACTGTGTCTAGCATTATATTTAAACAATGGCCAAAGGTAATTTGGGGCATTCCGATGCAGGATTTTGTGAATTAGTTTAGCTTTATTGAAAAGCAGGCGTTTGCGGAGTGGTAGTAACTGAAGGCGTTTATACAGGCTAGGATTGTCAGATAAATGTTTGTTATAAATTAGACTCATGGCCCGTTTCTGGAGTGAGTAAAGTCGCTTGGTGTTTGAATTAGAACAACCGTCCCAGATTGTAGAGCAGTAGTCAAAGTGTGTCTGTATATGAGAAGTATAGAATAGTTTCCTTGTGTCCTCATCAAGGAAGTTTTTAATTTTGGCGAGTTGGTAGACTTTTTTCGCTGTTTGTTTAATAAGCGCTTGAACGTGGGAATTAAAGGTTAGGTTTCTATCAATGATTATGCCTAATGTTTTGTGCTTAATTACACTTTCTACTGGCATGTTATCGATGTGAAGTTGAAGTGATGTGTGTGAGCTTAGAGTTTGAAGTCTTTGTCTGGTATGTTAGTAACATTGATTTTGTTTTAGTGATGTTAATTTGCATACGGTTTGAATAGCTCCACCTAACTACATTATTTAATTCTTGTTGTAAAGACGACTCCAATAAAATACCAATAAAAGAAGAAGAAGAAGAAGAAGAAGAAGAAGAAGAAGAAGAAGAAGAAGAAGAAGGAAGAAGAAGAAGAAGAAGCAGGAAGAAGGAAGAAGAAGAAGAAGAAGAAGAAGAAGAAGAAGAAGAAGAAGAAGAAGAAGAAGAAGAAGAAGAAGAAGAAGAAGAAGAAGAAGAAGAAGCAGAAGAGGGAGGAGAGAAGGAGAAGAAGAAGAAGAAGAAGAAGAAGGAAGAGGGAGGAGAGGAGAAGAAGAAGAAGAAGAAGAAGAAGAAGAAGAAGAAGAAGAAGAAGAAGAAGAAGAAGAAGAAGAAGAAGAAGAAGAAGAAGAAGAAGAAGAAGAAGAAGAAAGAAGAAGAAGAGAAGAAGAAGAAGAGGGGCAAGTTTAGTTTAGTTTAGTTTAGTCGGCGGATCAACATCACAGCACACGGGTGTAGCCCATAAGTGCTCCGTTATACTCCTAACTCAAGCCTGAGTTCGGAGAATCTCAGCTCAGTGCACGAACTCCGTAGCACCTGCGAGGATCCTTCAATACTTTGGGTAGATTTTTAACTCAAATTTTGCATGGGAAGCGCCGTTAGGCTACTCTTTTTCGATGTCCAACTGCCAAGAGATTTTTTTACGTGCGCAACAATACACACGGGCGCCCGATCTCACTACCCAGAGACCAGGGGACATTATGTTAAGAGAAGTCCACGTGAAAAAATCCCAGTCCTCACCGGGGCTTGAACCCGAGACCTCCAGCACTCGAGGCGGACACCATACCTCAAGACCACTCAACCCCCAGAATGACGACATCAAAGACGTACAATTACAAGGAATGGGACTGTCCAGTGCAACTTGTCGGGCGATGGAACGTCCGTCAGTTATTCCTCCCCACGGCGCTTGACGGTAAAAGTGGGAGTATGATGATGATATGAATCTGGTTTACATACTCTTGTATCCTCGCTCGTGCTACAAAGTTCGTGCACTGTGTTAGATTTCCCTTGTGAGATCAACAGGAAGAATCTGGGACACTTAAGTGGATATTCGTGTGTAATGAAACAAACAAACACAAAACAAGCAACACACTACTAGAGTAATACTTGTGCGGAAGGAGGAAGAGTAAGAGGAAGAAGAAGAAGACGATGAAGGAGGAGGAGGAGGAGGAGAAGAAGAAGAAGAAGAAGAAGAAGAAGAAGAAGAAGAAGAAGAAGAAGAAGAAGAAGAAGAAGAAGAAGAATGACTCCTTTCAAACAAGCCAATTTACCGGCAGGAATTCAACACAATAACATTTTAAACCGCCAAGTATTACAGCGTTATTGCGAAAAAATAATGTATTGTTCGAGCGAATGAAAGAAGACTATCACACTATTTACTCGCTGGCATTCACAAAAATACCGCGACAATGTCACAACTCCCACGTAAACACACCCATAAGCTGACGGTCGCTAATTTCTATCAGCGAGGACAAAAACATTTTCCTAATGAAAGGAGAAAATCAACAAGAAAATCTGTGCCCTTTTTAAACAGGAAAGCTCATTTAGTAACGCTTTTACGGACTCGGTAATTCCGTTTTCCAATTTCAGAATTGCAGACGGCAATCGATTTCATACTGTCTGGCTTTTAACAATGTTCATTGATTTTTAGTTTTTAAAGAAACGGGGCGTAATAAACAGATATAAGCTGATTCTAATACTATGGCTGCACTATAAATCCCCATTTTGTAGCTCGAGTAGGTATAAAGCTTGATTGAGGTTCATCATTTATACTAGATAAATTAGCTATTGATACGGAACCGTACATTACACACAGAATTAATGAAAATATATGACTAGGAAAATAGGCCAGAGCAATTTTGTTTATTTTTATTTTCTAAACAAGTCGTCTGGTTAAAGAACCAGGTGCAGTCCTATGTCTGTCAAAACACGTGAGCCTCTAGAGACTAATTAGAATCGAGTTTCTACAGAGTGTTTGTAAAGCCCCACTACACATTGTATGTAGAACCAATTTGAAGAAAAAAAAATGATGTCATCCAAAAATGTGCTAACAATGAATAAACTTAGTTACAATTGTTACTGCTATCTTCTAACGCTGTTTTGGGGGAGCCGGACAGTATCAATGAAGTATTCATTATAACAAGTGTTGAAAATGTCCACCACGGACTTCAAGACATGACTGTACATGTTTTTCATGCTGTCAAATACTTTCTGCAACGTGTCTGTTTATTTCTTGAATGGTAATTCTGATTGCTTCTGTCAGATCCTCAATTGTGTGCACATTATGTTTGTAAACATTTCCTTTCAAGAAACCCCATAGATAATAATCTAATGGAGTTAGATCTGGTGAACCAGCAGGCCTAAATCCCACGTGATATTATGCGATTTGCGAAAATTTCTTTCCCACAAACGCAGTGATGCTCTAGCTGTGTACAGTTGCACCATCATCTTGCCGGAACCTCGATTCTTCAATTTCACGTTCATTCAGCTGTTCTGAAAAAGGTTCGAGAATGCCAATACGGTAACGATCGTCATTTATAGTGTTGTTGAAGAAAATTGGTCCAATAAAACGTGGTCCACTGACGGCACACCTTTCTCTAATGTTCTCATATCTTCTACATTTCTTAAAATATGTTCACTGTACAGGGGAAAAAAGATCTAGAGACATTACACATCCCTGTCTCACACCTGTCTTAATAGACTGATATTGTCCTATTTCATTATTAATCCTCATGGCAGCTTGTTGTTTCCAAAATGTTTTCTACAAGTCTAAGGTCTTTCCCATCAATTTGTAGATCTGCAAGCATATTTATCATGTTGACATGTCTTACTTTATCGAAAGCCTTTGTGTAGTCGATAAAGCAAAAGTGTAGGTCTTTGTTTACTTATATAGAACATTCAATTAATTTTCTCAGCTTATATACAACATTTACTGTACTCTTGCCTTCTACAACCCACACTGTTGTCCTATTTCGAATTGTATTTTCTTTGCATTATGGGGTGACCTTTTGACTTGAAGTTGGAAACCGCGACTAACGACTAACGATTAAACACTAACGACTAATGTTTCAATAAGTAGAGTAAATGAAAGGACTCTTGTTCGCGTTCTGAGACGTAATGAACATAAGAAATTGTGGCGTAATGGACATAAGGAATCTGGGAATAATGGACACAAGGAATCGGGGAGTAATGGATATTAGGAGTCTGGGTATAATGGACATAATGAATAAGGAAATAATGAACATAAGGAATAAGGGAATAATGGACATAAGGAATCTGGGAATAATGGACACATGGAATCGGGGATTAATGGACATAAGAAATTGGGGAATAAGGGACATAAGGAATCTGGAAATAAAGATGATTTGGGAACAATGAACATATGGATTCTGGGAATAACGGACATAAGGAATTGGGGCGTAATGGACATAAGGAATCTGGGAAGAATGGACATACGGGTTATTGAAAGCCTTTGTGTAGTCAACGAAGCAAAGATGTAGGTCTTCATTTACTTCTGTAGAAGGTCCAATTACTGTTCTCACCATATACACAGCATTTACTGTACCATTGCCTTCTACCAACCCACATTGTTCTTCTATTTCGGGTCTATTTTCATCCTAACTCTGTGCATGATGATTCTTAGCAAAATTTTCGTAATGTGAGACATGTGAAAAACCAAGTGTATGACGTTTTGCACCGCAAGGTACAAGAGGAACATGATGAGATGAGATGAGATGACGTTTTGCACATATATGAGACATGTAAAAGCAAGTGGATATAATGAGGTGTTGCACATATAAGAAACATGTAACCCCAAGTGTACATAATGAGGTGTTGCACATTCATGAGAAATGTAACACCAAGTGTATAATGTTTTGCACATATATGAGACATGTAAAACCAAGTCTATGACATTTTACACATACATGAGACAATAAAAAGGAAAGCAACAGAAAGTCTGTGACCTGACGCGGTAAATGACCGGCTCAAGATCTAATGACACAGTCACTGGCTGCGAGCTAACAAGATAATCTACTACTCCCAATGAAGCAAATCAACGGCTCGCCACTTCCCTGACCACGACTCGAGCACAACACGAGCTCTACACAGACGAGTGGTACGACCACAACAAGATGGCCGACTTATGGATCGATCGGGTCGTGCCACTGACAGTTCGCAGACTTGGCTGGAGTACCGTCCCCTGGGACTCATACAGTGAACAGTAAATTGAAGAGAGAACTCCGCAGGGAGGGAAAATTGAGAGAAAAGACGAACTTTTACAGAAATGCATTTGAAGTTGCGTTCAGCGTAGACAAAGGCAATCAATTTCTGCCGTTAGACAAATATATAACACACTTCTATTCTTGAAAAGAAAACAATGGTTGTGGCCAATACCTGTTGCTAGAATGAATTGATTAACTATTTCTATTCGATGTAGTAGTTACTTTAGCAGTCCTCGAACTATTTCTATTGGAGGTAGCAGTTACGTTAGCAGACCTCGAACTATTTCTATTGGAGGTAGTAGTTACTTAGCAGCCCTCGAACTATTTCTATTGGAGCGAGTAGTTACTTTAGAAGTCCTCGAACTATTTCTATTCGAGGTAGTAGTTACTTTAGCAGTCCTTGAACTATTTCTATTGGAGGTAGCAGTTACGTTAGCAGTCCTCGAACTATTTCTATTGGAGGTAGTAGTTACTTAGCAGCCCTCGAACTATTTCTATCGGAGCGAGTAGTTACTTTAGCAGTCCTCGAACTATTTCTATTGGAGGTAGTAGTTACTTTAGCAATCCTCGAACTATTTCTATTACAGCTAGTAGTTACTTTAGCCGTCCTCGAACTATTTCTATTACAGCTAGTAGTTACTTTAGCAGTCCTCGAACTATTTCTATTACAGCTAGTAGTTACTTTAGCAGTCCTCGAACTATTTCTATTGGAGGTAGTAGTTACTTTAGCAGTCCTCGAACTATTTCTATCGGAGCTAGTAGTTACTTTAGCAGTCCTCGAACTATTTCTATTGGAGGTAGTAGTTACTTTAGCAGTCCTCGAACTATTTCTATTGGAGGTAGTAGTTACTTTAGCAGTTCTTGAACTATTTCTATTGATGGTAGTAGTTACTTTAGCAGTCCTCTAACTATTTCTATCGGAGCGAGTAGTTACTTTAGCAGTCCTCTAACTATTTCTTTTCAGCGAGTAGTTACTTTAGCCAGTCCTCGTAACTATTTCTATCGACAGTAGTTTACTTTAGCAGTCCTCTAACTATTTCTATCGGAGCGAGTAGTTACTTTAGCAGTCCTCTAACTATTTCTATCGGAGCGAATAGTTACTTTAGCAGTCCTCTAACTATTTCTATCAGCGAGTAGTTACTTTAGCAGTCCTCTAACTATTTCTATCGGAGCGAGTAGTTACTTTAGCAGTTCTCGTCGTCGAAAGAATAAGATCGTTCTAACGTTTAAACTTCCAGTGTGCTGAT
Source organism: Cepaea nemoralis (assembly GCA_014155875.1). NCBI lineage: Eukaryota > Metazoa > Mollusca > Gastropoda > Stylommatophora > Helicidae > Cepaea > Cepaea nemoralis. The sequence continues at coordinate 80,818 of JACEFZ010012256.1, read as the reverse complement.
GGTGGGTAAGGGACTCTTCACTTGCGCAGGTGGATTTATGCTAAAGTAAAGGACCTTTTCACTTGCCTGAGGCGAATTTGGTATTTGGTGCGAGAACCCTGTTTTATAGGCCAATCGCCGCTCGGTGGGTGGTGGGTGGTGGGTGGTGGGGACAGCATCAAGCCGGTCGTCTTCACTTGTCAAGAATGTTCTGGTATCCATTTTGGGCTGGGTTCGTCTGCAAGCCCATTTCAGTTTTACAGAATGTTCCACGGTGGGAGTTAGAGCCGACAGGCAAGTGTCTAGCCACTGCACCACCGCCACTCCCGTGCAGGTCATGGGCCACGTAAAACCATGACAATTAGGACTTTTGCGTGGACAAGCTAAAAAAAAATATCTAATGGCTGTGGAAATGTGGTTTCTGAGGACAATGAAGAGAACACCATAGACAGACAGAAAAACCAATGACCAAGTCCTAAAAGAAACAAATAAAAACAGTAGACTGATTAATTTCTTTAATCAGTCTACTGTTTTTATTTATTTCTTTTCATAACGTGTCAAAAAAAAAAAAAAAATGTTGACTGATTAATTTCTTTAATCAGTCAACATTTTTTTTTTTTTTTTGGACACGTTATGAAAAGAAATAAATTGGAGAACTTGGTGACAACTGACAATACTGAAAGGGAATAAACAAAGGGAAGGTATAGAAGTAAATACCTGGATGGCTTGGCCACGTCGTATGGTCGAGTCAAGAACACAGAGCTGATCCACGACTCTGGTGATCGTGTAAGATGGCGAAACATGAACGGACACACTTATGGGCATGACACTTGATGATGATGATGATTACGATGAGACGAATCAAGCAGCGGACTCACCAGCCTTCAGGGACCAGATGTGGAAACAGACGCCTCGTTATGATCATGTCCATCTGGAAACATACAGCCACCCCGAGCCTGTGTTCGTCTTGTTTTAATATTTTAATTATATTAACAGGGGCTGCTGGGGGTCTTCCTGGAGCTACGGAGTTCGTGTTTCTGGCGACGCTCTAGGCGGGCCGCCCTGTGGAAAGAGACCGGGGTATTACACGGTGCTGGCCGAGTGGCTAAGAATGCCGGGTTCTCCTTCGGGAGATCCGTGTTTGAATCCTTGGTAAGATAGGGATTTTTTTCAGTCGGGTGCAAAAAGAAAACCCTAACCTGCACATTTCGCGGCGACTGCACCAGCCAGGTGGCCTTAGCTCCTCAGGCCCAAGGCCCCCTTGTCCTACGCCGCAAGGTACTGTAAGCAGCAGATGACAGTTTTGACAGACTGACAGTTTATTGTTCCTGGAATTTAGTTAACGTTATGGCCGCAGGTTATGAGATGTTGAGAAAATCAAAGAGGAGTTGTCTTTATCCATTGGTAAGTGATCCTTTATATTCTAGGCAAGCATGTTTAATTACTGATATGTTACAGAGGTAACGCTGTAACAAAACAACTACAGGTGTAAATGTTAGCCCTTTATATATACTAGGTTATGACATAATGCGGCAGGGTGTGCAGGAATTTCTTTCGGAGATAATTTCCTGAAATTTCCAGAAAAAAATACACGCTTCCTTTATTAGCTTCTTAAATGTGCTGCTGCATTCGTCTCCACGCCTCAATAACATAACCTCCCAGGCCCATGATTTTCTTAAACTATTAACTCCGCTGATGATATTCCTTCATGCCACTGTCTCAGTCCATCCAGCATCGGTTATCGTGGTCTGTCTCTGTCTCTTCTCATCATTGATCTTTCCAGTTGTCACGATGTTTTCCAATGCCTCTCTTCTCCTTACGTGACCAAAGAAAGCTGTTTGTCTGTCTTTCAGTTGTGTGTAATGTCCTAACTTCATTAACTTTCCCTCCCCCCCCTTTCATATTTCCTGTCTAAACATCCCCCACCCCTACACAGTATACATACAAATGGAAGGTAAATTTAATCTCATATACTAAAACAAGTCTAGACATCCACATAAAACATGATTTGTGGGTCTACTTACTTCATAAAATCAATTTTAGAAGGGTGAGACGTGCATAACTGTAGCGTATGAAGGGAAAAACAATATCAAGTAATCGGTTCTTGTATTAACGCGATCTTGAAATGGTCTTCATTCCCCCCCCCCCCCCCCCCCGGAAACCCTAAAATTCCCCCTGGGGGGGGGGGGGGTTGAATTCCCCACCGGTTGAGAACCACTGTTCTAGAATATCATCCTGGGGTTGATCGCAACAACGTGCAAAGGACACACAAACATTGTAGCTATTTAATGAGGCGTGGACAAACACCAACATATGAATTGATAAACAGCACAAGAGAACTCTGATGAAGGCAGACATGATCGCCCAAGCCAGACACCAATGCACGCGAAGCTGAAACAAACTCAGACTCTAGGCAACGTACGACAAATAATTTAACTGAAAGCATTTCTTGTTTTTAAAAAAGTCACTCTGGCAACTCGGAAACTGGTGAACAAGGAAAGACATTAAAGTATGTACACATACTTAAAACTCAGCAGCTTGGGAGGAAAGCAATCGGTTTGCTCAGCAAGTTAAAAAAATGCATACCCCTTTCACAAGATCATTAAGTGCAAGAGTGTTTATTTCGTCAGCTCGGGTCACGTAATGCACTCCATTTCCTGGACAATATGGCGACTCTGGTGTCTCGTTATGATAGTAATGTCAAAAGAAGGAGCAGAAGTGAACAGTAAACATGGCGCGAAATTTATGACCTAGGATATTTCAGACATGCCATTGACTTTTATTCATTGGGTGAAGGACACTTGTCTGTCTAGTCCAGGCGGTGTCCAACTTCGAAATCTCTTCGCAGACACATTTTGATAGGTGGTTTTGGCGAAGTGGGGAACTTTTTGAATTGTTGATTTACATGTTGATAAGTACCGTAAGAATCAAGTGCTTTGGTAACGGCCGTGGGCGATTACGATTCTCTATATTTCGCGTTCTGAACAGAATGTTTTAATTCTTGTTGTGATACTCAGTGGCCGGGTCCGTGGCCAAGGAGATATGGACGAAGTTCGTAATTCCACATACCTGCTTTCGAAACACAGCTGCGGGCGATTTGACAGCACACCGCATTGTGTTAGTTTTTTACGAAATGGTATGGGTGCCGGTCGTTCAAAACGCAATGGCAAATTACTGAACGTAAACTTGCCAAGAGATCACAACAGCAAACATTCCTGGTGTTGACTGCGACGTCCTGTAAAGGATATGCAACTAACTGTGATACTCAATGTATCAAGAAGAGAGGCAACCAGAAATCAAGAAATTATAACTAAAGTGAAGGTTAAAACAATGCTAGATTTCATTAATAAAAAGACAGCAAGTTAAATGTTCGGCCACATAACTAAGCTACCAACTAACATTATACCACAACAAGCAATGATGTACAGACCAAATGGAACTAGAAGAAGATCCCAACCATGTAAACGATGGACAAAGGGAATAACAGAGACTATGGGAATCTCGATATATGAATCCCACAAATGGGCACTCTCCCGCTGTTTGTGCTTCAACTCGACACAGCAAGATATAAAAGGAATACGATGAGATGCGATGCGATACTATTTTCATGTCAGGGTGAAGCGCTGTGAGAAATCTTATTTTTTTGTCTCCTTATCTCTTTTCCCATAAATCTTTCGAGTTTGTCTTTTATAATATGGACAAAATATCGTCTACTTCCCTCTGGTAAAGGAAAAGAATCTTTAACCACAACTTAAGACGCATTTGCGCATCTACAGGTGAGCTTCACATGTGATGTAAATTACAATAACCATGCTATTGTCTTGTAACCTGTCAATATTGTTGTTATGGGTGTCAAGAGTGTCCAGTGCGTGTCATCATGGTGCAGACGAACACAATAACGTCACAAGGACAGTTTAAAGACGGCTGCCCCACTTTTGACATGCAGCAAAGCGGAGCTGCGTTCTATTATCCATTTGTTTTATGATCAGTGAAGGGGTTAAACCTATAGACATTCATTGGCGAATGAAGTTCCAGTATGATGATGCATACCTGTCAATCCAGCAAGTGTATGAGTGTAATAGGAAGTTTAAGAACGTCGTGACTGCTGTGACATGCTGTTCACGACAAGGTCAGGCACACCGAGAAGTGAGCCCAGAATCGATTTTTCTACAGGAATCCAAACACTTTATTTGCGCTGGAGGACTTGCATTGAACGCAATGATGGCTACTTCGAAAAATGATACATTTATTCTTTACTTTTTCAGAGCATATTCACACGTACACACAATTAAAATAAAAATACACACACAAACATTTTAGGTTTTAATTTCAATTTGAAGCCCCCTTTCGTATTTCTTCTTGCTTACCCTTATCAATGCTATAGTGTAGCCAACAAAAAAGTTGTAAGTTTCCGAACTCATTGTGGCAAGGAAGACGCGGAGCGTGCTTTAACTTAAAGGGGCATATAACATTTCAGATTTATGCCGCGGTTAGGCAGATAACGTCAGCACCCAGGACTTGGGTCGTTACCAGCCATGAAAGTTAATTACATTCATCAAATGGCCATAAGAGGAAAACCCCATAGCACTAAAACGGGGCAGTTTTATTTTATAGGCAGATTGGCTCATTAAATCTAGCGCTGTGATTGGTCTCATGTTAATGGCGACCAGTAGGCGCATGCGCATTAATGTCGCCGGTTTAAGGAATAAGTTCCTTTTCATGAAAGTGTTTGCTGAAGCTATTAATATACGGTGACTCCCGACTCGTTGCGTTCCCTGGAAAGTTAGCTTTGATGGTTTGGGAACTGGAAATTACATTTATACTCAAAACACAAAGATTCAACAGGTAACGAAAAATGTGGATGAAGTAGGATTTGATAAATAAGAAAGAAAAAGGCACGTGAAAGATACCATCATTAGAAAATTAAGGGAAAATTAATAGCAAAACTAAAAATAGAATCTTATTTAAATTGATCACACTTTGAAAGTAACTGCCACAAATATTTATGAACATAAAATTCTAAGGCTGTAAAAGAATGGGGGACAATTTATTTGTACTAGAGTGAGTCACACGGTGAAATGCTTCTTCTTCTTCTTCTTCTTCTTCTTCTTCTTCTTCTTCTTCTTCTTCTTCTTCTTCTTCTTCTTCTTCTTCTTCTTCTTCTTCTTCTTCTTCTTCTTCTTCTTCTTCTTCTTCTTCTTCTTCTTCTTCTTCTTCTTCTTCTTCTTCTTCTTCAGCTTTCCGAGCCATTGAGGTTCTTTGCTGCAAATACAATCCGTCTCCATTCGTCTCTCTGGTGGACCTTCTCTTGCCAGTCGTTGATTCCAAGTGTTTGTAGGTCTGTACATGTATTATCTCTCTACAGTCTTCTTGGTCTACCTCGGGGTCTACGGTCATTTATTTCCTGAGTGTAAGCGAGATTTGCTTCCCTATTATCTTCCATTCTTTCTATATGCCCCAGCCATTGTAGTCTATTAGCCTTCATGATACCAGTGATTAGCGGGGACTTAAACAGATCATAAATGTCTTTGTTACTTCTTCTTTTCCACTCTCCACTTTGTGTATCCCTAATGGGTCCAAAGATGCGTCTTAAAACTTTGTTCTCAAAGGTTTGTAACAAGGCTTTGTCTCCTTTCGTTGTACTCCAGGTTTCAGAGCCATACAGCACAACTGGCGGTGAAATGCGTACATATATATTGTTACTGGCACCTGGTCATCTTGACAAACGATAGTGTGTTAAATTGTGCTTCAAAAAGGCTTAATAAAACAACCCATGGCGGAGACCAGTTATGGAGATATACCTCTCCACAGCACAATGACTGTGTTGAATTGTAGAGATCATACGTTCCCCATGCTATGATCCCTCTCTCGGCCTGTCTAGTTTACTCCAGAGGAAAGGTAGCACCAATACGTCTGGAACACGACAAGCTGCATTACAGAAGCTGCCAGATAAGCGAAGACATGCCCTATCTGTCCGCCTGTCGGAGCTTTGATTCTAGATCAGTTGCCAACCAAGATTAGGACCTGATCAACTCTGTCACGACATTTAATCTGTAGGTTGTATTTCTTCACACTAATATAAGACTTGTATAAGGCACCTCCCGGTTGCGCTCATCCGGCCGAAGCCATTGGAACAATGTGGGGTGCCGGGTTTGGTCAGCGCCACATACAGGAATACCACATCTGTACATTTTCCGGATGTTGATGCTAGAAACTGGAATCAGACAATATAAAGCACGCTTGCAATCCACTCATGCACTCTTAACTATAACAGATATTCTATGTGTCCATTATAGGCGGGGAAGTCAATAAGTAAGTCACAAATGTCTGTTGAAAAATAACTAAATATGATAACAACTTGATACCAGTTTATTTTTATACATACATTGTCGTTTATTTCTCAACATAATTTCCAGCAACATTGATGCACTTATCCCATCGTATTATCAGTCCTCTCAAACCGGCTGCATAGAACTGCGTGCTCTGTTTTCTAAACTACGTTTTCACTTCACATTCAATTTCGGCGTCATTTGCGAAATGTCTCCCGCCAAGGCAGGTTTTCAGTGGACCAAAACGGTGGAAATCACTAGGGGCTAAGTCGGAGCTGTAAGGTGGACGTTACTCGCCTGTCACCACTAATCATCTCCTCCATCCGCTGCACGGATGCTTCTGTTGCAATCTCAACAGGACGACCAGATCTGATTTCATCAACAATTTGAGAGCGACCTTGAGAAAATTTTTCTACCCAGCTATGCACCGCTTTACATGACAAACATTTGTCAGCATAAACAGGAAGAATTTCCTTATGAATGTCCTTTGCAGGAAGTCCTTTTGCCAACAAAAAACGCACAAGAGCAAGCTGCTCTTTGGTTAAACCCTCCGTAAGTGATGGTAAGGGGCACGGGTAATATTAGAAAGCTAATCCACACGCATCAATCAGTCAAGTGCGTTAGATATAGCAACACACGTATGGACTACGCTTGAGTTCAAACAGAGCGGACATAACTTTCAGTGACAAGACTTAAGACATAATTTACAGACAAGACTTAAGACAGAACTTACAGACAAGATTTAAGACAGAACTTACAGACAAGATTTAAGACAGAACTTACAGTGACAAGACTTAAGACAGAACTTACAGACAAGATTTAAGACAGAACTTACAGACAAGGCTTAAGACAGAACTTACAGACAAGATTTAAGACAGAACTTACAGACAAGACTTAAGACAGAACTTACAGACAAGGCTTAAGACATAACTTACAGACAAGACTTAAGACAGAACTTACAGACAAGATTTAAGACAGAACTTACAGACAAGGCTTAAGACAGAACTTACAGACAAGATTTAAGACAGAACTTACAGACAAGACTTAAGACAGAACTTACAGACAAGACTTAAGACAGAACTTACAGACAAGATTTAAGACAGAACTTACAGACAAGACTTAAGACAGAACTTACAGACAAGGCTTAAGACAGAACTTACAGACAAGATTTAAGACAGAACTTACAGACAAGATTTAAGACAGAACTACAGACAAGACTTAAGACAGAACTTACAGACAAGGCTTAAGACAGAACTTACAGACAAGATTTAAGACATAACTTACAGTGACAAGACTTAAGACAGAACTTACAGACAAGATTTAAGACAGAACTTACAGACAAGACTTAAGACAGAACTTACAGACAAGATTTAAGACAGAACTTACAGACAAGATTTAAGACAGAACTTACAGTGACAAGACTTAAGACAGAACTTACAGACAAGATTTAAGACAGAACTTACAGACAAGATTTAAGACAGAACTTACAGACAAGACTTAAGACAGAACTTACAGACAAGGCTTAAGACAGAACTTACAGACAAGATTTAAGACATAACTTACAGTGACAAGACTTAAGACAGAACTTACAGACAAGACTTAAGACAGAACTTACAGACAAGGCTTAAGACAGAACTTACAGACAAGATTTAAGACATAACTTACAGACAAGACTTAAGACAGAACTTACAGACAAGACTTAAGACAGAACTTACAGACAAGGCTTAAGACAGAACTTACAGACAAGACTTAAGACATAACTTACAGTGACAAGACTTAAGACAGAACTTACAGACAAGACTTAAGACAGAACTTACAGACAAGATTTAAGACATAACTTTCAGTGACAAGACTTAAGACAGAACTTACAGACAAGGCTTAAGACAGAACTTACAGACAAGATTTAAGACATAACTTTACAGGACAAGACTTAAGACAGAACTTACAGACAAGGCTTAAGACAGAACTTACAGACAAGATTTAAGACATAACTTTCAGTGACAAGACTTAAGACAGAACTTACAGACAAGGCTTAAGACAGAACTTACAGACAAGATTTAAGACATAACGTACAGTGACAAGACTTAAGACAGAACTTACAGACAAGACTTAAGACAGAACTTACAGACAAGATTTAAGACAGAACTTACAGACAAGACTTAAGACAGAACTTACAGACAAGGCTTAAGACAGAACTTACAGACAAGATTTAAGACAGAACTTACAGGACAAGACTTAAGACAGAACTTACAGACAAGATTTAAGACAGAACTTACAGACAAGATTTAAGACAGAACTTACAGACAAGACTTTAAGACAGAACTTACAGACAAGATTTAAGACAGAACTTACAGACAAGATTTAAGACAGAACTTACAGACAAGATTTAAGACAGAACTTACAGACAAGATTTAAGACAGAACTTACAGACAAGATTTAAGACAGAACTTACAGACAAGATTTAAGACAGAACTTACAGACAAGATTTAAGACAGAACTTACAGACAAGATTTAAGACAGAACTTACAGACAAGATTTAAGACAGAACTTACAGACAAGACTTAAGACAGAACTTACAGACAAGATTTAAGACAGAACTTACAGACAAGACTTAAGACAGAACTTACAGACAAGATTTAAGACAGAACTTACAGACAAGACTTAAGACAGAACTTACAGACAAGATTTAAGACAGAACTTACAGACAAGATTTAAGACAGAACTTACAGACAAGATTTAAGACAGAACTTACAGACAAGATTTAAGACAGAACTTACAGGACAAGACTTTAAGACAGAACTTACAGACAAGGATTTAAGACAGAACTTACAGACAAGATTTAAGACAGAACTTACAGACAAGACTTTAAGACAGAACTTACAGACAAGATTTAAGACAGAACTTACAGACAAGATTTAAGACAGAACTTACAGACAAGACTTTAAGACAGAACTTACAGACAAGATTTAAGACAGAACTTACAGACAAGATTTAAGACAGAACTTACAGACAAGATTTAAGACAGAACTTACAGACAAGATTTAAGACAGAACTTACAGACAAGACTTTAAGACAGAACTTACAGACAAGATTTAAGACAGAACTTACAGACAAGACTTAAGACAGAACTTACAGACAAGATTTAAGACAGAACTTACAGACAAGACTTAAGACAGAACTTACAGACAAGATTTAAGACAGAACTTACAGACAAGATTTAAGACAGAACTTACAGACAAGATTTAAGACAGAACTTACAGACAAGGCTTAAGACAGAACTTACAGACAAGATTTAAGACAGAACTTACAGACAAGACTTAAGACAGAACTTACAGACAAGATTTAAGACAGAACTTACAGACAAGACTTAAGACAGAACTTACAGACAAGATTTAAGACAGAACTTACAGACAAGATTTAAGACAGAACTTACAGACAAGACTTAAGACAAACAAGATTTAAGACAGAACTTAGAGACACGACTCAAGACAGAACTTACAGACAAGACTTAAGACAGAACTTACATACAAGACTCAAGACAGAACTTACAGACAAGATTTAAGACAGAACTACAGACAAGATTTAAGACAGACCTTACAGACAAGACTCAAGACATAACTTACAGACACGACTTAAGACATAACTTACAGACAAGGCTCAAGATATAACTTACAGACAAGACTTAAGAAATAACTTACAGACAAGACTTAAGACAGAATTTACAGACAAGTCTTAAGACAGAATCTGCACTCATCTCCACTGCGCCCGTTGACACATGATGATGATGATGCTGAATGTTTTATTTTTGTGCGTTCACTGGCTTTGAACTCAAGCGTAGTCCATACTCGTGCCTCTACTACCTCTAGTGCACTGGGCTAATATTTGCGTGTGGATTAGCTTTCCCTATTGGAAGTGTCCCTCGCCATCAGGCGAACCCACCCCAACTTCTGACGTACTTGTAATTTACGTTGCTAAGTCAAGGACGAGAGGTCAACATTTAGTCCAACTGACCGGTGTAGGGTTTGAACCCGCTACCTCGGCTTCATCGTGCTGGAAGTTTAAGAGATAAAGTTTTATCTAATTGGTCATGATGACCTCCATGCTGCTGCTGATGATGACGATGATGATGATAATGGTGATAACGATGATGACGATGATGATGATGATAATGGTGATAACGATGATGATAATGGGGGTGGTAATGATGATGATGATGATGATGATGATGATGATGGTGGTGGTGGTGGTGACGATGATGATAATGATGAGGATGATAATGGTCGTGACGATTATGATGAGGTTAATGGTGGTAAGGATGATGATGATGATAATGATGATGATGCTCGTAGTGACGATTATGATGATGATAATGATGATGATAATGGTGGTGACGATGATGATGATGATGATGATGATGATGATGATGATGATGATAATAATGATGATGATAATAGTGGTGACGATGATGATGATGATGATGATGATGATGATGATGATGATGATGATGATGATGATGATCATGATGATCATGATGACACAGTAAATGGATCGGAAGACGAGAAAACCTGGGAACCATTAAATCACAGTCTAAGTTGTAACAAAACAATAATTAGGGCCCAGACGATGACTCACATAAGCGGTTTACGTTGTTGTCAGTCGTACTTTATTAGAATATTTCGTTCTGGAATGAGTCTGACAAATCGCATTAAACATCTGTAACTTTTTAAAAACCTTGACGATTGTGATTTGCGCGTCACATTTTCCAACACAGTGATTCTCAAACATTTCAAACATTTGAGCACATAAGTCATTAACAATATATTGCTGGATTTCCTACCTGGCATATTTCGTGGCATTGCGTTAAGTACATGCTGCGGAGTTATACGGTAGTTTAAGATTTAAAAAGGTAATTCTTTTATTTGTATAACAACATGTGGGGATAACCTACTCCACATTCGAAGAATACCAGTGATTATGTATTTAGTATTTCAGCCAAACGTTCTGTAACGTTCATGCAAAGTAATAGGTAAATACAAACCTTGGACCGGCAATATTTTCAAACACTGCACAGTCGTTAAAAATACACCCTATATTTCAGTCTCAGAGACATGATGCAGCTTTTGAGTCAGCTTTATTCGATGATCAATGTTGAATAGACTGTTAGTATTAGTTTTTGCCGTCTCTGTAATAAGGAAATGTATATTAATTATCTAAAAAAAAAAACATTTGCAAATGTATCAGCTAACACACCCCCTTCCCTCCCCTACCTCTTCCAGTATATGAACACGACCTCGCGTTTGGAAACATCGGGCTAAAGGCAAGAAGAACAATTTCATTGCCCCGGGTTATTTCCCATATGGTTCAGTGTTCTTTCCGCAGAGTATCCTGACGAACTGCACTCGTGAACAGAATGACGAACTAGGAAAATAAATCGAATACTTTCCTAAAGCGATCCAGGCAGGGGCGAACACTTCTCCACACGGCCCCAGTTTTTTTTCCTTTTTTTTTTCTTTCATTTTTTTGTTGTTGTAAGCTGGCTTGCTTTAAACTCAAGCGTAATCCATACAGGCTATGTTTAGTAGCACTGGACTGAGTCTTCCGTATAGATTAGTCTTTCCTATTACCAGTGTCTCTCTCCCTCATGCGAACCCATTCTGACTTCATAAGTACTTGTAATTTACGTCCCCAAATCAACATTTTAGTCCAACTGATCGGTGTAGGGCTAAACCCACAACTCGGCATCATTACACGGGATGTTTAAGAACAAGCTCTCTTATCCATTCGGCCATGCAGACCCCCAGACCTCAGTTTGAGAAGCCCTGTTCTAGCGTACGGAGTCGAATAATCACTTCCTTGTTGTATCGCTCTAATTCTCAGTAAGCTCGATGTTGACAGACCGGAATAGAAATGGTGGAAGACAGGAAGTGAGTTTCACTCGAGGATTGCCATATTTGAGAATGTCGTGAAACGATAATTAACATCTGTGTTACTGAAGCAAAAACATCTGCAGGAGAGTGAAATTGATCATAAAAATGGTAGCCGTAAATGGAGTCTTGGGATAATTGCGGGGAAAGAGGGAATATGAAAGTGAATCACAGCAGGATCAAGGAAGTATTGACTGGCACCTTGCCGTCTTGATAGACGATAGTTTGTTAAATGGAGTTTTACCTCTCCATAACATACAGCTGGGGCTGAATTTAGTGACCTCGTGTTGCCTTTGCAGCGTGATCCCTCTCTCGGCCTGTCTAGTTTATTCCAGAGGAAAGGTAACACAAAGACGCTTGGGACAAGACAAGCTACTGAAGCTGTCGGATCAGCAAAACAATGCTCTAACTGTCCGCGTGTAGGAGCTTCCCTCCTAGATCAGTTGCCGACCAAGGCTTAGGGCCTGGTCTGCCCTTCAATGACATTTAGTCGTTAGGTTGCATTTCCTCACTCTAGCGTAGGGCTTGTACCCACCCAAGTGCGCTTCTCCTGTTCTAAGCCGTTGGTACAATGGGATGTGTGGGTTTGAAGGAAATACTAATCCTTAAAGAAACTGAGGATTTAGGGAGTGGATTCAGAGTATGTCTTCACAAGGATGAGTCTCCGATATCTGCCACTTGGAGATGTAGAGCACCCAGGAAAAACCCGGAGCACAACCACAAAACTGCTCAGAAGTGGAGCGCTCAGGAAAAACCCGAGTATATCCACACAACTGCCAAGAGGTAGGTTGCCAAGCAGAAAATGGAATCGGGCTCAGAAGGGGGGGGGGGGCATCTCTAGGAAGACAAATTGTGATGGAACGGTGAAGACTTCAGCTGGGCAGCTGTGTTCATGGACGCATAAATGGCTATGAAGAGCTGAAAGGGGAAGTGTTTAATGTGCAGTTTCTCTCTCTCTCTCTCTCTCTCTCTCTCTCTCTCTCTCTCTCTCTCTCTCTCTCTCTCTCTCTCTCTCTCTCTCTCTCTCTCTCTCTCTCTCTCTCTCTCTCTCTCTCTCTCTCTCTCTCTCTCTCTGTATCACTTTTCTTTTGTGTCTCACAGGCGGGTGTGTGCCTATCTGTGTGTGTATATATGAGTTCGCGTTTGTATGTATGTGCCAGGGCATGCGGATGTACAAGGAAATGAACAGGCTGACATACTGGTTAACGTCGAGGTTACGTTCTTGGAAAACGCGACTTTAAGTGAAACGACGTATAGTGAAACACTATACAGGCGTATACACAGGTGACGATGTTATGGCGGAACGTAGCGACATAAAGTGAAGTTATGTCACGTTGTGACAACGACGTTATAGCGACGTAAACCGAAGCGACGTATAGCGGGGCCTTCCAGGACTTGCAGGTAGGGCTACTGTAGTAGGCGGACGAACCATAGATAATGCTGACATTTTGAATGCTCTACAGGAAGTAAGTCGTTTGCGAGAACCAAGCGATGACTAGGAATCATGGTCAGACTACGAGAACAGCAAGTTAAAAGAGGTGTAGCCAAACAAGAAAACTATGCAGGAAGCCAAAGAAGATGATTAATAAATCAACACAGAACTGATGTCGTGAACAGCTACCGCTGCGGGATTTAATGAGGAGGAAACTCGAGCACTTATTGACTGAATGGTTCGATGTGCAATGAGGATAATCTGTTGACTAACTAACTAATATGTGTGTTTGTCTGTCTGCAAGTGACTCTGCATATAGACTGAAGTCTACTGCTGTCCCATTTTCTCATCATCAACAACTTAGTCAGTCACAATAACGGTTATTAATTTCTCCTGTATTTTCTATGTGATACAGTTGTTAAAGATAAACCTTATTATTAATTTCCCCTGTATTATTATGTGTCTCCCCCGATGGTGTTTCCATCTTGTCGTAGTGGGGGTGCTTGAGTTTCTCAATGACCCTGAGAGCTATGCCGGCGGTAGCGTAGCTACCAGCAGGGCCTCCCAAGCCGGACAGGTCAAAGGGTAGAGAACAGACAAAGAGAAACACCCTGGTCCTCCAGGTTGAGGGTTGAAGCGTGGGGTTAACATCCCCACCTTTGTAAAAACCTTTCTTTGTTACGAAACAAATACATGAGCCTCGATATCGGACTGACTTATCTGGACAACGACCTTGGAACGTTAAAGGACTTTTGAGATTTGGAACATGGAATGTACTGTCACTATATCGAGCTGGAGCGGCCGAAGAACTAACCCGAGAGCTGGTTGAATATCAAATGGATATAACAGCAATTCAAGAAATAAGGTGGCCAGGAGAGGGTACTTTAGAGCAAAATGGAATGATTGTTATGCAGATTATATAGATATTATAGGGCAAAGTGAACAAAAGACATTGGAAATATTGACTCACTTAAAGGAAAAAGCCCAACAGATGGGGCTGGTTATCAACCAAGATAAGACAGAATATATGGTAATTTCAAGAGACGGAATGGCTAAAAACTCTGGCCACATACAAATAGATAATATGACCATTAAAAGAACGGAAACATACAAATACCTGGGTACAATCTTCAACTGCTCCAACATTATAAGGGAAGAAATACAAACTAGAATCAACTCTGGAAATAAGATATACTATGCACTACAACATCTACTAAAATCAAAGGCGCTATCTCGTAACACCAAAATCACAATATACAAAACACTGATCAGACCAGTTGTGCTGTATGGCTCTGAAACCTGGAGTACAACGAAAGGAGACGAAGCCTTGTTACAAACCTTTGAGAACAAAATTGTAAGACGCATCTTTGGACCCATTAGGGATACACAAAGTGGAGAGTGGAAAAGAAGAAGTAACAAAGACATTTATGATCTGTTTAAGTCCCCGCTAATCACTGGTATCATGAAGGCTAATAGACTACAATGGCTGGGGCATATAGAAAGAATGGAAGATACTAGGGAAACAAAACTCGCTTACACTCAGGAAATAAATGACCGTAGACCCCGAGGTAGACCAAGAAGACGGTGGAGAGATAATACATGTACAGACCTACAAGCACTTGGAATCAACGACTGGCAAGAGAAGGTCCACCAGAGAGACGAATGGAGACGGATTGTATTTGCAGCAAAGAACCTCAATGGCTCGGAAAGCTGAATAAGAAGAAGATTATTATGTGTGATTGGGTTCTTTCAACACAGTACGCCCTATTACTGATTTCTCCTGTATTTCCTATATGACACAGTTGTTATACGTGAGCTTTCTTGTTAATTTCTCCTATATTTTCAGTGTTATTAAGTTGTTTCAAGTACTCCACGGCAAATTTCTCACGTATTTTTCTGTGACTTAGTTTTTTTTTTTTTTTTTTTTTTAAATTTAGTAATCATTTGGCTAAATTTTCCTATATTATTTCTCCAGGGTTATTAAGGTTTTCATTCAGCCCTTTTGTTATGTTCTCATTATGTTTCTGTGTAAATCATTTTTGTGGGGGTGGGGGGGGGGGGTGGTGGTGGGGGGGGGGGGGGGGGTTCAAATACAAGCTCTTGCTGTCTTCATCAGTACTTTCCGGTGTTATTTAGTATTCAGGGGTTTAAATCACGACCCTCCAGGTTGCAGGCAGCCCGAGAGACAGGTGCGCTAAACGTGGCCAGCAAACGTAGGGATCTCGTTTTATTTACGACGGTCTAGGAACAGCCAACACCACACACACACACACACACACACACACACACAGACACACACACACACACAAACACACACACACACACACACACACGCGTGCGCGTGCGCGCGCACACACACACACAGACAGACAGACACACACAAACAAACACACACACACACACACACACACACACACAGACAGACACACACACACACACGCACACACACACACATACACACACACGCGCGCGCGCGCACACACACAGACAGACAGACAGACAGACACACACAAACAAACACCACACACACACACACGCACACACACTACTTACGCCTGCATGCCCCATTTGTTACCCTTTGAAAATAAAGTCCGTTAGTTCGTTCGTTCGTTCGTTCGTTCGTTCCACATATATTGAGAGAGACTAAGTATGCATGTATGATGTTAGAGGGCTGTGATACAGTAGCTAGATAAATGACAGTAACAGAATCGTGATTAATGTGGGAGTGTTTTATTAGTTTAAAAAAAAAGAAGTGGGGGAATGGAAGAAGAAGGGGGTCAGAGAGCGCATTTGAGAGGGAGGGAAATATAGAAAGAAGGGAGGAGGAGGGGGAGAAATTTGTAGAGAGAAACATATGGAGAGAGACAGAAAACCAGGAGTTATATGTAGAGAGAGAGAGGGATAGTAGTTAGAGGGGGATATTTTTAAGAGAGGACGAGATAGAGAGGAGCAGGGAAATGGAGTGAGCGAATAAGATAGAAAGGGACAGAGAGAGAGAGAGAGAGAGAGAGAGAGAGAGAGAGAGAGAGAGAGAGAGAGAGAGAGAGAGAAATGGGAAAGAGGCGGGTAAAAGGGAGAGAATCAAATATGTAGAGAAAGGAAAATAAAGGGAGTGTGAAGAGAGAGAGAGAGAGAGAGAGAGAGAGAGAGGAGAGAGAGAGAGAGAGAGAGAGAGAGAGAAATGGGAAAGAGGCGGGGAAAAGGGAGAGAATCAAATATGTAGAGAAAGGAAAATAAAGGGAGTGTGAAGACAGAGAGAGAGAGAGAGAGAGAGAGAGAGAGAGAGAGAGAGAGAGAGAGAGAGAGAGAGAGAGAGAGAGAGAGACAGAGATGAAGGAAAAGAGAAAGGGAGAGAGCTAGTAAGAGCGGAGTTGACGGCCTAGGGGGTTAAGATATAATGAGAGAAGGGGAGAGATGAAGAGAAAGAAGGTTAAAAAGACGAAAAACATAATACACGTATATGATATTCTTCTTCTTCTTCTTCTTCTTCTTTCTTCTTCTTCTTCTTCTTCTTCTTCTTCTTCTTCTTCTTCTTCTTCTTCTTCTTCTTCTTCTTCGTCTTCTTCTTCGTCTTCTTCTTCTTCTTCTTCTTCTTCTTCAGCTTTCCGAGCCATTGAGGTTCTTTGCTGCAGATACAATCCGTCTCCATTCGTCTCTCTGGTGGACCTTCTCTTGCCAGTCGTTGATTCCAAGTGCTTGTAGGTCTGTACATGTATTATCTCTCCGCCGTCTTCTTATATATATATATATATATATACATTTTAAATAAATAAATGTATGCTGTTATACTTTTATAAATAAATAACAATAAATGACCCATGTCCATCCCTCTATACGGGTTCGGTATATGGTGCTATCTGCATAGACCAGTGACCAGGCGATGGGTCATGTGGTGAATACCAGGCTGATGGCCTTGTCTTCCCTGGACGTGACCTGGTATCCATTTACAGGCTGGGTCGACCTGAGAGCCCATACGTGTTGAAGGACATTCTTGGTTGGGTGGGGATTCGAACAGAAGGCAGTCCGGCCGGTAGGCGGCGTACTAGCCAATGTGCTACCAAGGTTTCTGTTGAGGTGGTAGTGTATGTGTACAGGAAGACATGGGTGTACTGTCAGGGTGCGCGAGTGAGAGAAAGGAGTGGGAGACAGGGAGTGTGAGAGAGCGTGATATAGTGATAGAGAGCGTGAGACAGAAGGGGAGAGAGTGAAAGAGAATGAAAGAGAACCCTCTTGCCCCCCCCCCCCCTTACTCTCTCTCTCTCTCTCTCTCTCTCTCTCTCTCTCTCTCTCTCTTGTCTTTCCACTGCGTATCCCCCACAGGAACCATCAACCTCAACCATCTCACCCCAATCTGTTCCACCCCTTGCTGTTGTACTCAGCTCCATCCATGCTCTGGCCACGTTCATCGGTCTCTGGTCCTCTTCTCAATGTCTCCTTATATTTCATTTGCTAGTGGATTCCAGTCAAAAACTTTTCTAGTTATACTATGGGAAAGGACCCTACTGTTGGCCCTTTCTGCAATTAATGACTGAAGCTTTATTTTCAAGTAAGAATGCCGTCGCCGTTTCTCAGCTGCTAAATCTAGTTCCATACCAAACATACACTCACACACACACACGCGTGCGCGCACACACACACACACACACACACACGCACACACACACACACACACACACACACACACACACATATATATATATAATATATATATATATATATATATATATATATATATATATATATATATATATATAAGATGTGCACGGAAGCCAGAAGAAGACGGACATATACATGTGTCTTCTTCAGGCTCTCCTGCACCTCTGTGAACAACAATCACTTTGAAATTTTCAAATTAATACTGTATCTGAATTATGGCTGACTTGGTCACAGGATTATTAATCTGAGCCAGGTGATGGGCTCTGGTATAGCTTCTCGACTGGGGTTGAACGGGCTAGGGGCCATGGCAGGAACTCCCTTGCCTATCTTGTTCAACACAAGCCCAAGTTGAACAAGTCCCATCAATGAGTCTCTGTGACCAAGAGGATACACCGCCTGCCTCACGCTGCGAAAGTAGTGGGTTCGATTAGGGATTCGGCATTCGATTCACGACTGCAATGTTCCCGGGGACTCCTGGGGAGTCGTCGCTGGAGCCATAGAGTTCTTGCTTTATGAGACGCTTTCAGCGGGTCACACTTCAGAAAGAGACTGAGCCAGTACAGGATAACACCCGGTGCAGCGAAGTCGAGTATCTTGCCCTTTCAACCCTCTTAAGATGTTCCGCATATTTCATGTGTCTGTTCCTGAAGCTTGTAATGTGTGACCTGGCAAGACCTGCAACTCTGAACGACTCAGCGTGCGTGTAATTCCTTGCACGTTTTCTCAGCGTTGTTCTAAAACACTTCCTCGCTACTGCCTACAATTTATATAAAGCCCAATGCGAAATGTTGCTCGCATTGGCGTAGTGGTTAGACGCTCGCCTGCCGGCCTGGCGGTCTTGGGTTCGAGTCCTCACTAAGATATATGTTTTAACATTGACTAGTGCTCCATGTCGATCAAGCCAAAACTGGCTACCAAGAAATGTCTTAAAAGTACAGGCGGTCAGTATGTTACTGACCACATCTATAGGCCAATGTCGATTGATGCATGAAATATGGGTCTAGCACTTTATACCCTGCGCTTGAAGCGTGTAACACGGCCATTAACTTTAACCTTTTAAATACCGTAACTGTAACATACAAAATTGGTATGAAAACCTAGTCCATTACGTGTTATCATCTATTGACATTTTGGAATGTTTAATTTGCGGACACTTATATAATTGAAATACTACATAATTAACTAATTTCCCATCATTGTCACAAATAACCACCTTATTTTCTAGCCTTGTTTTCTAGCAGAAAACTTCTCTTCTCCGCATGCGAGTACACGGTTCTTGTTGGTTTCTTTTCCGAGCCGCGAGCTATGAAATAAACTACAGGACACAGGGCAACCTGGCCGTACCCTAGCCACGCAGATGTGGTCACGAACGGCGCCGGAAGAGCCCCGGTATCGAAAAATATCCGCCATAGGGACAGAATGATGTAAGGTAGCCATGAGATCCCAAAAACCACAGTCAAAATTAAAAACAACCGGGTCAAGTGTTCGTTCTTGCTGATCGATAAGTTGACCACCCGGCCGAAGTTAAGTCGCTGCACAGATCTCTGACCTCCTTGCCGGACCGGTACTTGACCGCCGAAGCCATTCAACCAGTTAATGAAGGCTTGTCCGTTGGCGCCATGTCCTATAAATGCCCAGTTGGAACTCATGGCGGGAGTGTGTTGTAGAGGGCGCATGCGCCGATGGTCGCGCAGGAAACGGAAAATACGGAAGTAGAGAAAGTAGGACACTAATAAAATGGCGACGAATACCATAACCGTTGACACGGAATCGTTGATGGTGTAATGTTTATGGTGATAAGTACATTGGGTTTCTTCAGGGACGAAGATGTATTCACCAACACCCAATACGGGCGGGAAGGAGATGGAGAAGGCGATGATCCAGATAATAATGGCGACCACCAGGTTGGCAATGCCGGGAGCTCGACGCCGATAAATCTTGGAGTAGACGACGCAGATGTGCCGGTCGATTGCGATGGCGAGCAGCGACAAGATGGAACTGAACACGAAGAACGATGTGGCGAAGGCAAAGAGCTTGCAAGCCGACTCACCATGTCTGAGGATAAAAAGAAGTTTACATTTAGTAGAGGCAAGGAACATCTATTACGAATAATTTATAAACATTCGCTAATTGCTGCTGGCGTAAAATATAAAGGTTAAAATCATCATCATCAAGTGTCCTGCCAGCTGGCTTAGGCGTTCGTGTCTCTCCACATATCTCGCTCTTTAGTGTTCTGGATCAACTCTGTTGCTGATATTCCTCCATGCCACCGTCTCAGTCTATCCAGCATCATTTCTCTTGGTTGTCCTCTTCCTCTCTTCCCTTTGATCTTTCCAGTCGTCACGATGTTCTCCAATTCTTCTCCTTTTATCACATGACCAAGGAGAGCGATTTGTCGCTTTCTTATTGTTGTATATAATGTTCTAGTTCCATATTCCACACATCACTATACCCCACGCGTCTCCATCCTCTCACATCTCCATACACCACATATCTCTTACCCCACGCATATCTATACACCACACATCTCTATACACCATACATCTCCATACCCCACACATCTCCATACACTCACGCATCTCCATACACCCACACATCTCCTTACACCCACACAGCTCCTTAAGCCCACACATCTCCTTATGACCACACATCTCCTTACACCCACACATCTCCTTACACCCACACATCTCCATATACCCACACATCTCCACTGACCAACACATCCTCAAACACACCGCATACCCATATTCTCTATGCACCACACATCTCCACACACACACACGTTTCTATACTACACCACATATGAAGTCCCTATCCACACACCTCCATACAACTCCACACGCCCATACATCTCCACAGATATCCAACCACCAACAAATCTCCACACACCTGGAGTATTATATACACACATCACCACATATCCAGACACACCCCACGAACACCCACAACCTACCTCCAGCGGGACCCATGTAGAACCGTTGTGATCACAACTGGGACACAGAACACGGCGCGGGACAGGTCCGTCACCCCAAAACTCAACAGGAAGTAAAATGGAGGGCGGTGAAGCCGACGCTCCTATATGAGATAAAAAATACGTACACTCGTTAGTAATTAGTGTTCCAGTGTTCTTCTTCCGCTTTATACTATTCTCTCGCCTTCCGTCTTGACAGACAATATTTTGTTACATTGTTCTTCAAATAAGGCTTAATAACTACAAGCCATGGCGGGTATCAGGGATGGAGTTGTACCTCTCGATAGAACACAGCCTGGGCTGAATTGTAGAGACCATGTGCTGTCCATGCAGCATGACCCCTCTCACTGCCTGCCTAGTTTACTCCAATGGAAAGATAATACCTATACATCTGGAATAAGACAAGCCACAGAAGCTACCGGTTCATCAATGCATTGCTCTAATTGTCCGCCGTTAGCAGCTTCGATCCTAGACCAGTTGCCGACCTAGACTTAAGGCCTGGTCTGCCCTGCCGAGATATTTAGACTTCAGGTTGCATTCCCTAATTATATACTTCGTTATGTTGAAACAACCATCTCCGCAGTGAAATACCTGGTTGAAGGTTTTGTGTTTTTAGAAATCAGTTGTTGTTGTTTTTTTTTCCGTTGGAACAATTATGTTTTTACCTCTTACTATCACATCCGCCGGAAGTAATCGCGAAGTGGCCAGATGCTCGTCTGTCGGTCCAGTTGTGGTGGATTTGAGTCTGTATCGAGGCGGATAATTTGACCTCAGCCATATGGGATAAACCGGGTGCAATGAAGTCGATCTTTTAGCTTTAAAAACTTTAAACTTTAAACAAGTCAACTATAATGCCTGGGCATTGGAGATGGACCACACTGGTTTAACAGACTCACAGCTGCGGCGCTTGTGAAGCAAGCCAAATAAACTACACGTAACCGAACAATTATATCTCTTGTTTAAATGTTCGATACTATACTGGGCACATCATTACGGTTGATGTGTTTGTGTGTTTGTTATTTGATATATGCTGGTGTAATATACAATTATGAGACATATGGTGCTATTTCAATGGTTATATACGAATGATGTCCGGATTCCATAGTTGTGGGTTCATGTAGATGATAGACTTGGCTAACCAAGACACATTTTTCAGTGGTGCCTAGATGGTCATGCGTTGAAGTACACTTATTCCTACAGCGAGGCGCTGTCGTCATTTGTAGGTGACAAGTTCGAATCCCGGTTGGTAACTACAGCTTCCAATTATTATGTTGTCTAGTGCGTAATCCCGCATACCGCGTTCGAAACACAGCTGTGGGCGATTTGGTAGCAGACCGACTTGCGTTAGTTTTCAGTGGTATGAGTGCCCGTCGTTCAGAAAGCAATGGCAAACTACTGGATGTAAACTTATAATTAAGTAATATGCAAATAACTTAACCGGGGCGTCCTCTGGTCTCTAATTCTCACCCCTACTTCTATGAGCGCCAAATAATACTTATGTATTTATTTATTACTTGTGTATTTATTAACACAGCCGCGGGCGATTTGGCAGCAGACCGCCGTGCGATTTCGTTTTATGACATGGTATGGATGCCGGACGTTCAGAAAGCAATAACAAACTACTGAACGTAAACTTGCCAAGAGATCACAACAGCAAACAATGCTGTTGTTGACTGCGACGTCCTGTAAAGGATATGCAACTAATTAACTTTATTTATGGACTATCTTACGGAGTATCAAGGGGAAAGGGAAATACGCTTCGGTGGGAAATGACAGACAATGAGAAAATTGTGTAATAGTATAACTTTCTTTTTAGTAGCATGTCCTTCACAGGACGGAGCAGTCAACCCCAGAATTGTTGGCTGTTCGTGATTCCTGGGCAAGTTTTAGGTTCAGTAGTTTGCCATTACCGGCTAGGTGGTTAACGTCTTTCTCCGTAATCCCGAATATTCTCGTGAGTAAAGTAACCTGAGCGAGAATCGACAGCGGTTCTCGCCGCGTTGGTAACTTACGGGGTATGTGAGCCGGTCGCTCAGAATGCAATAGCAAACTACTGAGCGTAATCTTGCCTAGTACATCAACAGCAGCTGAAACATGCTGATGTTGACTGCAACGTCCTGTAAGGGACATGCCAAAAAAAAAGTTTGCCATTGCTTTCTGAACGATCGGCACCCATACCTTTTCGGAAAAAAAAACCAGCACTGCTGTGTTTCGAACCCGAGTATACGGGATTACGAATCGCGTCTGTAACACATTCGCCACGGAGCGTTTAATAGTATAACTAGCAAGTCCTTTCTCTAACAGCCACAGGGAGACCCGAAGACGCACGGAGAAGAGAGAGAGAGAGAGAGAGAGACAGACGTGAAGACCTCGGAGAAGGCCAAACGACAATACATTTGCCAATAAAATTAAAGATTGTGAATGTTAATAAATAATAATGTTATAAATTACTATGCAATAATATGTAATAATCTATGTCGGTTCTAGGCGAGCGGGTTACAGACGCATTTCGTTACAGTTCGTAATCCCGTGTACCGCGTTCGAAACACAGCTTCGGGCAATTCGCAAGCAGACTGCCTTGCGCGGATGTTCCTACAATGGTGTGAGTGCCGGTCGTCCAGAAAGCAATGGCAAACTTCTGAAAATCACAAAACAGAGAAAGAATTATGGGGTTGACTGCGATGTCCTGTAAAGGATATGCAACTGACCTATGATTCGTGGTTAGTTAGTCGTGGTGTATGTTCACGCGTGTGCTCGTTAGCGCATGCTGTGTATTGTATATTTTATATTCAGTTTTCTATAACGTGTGATTTGTTCTAGAATACATGAATGTGTAAGTGTGTGTTTGTCTCTGTGTATCTGCCTTGCGTATATACGTGTGTGTGTGTGCGCGTGTATGATTTCAATTCTTACCTTAATAACGCTCCAAATGACCAAGATATTCCCCAGACAACCAACAAGGGAGATCAACGCCAGTAAAATCACTTTCAGAACTAGAGTTGTCTCATTGCCCACACGAGCTGAAGCATCGAACCAGTTCTCTACTGTATTTGACGGTGTCAAGGTCAGCCACGATGTTAGGTCAAATGTGAAAGACGTAGGGTCACCGGAACTGAAGTTACTGTTGTATACTGCAGAAGAATTTAACTCAAACGGAAAGGCAGACTGCGTTTGGAAATTTAACAAACTGTCGGCAACTGATAATCCTGAAGACCCTTCAAAAGTGTTTGTTACATTTACAGGAAACTCAAAATATTCTGCCGATATATTAAACAGAGTAGTGTTGCTCAATTCTTGCAATGGCCAATCTGTTTTTGTTGTTGTTTCTAGTTTTCGTGAACTAGTCAAATTATCGAGAGTCCCATCTGTTAGTTCCAAACTATAGGAGTAGTTCTGTAGTAGTTGTGTTGGTGATGTTATTGTCACGTTGTAAGAAGTTTGCTGTAGCCCGGATTCTGTTCTGAGTTCATTCTCTTGGCTCACATCTTGGTAGTCTGTGAAGAAATTACTATAACTCGTTGATTGTGTCTGATCGGTAACACTGTCCCTTTTATTCTCGTCTGTAAAATTATTTTCGGTAATATTACGATAAAATGGCGGCAAGTTCCCATCCATCTCGTGGAATGTTGTACTTATATCCGTAACAGAAAAACTGCCATTTTCCGCGGTTGTTGGATGCGCGCTCGCTGTTATTTGAGTTGGATCAAACCCCTCTTGAGAATGAAGTCTGTTCTTATTTGTGTCAAGTATAGGGTTCTCTTCAGGGGTCAGGTTCGTTAAATTGGATAGACTATGTTGTAACGAGTAATCCTGGGATTCTCCAGGGCCGAGGCCCGTACTTTCAGAGTCTTGATATCGCTCGGAGCCCATCGTGAACCAGGCATCAATAATGCATACAGGTTATTAGCCGCAGTCCTACTGCGGGCTGGCGCAGGAGGGTCCTACAACTTCATCACTGTGCCAGGTTTTTGAAGTGGTCTGGTCGCTTGTGCGGCGTGGGCAGGGAATATCTGCAGGATATAATTACAGAAAGAACAATATTACAAACATAATAGCAATGTACTCTTCCGGTACATCAGGAAACGCATCACAGACATAATATCAGTGTACTCTTTCAATACAACAAAAACATATCACAGATATAATAAAAATGCATTCTGTTTTTGAGAACAGCTAGAAAAGTTTAAAAACGTAACAGTAATGCACTTTTCTTCCAACAAGAAAAGTATTACAAACATAATAGCAATGCACTCTTCCGATACGACAAGAAAAGTGTTTGAACGTTGCATCTTCCTTTGACTATAATAAGAAAAAAAGTATCACAATGATTTGAGCAATGCGATCTTTCTTCAAATATACCAAGAGATGTATTTAAAACATAATAGCAATGTACTCTTTACAAACAACAAGCAAAGTGTTACAAAAATAACAGCAATGTACTCTTTACATACAACAAAGTGTTACAAACATAACATCAATGTACTCTTTACATACAACAAGCAAAGTGTTACAAACATAACATCAATGTACTCTTTACATACAACAAAGTGTTACAAACATAACATCAATGTACTC
Organism: Cepaea nemoralis; assembly: GCA_014155875.1. Taxonomy (NCBI): domain Eukaryota; kingdom Metazoa; phylum Mollusca; class Gastropoda; order Stylommatophora; family Helicidae; genus Cepaea; species Cepaea nemoralis. The sequence continues at coordinate 54,952 of JACEFZ010012256.1, read as the reverse complement.
TTTACATACAACAAAGTGTTACAAACATAACATCAATGTACTCTTTACATACAACAAAGTGTTACAAACATAACATCAATGTACTCTTTACATACAACAAAGTGTTACAAACATAACATCAATGTACTCTTTACATAAACAAAGTGTTACAAACATAACAGCAGTGTGCTCTTTACGTACAACAAAGAGAGTGTTACAAACACGACAGCAATGCACTCTTTCTTTCAGCACAATTAAAAAAAAGTATTACAAAAATAACAACAATGCACTCTATCTATACAAAGAGCAAGGTATTACAAACATACCAACAAATAAGTATTACAAACATAACAACAATGCACTCTTTCAATACAACAAGAACCGTATTACAAACATAACAACAATGCATTCTTTCAATACAACAAATTGAAGAAGAAGAAGAAGAAGAAGAAGAAGAAGAAGAAGAAGAAGAAGAAGAAGAAGAAGAAGAAGAGAAGAAGAAGAAGAAGAAGAAGAAGAAGCAGCAGCAGCAGCAGCAGAAGAAGAAGAAGAAGAAGAAGATGAAGAAGAAGAAGAAGAAGATGAAGAAGATGAAGAAGAAGAAGAAGAAGAAGAAGAAGAAGAAGAAGAAGAAGAAGAAGAAGAAGAAGAAGAAGAAGAAGAAGAAGAAGAAGAAGACCGGTGATTTTCTTTTTTTAACCGCAGTAGAACCGTCTCAAGATCTCGTTACAGAAGCAAGAGAAAATTGTGTTAATCGAAATGTTCTAAATGGAATCAACATAACTCGCGCTAGGACTTTACATGATTTCCTTGTTGGGAAAAGTAGAAAAGGACCGATCGACTAATAGACGAAATCAATATAAAGCAAGTGACTAACATTCTGAGAATAGAGAATGCTAGTAGGGTCATATGGCTGTTTCTTTTCATGAAATGTTAGTAATTGCTGCAGCTTAGTGAGTACCTAAATAATGACCGCATACCCAGGGTATGCAGGTGTGTTGGAAAACAAGGTGGCCAACAGTAGTTTGTAAGCGATACTTTCTAGCCTTACAGGCTGCAGCTAGACGGGAGGTGCAAGAATTGATCCACGACAAATCGCAACCAGGCGATGTAATCATCTACACGGATGGCTCTGTCTTAGGAGGTGCAAATAGTGGCTCGGGAGTAGTGGCGATGATTGGTGGAAGATGTTTGGTGCAGGAGAGCCTGTCATATGATACCACAGCATCTAAACTGAGAATGGAGTTCCAGGCAATCACGGCAGCCTTTCGCTGGCTAGTAGCCAAACACCATGCGCATGTCGTGATTGTGACGGACTCAAGAGCATGATGATTAAATGTGAAGACACGCATGCTTCGGGCAGAGTGGCAGCTTCAATTCAACAATTAATAAAAGAGAGCATATGTTGGGTTTCCTACCCCAGGACATGCTCATCATCATTGGCACCTTGCCGTCTTGACAGACGATAGTCTGTTACATTGTGCTTCAAAAAGGCATAATACCTACAACCCACGGAGGTGTAGTTTAGTTTAGTTTAGTTTAGTTTAGTTTATTTTAGTCGATGGATCAACATCACGGCACACGGGTGTAACCCATAAGTGTTCCGTTCTCCTCCTAACTCAAAGCCGAGTCTGGAGAAACCCAATTCAGTGCACGGCGAGGATCCATAAATACCTTAAACCCACGGAGGTAGCGAATGTGACTGATAAGGCCCATTCGCGCTGTAAATCTTCGTCCACAGTTGATGCATATGAACACATGGTCATTTCCACCTTACGTCTCACACGCTCGGTGTATAACTTATCTGCAATATTTTCTCCTTTGTCTTTTAGGACATGCTAATGTGGTGGGAAACGAGCAGGCGGACAGATTGGCTGAGTCTGCACCGCTGGATGGAGTAATGGTGCGCGATAAGGCAGACATGGTCAGACCTACTTGAGATCATTTGTATCATATGGAAGAACAGATACGTCATCTTTTCCTGGAGAGAATGGCGCGACGGGGAGTGACCAGAGGATCTGTCCGACACTGATTTCTCTATGGAAAGGCCAGACGGACACATAATCAGACTGCAACTACTACCATTAGTATTGGGACTCTTCGCTGGCTGTTGCAGAGAACGGAGCAAGTATGGAAATGTCCTGAGTGCTGTGATATCGGTTCTTGACTCAACTCATCATACTTACCGTATTTCCCGACGTAAGTACCCCATATTGATAGACACGTTTAGAAAGGGACTAGACATATTAATGCGAGAACTATCCCTTTTCGGTGCTTCTGATCCGTTTTTCGAGTACACTAGCATACAACAAAGGCTAATAGCATCTAAAATAAAACGAACCATTTATCGCCAGGCAATAAATCGTGCAGCATATTGTTTGCGGTTTCTGTATTTCAATTCACTAAGGAAATAAACTGTGCTGTAAATAAAGACAATGCAGTTACATTTTAAAGTAACGAAAGTCAGTAAATTTTGAATTTAAATTTTAGTTTCTACCGAAGGAGTTACAAATGCAGTTCGTAATTCCGCATACCGGGTTCAGAAAACAGCTACGGGCGACTGGAAACTAACTGCCTTGCGCTGATGTTCATACAATGGTATGCTTGCTGGTCGTTCAGAAAGCAATGGCAAACTACTGAACATAAACTTGCCAAGAAGTTACAGTTAAAAACGCTGGTGTTAGCTGCAACGTCCTGTAACGGATATACAACTATCTTAACACTCAAAAACAGTCATTTGGCAATCTCGTTGTAATAGTAAATGTAGGGTTATGAGTGAAGTATTGAGCCCGTTTATGTGACTGCAGATGTGCTGGTCATGTGATGCTGACTTGATAGTTTGATTTAATCGACATTCAATGGATGAGGTAAATATCACAGTTTGATGAAATCGACATTCCGATGGACGAGATAAGTATCTCAGTCTGATTTAATCGACATTCGTTGGATGAGGTAAATATCATAGTTTGATTTAATCGACATTCAATGGATGAGGTAAATATCACAGTTTGATTAAATCGACATTCGATGGACGAGATAAGTGTCTCAGTCTGATTTAATCGACATTCATTGGATGAGGTAAATATCGTATTTGATTTAATCGAGACTCGTTGGATGAGGTAAATATCACAATTTGATTTAATCGACATTCGATGGATGAAGTAAATATCACAGTTTGATTTAATCGACATTCAATGGATGAGGTAAATATAACAGTTTGATTAAATCGACATTCAATGGACGAGATAAGTGTCTCATTCTGATTTAATCGACATTCGTTGGATGAGGTAAATATCACAGTTTGATTAAATCGACATTCGATGGACGAGATAAGTGCCTCAGTCTGATTTAATCGACATTCGTTGGATGAGGTAAATATCATAGTTTGATATAATCGACATTCGATGGATAAAGTAAATATCACAGTTTGATTTAATCGACATTCGAAGGATGAGGTAAATATCACAGTTTGATTCAATCGACATTCGATGGATGAGGTAAATATCATAGTTTGACTTAATAGACATTCGTTGGATGAGGTAAATATCATAGTTTGATTTAATCGACATTCGATGGATGAGGTAAATATTACAGTTTGATTTAATCGACATTCGTTGGATGAGGTAAATATCACAGTTTGATTTAATCGACATTTGATGGATGAGGTAAATACCACAGTTTGATTTAATCGATATTCGATGGATGAGGTAAATATTATAGTTTGATTTAATCGACATTCGATGGATGAGGTAAATATCATAGTTTGAGTTTAAAGTCGACATTCGAAGGATGAGGTAAATATCATAGTTTGATTTAATTGACATTAGGTGGATGAGGTAAATATCACATTTTGATTTAATTGACATTCGATGGATGAGGTAAATATCACAGTTTGATTTAATCGACATTCGATGGATGAGGCAAATGTCACAGTTTGATTTAATCGACATTCGATGGATGAGGTAAATATCATAGCTTGATTTAATCGACATTCGATGGATGAGGTAAATATCAAGCCGACTGCCTTTATTTCCCAGGCATTTTCCTGATACCCGTGTTTTACGCTGGTAGCCATGGTTAATGAAATGAGTTCGCACCTCGGAAACATTGGGATGAGATAACACATCAATAAACAAACATATAAATGGGACACGATTAGAATAAAAGAAGTACTAGAGTAGAATAACTAGAAGTAGAAGTAGAAGCTAGAGTAGAATAACAGAAGTAGTAGCTAGAGTAGAATAACAGAAGTAGTAGCTAGAGTAGAATAACAGAAGTAGTAGCTAGAGTAGAATAACATAAGTAGCAGCTAGAGTAGAATAACAGAAGTGGTAGCTAGAGTAGAATAACAGAAGTAGTAGCTAGAGTAGAATAACAGAAGTGGTAGCTAGAGTAGAATAACAGAAGTAGTAGCTAGAGTAGAATAACAGAAGTAGTAGCTAGAGTAGAATAACAGAAGTGGTAGTAGAGTAGAATAACAGAAGTAGTAGCTACAGTAGAATAACAGAAGTAGTAGCTAGAGTAGAATAACATAAGTGGTAGCTAGAGTAGAATAACAGAAGTAGTAGCTAGAGTAGAATAACAGAAGTAGTGTCTAGAGTAGAATAACAGAAGTAGGATCTAGAGTAGAATAACAGAAGTGGTAGCTAGAGTAGAATAACATAAGTAGTGTCTAGAGTAGAATAACAGAAGTGGTAGCTAGAGTAGAATAACAGAATTACTTGTAGTAGCTAGAGTAGAATAACAGAAGTGGTAGCTAGAGTAGAATAACAGAAGTGGTAGCTAGAGTAGAATAACAGAAGTAGTAGCTAGAGTAGAATAACAGAAGTAGTAGCTAGAGTAGAATAACAGAAGTAGTAGCTAGAGTAGAATAACAGAAGTAGTAGCTAGAGTAGAATAACAGAAGTAGTAGCTAGAGTAGAATAACAGAAGTAGTAGCTAGAGTAGAATAACAGAAGTAGTAGCTAGAGTAGAATAACAGAAGTAGTAGCTAGAGTAGAATAACAGAAGTAGTAGCTAGAGTAGAATAACAGAAGTGGTAGCTAGAGTAGAATAACAGAAGTGGTAGCTAGAGTAGAATAACAGAAGTAGTAGCTAGAGTAGAATAACAGAAGTAGTGTCTAGAGTAGAATAACAGAAGTAGTAGAGTAGAATAACCAAGAGTAGAGAATAACAGAAGTAGTACTAAGTAGAATAACAGAAGTGGTAGCTAGAGTAGAATAACAGAAGTAGTAGCTAGAGTAGAATAACAGAAGTAGTGTCTAGAGTAGAATAACAGAAGTAGTAGCTAGAGTAGAATTACAGAAGTGGTAGTAGAGTAGAATAACAGAAGTATTAGCTAGAATGGAATAACAGAAGTAGTAGCTGGAGTAGAATAACAGAAGTAGGAGCTAGAGTAGAATAACAGAAGTAGTAGCTAGAGTAGAATAACATAATTACTTGTAGTAGCTAGAGTAGAATAACAGAAGTGGTAGTAGAGTAGAATAACAGAAGTAGTAGCTGGAGTAGAATAACAGAAGTAGTAGCTAGAGTAGAATAACAGAAGTAGTAGCTAGAGTAGAATAACAGAAGTAGTGCCTAGAGTAGAATAACAGAAGTGGTAGCTAGAGTAGAATAACAGAAGTAGTAGCTAGAGTAGAATAGCAGAAGTAGTAGCTAGAGTAGAATAACAGAAGTGATTGTAGTAGCTAGAGTAGAATAACAGAAATAGTAGCTAGAGTAGAATAACAGAAGTGGTAGCTAGAGTAGAATAACAGAAGTAGTAGCTAGAGTAGAATAGTAGAGTAGAATAAAGTAGAGTAGAGTAGAATAAAGAAGTAGTAGCTAAGTAGAAAAAATAGTAGCTAGGTAAATAACAGAAGTGGTAGCTAGAGTAGAATAACAGAAGAGTAGCTAGAGTAGAATAACAGAAGTAGTAGCTAGAGAATACGAAGTAGCTAGAGTAGAATAAAAAGTGTGAGAGCAGAGAATAACAGAAGGGTAGCTAGAGTAGAATAACAGAAGTGGTAGCTAGAGTAGAATAACAGAAGTAGTAGCAGAGTAGAATAACAGAAGTGGTAGCAGAGTAGAATAACAGAAATGTAGCTAGAGTAGAATAACAGAAGTGGTAGCTAGAGTAGAATAACAGAAGTGTAGCTAGAGTGAATAACAGAAGTAGTAGCTAGAGTAGAATAACAGAAGTAGTAGCTAAGTAGAATAACAGAAGTAGTAGAGTAGAATAACAGAATATGCAGAAAAGAAGTGGAGCTAAGTCAGAAAACAGAAGAGTTAGAGTAGAATAACAGAAGTGTAGCTAAGTAGAATAACAGAATGTAGAGTAGAAAAAGAAGTAGACTAGAGTAGAATAAGAATGGTAGAGAGAGAATAACAGAAGTGTAGCTAGAGTAAATAACAGAAGTAGTAGCTAGAGTAGAATAACAGAGTAGGTAGCAGAGTAGAATAACAGAAGTGGTAGCTAGAGTAGAATAACAGAAGGTAGCTAGAGTAGAATAACAGAAGTGTAGTAGAGTAGAATAACAGAAGTAGTAGCTAGAGTAGAATAACAGAAGTAGTAGCTAGAGTAGAATAACAGAAGTGGTAGGTAGACCGTAATAACCGAAGAAGTGTGTGAATAACAGAAGAACAGTAGAATAAAAAGTAAACGCAGTAGAATGAAAGAAGAATATAGAATAACGAAGTAGTAGCTAGAAGAATAACAGAAGTGGTAGCTAGAGTAGAATAACAGAAGTAGTAGCTAGAGTAGAATAACAGAAGTGATAGCTAGAGTAGAATAACAGAAGCAGTAGCTAGAGTAGAATAACAGAAGTATTAGCTAGAGTAGAATAACAGAAGTAGTAGCTAGAGTAGAATAACAGAAGTAGTAGCTAGAGTAGAATAACAGAAGTAGTAGCTAGAGTAGAATAACAGAAGTGGTAGCTAGAGTAGATTAACAGAAGTGGTAGCTAGAGTAGAATAACAGAAGTGGTAGCTAGAGTAGAATAACAGAAGTAGTAGCTAGAGTAGAATAACGAACGAACGAACAGACTTTATTTTCAAAGGGTAACAAATTGGGCACGCAGGCCCGTCTTACATTCGGTCCTTCCAATCACTCATCTTTCTTTCATCAACAGTGCATAGAAAAAATATTGTCACACGAATTTTGTAAACATAAACACATCCACCACCCACCCACACATCCCCCATTCACTCCAACTCCTCCACCAAACGCTCCACCAAACCACACACATAACCCACACACACACATACATGCCCCCCACCCATCAACCCCATCCCTACACCTACACATCTCCCCACCCACACACACCTCTCACCCACCACACATCCCATCCACCCACACCCCAAGCACACATACATTCCCCAACCCACACATCCTCCACCCACACACATCCACCCACCTACACACATCTCCCCATCCACTCACATATCCTCTACCCGTCCCATTACCCACCAACAATCACTCACCCACACATCCTCCTTCACCCACACACCTCCAACCACCCAGCCAAACACACATTCCTCAGCCACACATCCCCCATGCACACACACACACATCTCCCCGTCAACTCACATATCCCGCACCTACCCACACACACATTCCGAACCCACCCACATAATCTCCCATCTTCCCCAGCCCACTCACAGATCCCGAACCCACCCCTACAAACATCCCCCACCATCTCCTAACCTACACACACTCACCCACCCTCATATCCTCTGCCCAGCCATACATCCTCTACCCACCCATCCCCCAACCAAACATCCCTTAACCACACACCCTTACTCATGTACAATCTCTCTCTCTCTCTCTCTCTCTCTCTCTCTCTCTCTCTCTCTCTCTCTCTCTCTCTCTCTCTCTCTCACTCACTAACGCTCTCGCTCACATTACAGTAATGTTATATTATACATGATAAAATCAAGTGTCATACATACATAATGATAATGTGAAAGATGAAAATACACTAAAAAATATTGAATGGCATATTACAGGACATGCGTGCACTCAACTCTCTCTCTCTCTCCCTCTCTCTCTCCCTCTCTTCTCTCTCTCTCTCTCTCTCTCTCTCTCTCTCTCTCTCTCTCTCTCTCTCTCTCTCTAACAGAAGAATAACAGAAGTAGTAGCTAGAGTAGAATAACAGAAGTATTGTCTAGAGTAGAATAACAGAAGTAGTGTCTAGAGTAGACAGGAAGTTCAGACACTGCCGGTGAGATGGTCAGAGTTAGATCTTCACATATTCTAGGCCTTGGTCATTTCCCTTTCCCTTCGGCTTTTATTCCTGAGAAGCAAGTCCGCATGGCCGAATGGATAAGAACGCGTGTTCTTAAACATCCGGTGTGCTGATGCCGAGGTAAGCGGTTCAACTCCTACATCAGACAGTTGGACTAAAATGTTGACCTGTCGACATTGACTTGGGGACGTTAGTTATAAGTACCTCTGTAGTCGGAGTGGGTTCGCCTGATGGTGAGGGACACTGTTAATAGGGAAAGCTAAGGCACACGCAAAAATCAGTCCATCACAACTATAAATGGTGTGTATCGACTACGTATGAAGTCAAAGCGAGCGAGAGCAAAAAAAGCCCATCTGGAGGATGACGAGACGGCCTTGCGCCAAGGATAGATTTCCCACCGACTACAACTTGCGGTCAGTTCCCCGCGGGGTGCCCTGGAGCACACACTTATCTGGCTAAAGCTCGGAAGCACCTACAATCTCTTCCATAGCAATAATGTCTGCCGATGTCTAACTGTGCAATTTTCCAAGAGAGTCATGGCTATTTCCCGAGATTAGGGTAGACCAGCACCATACCATAGTCGGCCAGCGTGGTGTCGGGTCTTTGTCAGATATGACTGAGCTACCGTATGACAGTAGACGGTACTACCTGCTTTCTATTAGCACTGAATGTTGCGCGGAGCTCACCAAACTCTACATCCCACATTGTGCCAGCGGTTTCCGTCGGAGGAACGCACATGTGAAAGTACAAGCCTTATCCTGACGTGAGGAAATGCAATCTAAAGACTAAATGTCATTGCAAGACAGGCCAGGTAACTGGTCGAAGATCGAAGTCCCGACAGGCAGACAGTTAGAGTAATACTTTGATGATCATGCAACTTCTGCATGTTGTCTTGTTCCAGATGTGTTGGTGTTACCTTTCCTATGGAGTTAGCTAGGCAGGCCGAGAGAGGGATGCATGGGCAACACATGGTCTCAACACTTCAGCACAGGCTTTGTGCCATGGAGAAGTATAACTCTATATATGGTCTGGTTGTAGTTTTTATGTCTTATTTGCAGCGCACTGTAACCAAAAACCGGTCTCTGTGGCTAAGAGTTTGCGAACGCGGTTTGTGAGCCCGTATACCCGGGTTCGAAACACAACAGTGCTGGTTTTTTTCGAAAAAGGTATAGGTGCCGGTTGTTCAGAAAGCAATGGCAAACTACTGAACGTAAAATTTGCCCAGGAATCACGAACAGCGAAAACGCTGGGGTTGACTGCTACGTCATGTGAAGGACATGCAACTATTTCTTTTTAATGTAACAAACTATCATTTGTCAAGATGACAATGTGCCAGTAGTAGTAGATAGGCCGGCAACACCTACTTCTTGCACACCTCGTGTGCAAAGGTCAAGAGTATGCTATAGTTGAGTGCAATTGCTAAGAGAGCGCACCATGCAGCTGTCAATAAACATGGATAGTTAGATATTAGAGGTCTCGTTAGTTGCATTTGATCCGGATGTCTAGACACAATCAAGCATGGATGAACGATCGGGAAAAAGAACACAACGTTATATAGACAGACAGACAGATAGACAGACAGCAGACAGACAGACAACAGATAGACGGACGGATGGATGGACGGAAGGACGGACGGACGGACAGAAGGATGGACGGACTGACGGATGGATGAATAAATAGATTGGTAGGTAGGGGGTAGGTAGACAGATATCACGCTACAGACAGACATATATCAGCGCCATTAATGTACATGTGACAGACAGATAGACATATACTGAACCATAACAGACGATAAAAGATAAGCAGATCAGAGAAATGAACAGAACGGAAACACAAAAAGCTAAGAACTGAAAACTGCATATTCTAAATCAACATACCAATGCAGAAACCATCACTGAAAATGTGGTACAAGAGAAGAAAACACAAACAACAGTAGAGAACAGAACATATGATACAGAGAACGTACGGGGTACAAGAGAAGAAAAGCATACAAAAATAGAGAAGAGAATATATGACACAGAGAACGTATAGGACCCAGAGTAAATAAGGTAGAATGGAAAGGAAAATATAACCAAAGAGAATACAACAGAAAATGTTTGAGTATAGGAAAGAACAGGCGAAATCAGAAGAGATGTAAGGAAGTGTTCATATTATACCACAAAAGAGGAGGAACGGATGATAAGACAGAACAGAAAACAACAGAAAAGACGACAACCTGCATCAGAAGAGTTTAGAACAGAAACACGGATAAGAAATTAATATCGGAAAAAACGGAGAAGACATAAACAACAACAAAACTGATAGTAAATGAACAGCAGAATAACGGACAAGAAACGAACAAAAGAAAAACAGAAGAGAAATGAAGAACGGAAAAAAAGGAACAGAAATTAACAGAAAAAAAAGGATAGAAAATGAGCAACATAAAAATGGATAACAAATGAACAACATAAAAAGGGATAAGATGTGAAAAGGAAAAAAAAAAGTGAGGAGCCAGTTAACAAATATGCAGTTGCTTTAATGTGGAATTTTTAACTAAGGCTAGAACACAACATCAAACAACAAACAAGCAACACCGACCTTCAGCATCGAACATCCGCTCCAGCTTCCTCTCACAAACTACTAACCACCAATTGTCTCCGCTCTGTACCCACTCAACGCGCCTGCACGTGCGGACTGACGAGCCAGTCCCTCCGTTTTCTCGCTCGTTCTCATCTTTCTACTCACGCCGCCGAAGCCTGAGACAATGGGCGAGTGGCGCGAGAGATTGAGTGACACAGTAAGTGTGGGACAGAGAGCGAATGTGAATTAACGAGAGAGTGAGTGAGTGGGAAAGAAAGTTCGTGAGTGTGATAGAGTGAGAATGGATGAAAGAAGGTGAGATTGAGAGGGAAAATGCGTGAACTAGAAAGTTCAATATCATTATCAAATGCCATGCCGAGCAGCGTACGTTACCATATTCCTCCACAGATAGCTGTAAAAGTGAGTGAACGAATATGTTCATCACTATTATCATTATCGTGTGCTGTGCCATACTGCGTAGGTGATAATCTTCATCCATAAACAACTGTAATTTATGTTCTTGGAAGCTTGTCATCTTCATCGTCACTTTGCAAACTCATCAACCAGTCTCCTTATTCGGACTTCTGTTTCTAACACCCTTGATTTTCCTGGCTGTCACAATCTTTTTTTTCTCTTTCAGATCCATTATTCTCACAAAATTATCAAGCGATAACGATTAATGACCAAACAAAAACGATTGGTGACCAAACAAAACGATTGGTGATCAATCAATAACGATTTGTGACCAAGCAATAACGATTGGCGAGTAAATAATATCGATTGGTGACCAAACAAAAATGATTGGTGATCAAACAATAACGATTGGTGACCAACAATAACGATTGGTCACCAAACAATAATTATTGGTGACCAAATAAACCCGATTGGTGACCAAACAAAAACGATTGGTGACCAAATAAAAATGATTGGTGACCAAACAATAACGATTGTGATCAAACAGTATCAATTGATGACCAAACAAAAAATAAAAACGATTGATGACTAAGCAATAACGATTGGTGAACAAACAAAAACGATTAATGACCAAACAATAATTATTGGTGATCAAACAATAACGATAGGTCACCAAACAATAATTATTTGTGACCAAACAGTAACGATTCGTTATCAAACAATACGGATTGTTGACCAGACAAAATCGATTTCTGACCAAACAGTAATGATTGGTGACCAAATAACAACGATTGCTGACGAAATATGGCCGAGTGGCTAGAACTCCGAATTCTGCTTCAGGAGACCCGGGTTAGAATCCTCGGTAAGGTGTGGGATATTTTTTTTTGTCGGTGGCAAAAAGAAAATCATAACCTGCACAGCGGCGACTGCACTAGCCAGGCGGCCTTAATTCCTCAGGGTCAAGACACCCCCCCCCCCCCCACCTCCCCCGCCATACACTGCAAGGTACTATATTGGCAGTAAATGACAGTGACAGATGACCAAATAATAACCATTGGTCATGAAACAAAAATGATTGGTGACCAAACAATAACTTTGTGACCAAATAGTAACGATTGGTGATGAAACAATAACGATTGACCTAGAATTGCACCACTTCGAAACATGGATAAGGCAACTAACTGTACCTGGGAACTATGTTGATCGAGGAAGAACGCTACCCCACCTGTCTTGTATAACATTTACCAGGAAACTCACATGAAAACAACATAATGAACTAGCCGCAGTGAACACCCGAAGAAAACTAGACATAATCAGAGAATGTGCAGACACCAGATGGGGAGAAAATAAACGAATTCTAAAGAAGATTTAAAACTGGGTAACAAGACCACACTGTGAGTTCAGCTCAGCCGCCGGGCAGCTGCCTGTAATGCGCAGCTGCAGTCTCTGGATAAGCTGCATAATCAAGCTCTTGTTCTCACTGCGGGAGCCAGAAAAAGCTCACGGACTCTGTCGATGCCCAGAGCTATGGAACTACAGACACAGTCCCGTGGGCGAGACACAGAACGTGATACAAGAGAAAACTTACAATAGTACACCAATGCATCAAATGAAGACAAGACTAGATCGACTGAAAACAGCTGTAAATCGAATTTTCGTTCCTGCCGAACCGATGATAAGATTTAAAGAAAACCGTGACAGATGGGCGACTTAAAAGAAGCAGATTTGTTCATCAGAAAAAGACTTAAAAGGCAGTAACAAGCAGACATTCCCACGAAGAGAGCATTTTTGAGGTCTCCTCTATACCTATTACCTTGGGAACAGATCAGTTATACACTAAAAATCAGCCCATTAAGTAATGGCCGCCCAAATTAATATGAGTAAATTGAAGTGCAGAAGCGAATTGCGGCATTGAGCATGCTCCAAGAAAGCTATCCTGGGCGATAATGGATGCATGCATATACAGACGGTTCAGCAGCAGCTGGTGTTAAAATGGAGGTGCAGACATATATATATATTCAAGAGACCTACACAGATGTCACCGAGGAACTAGAACCAGACATACTAAAAGAAGAAATTATAGAAGCCATCAGATTAGCCCCATTAAACAAATCACCAGGACAGGATGAAATACCAAATGAACTAATTAAAGCAGCAAGGGAAGTAGGAACAGCTTGGCTACATAGACTATTCAACCATGTTTGGGTAGAACAACAGACACCATGAGACTGGGGAAACGCCATAATTATCCCAATTTGGAAAAACAAAGGCAGCAAAAGAGATTGCACACAATACAGAGGCATTTCACTGTTGAGTCATACTGGGAAAATATTTTGCAAATTCTTGAAAAAAGATTACGAACTACTTTAGAACCCCAGCTAAGCGAAACGCAGCTTGGATTTAGGAAAAACAAAGGATGCACAGACGCCATTTTTGCTCTTAGACAACTTATAGAAAAATCAATTGAATTCAATGAAACACTCTACTTAGCCTTTGTCGACCAAGAAAAGGCATTTGATAGGGTAGATAGAAACAAGCTGTGGGAAATCCTTAAACAATATGGAGTGAGTACACATCTAACAAACCTATGTAGAAGTTTATACAACAACAGTGAATGCATAGTGAGAGCAACTGGAGAACACTCAGAACCCTTCACCATAAGATCTGGAGTACGACAAGGTTGTGTCCTGTCCCCTCTCTTGTTCATAACATATATAGACAACATATGTAAAGAAACCAGCCAAGCAGAGACAGCAAGAATACCGCATGACGAGAACACAGAAGAGAACCATCTGCAAATCTAACCATTAGAGAACTCCTGTTTGCGGACGACCAAGCACTAATAGCAAAATCAGAAGCTGAATTACAAGACCACATGAATAGTCTAAACGAAATGTGTAGGGAACATAACATGAAAATTAGCACAAGCAAAACAGAGGTAATGACTATAACTAAAGAAGAACAAACAGCAACAATTCACCTAAACGAACATCCCTTGAAACAAGTAAAGAGCTTCAAGTACCTAGGAAGTATAATATCATCAAATGGCAGATCAGAAGACGAGATCGAAAATAGGTGCAATAAGGCAAATCAACTCATTGAACAAATGGCACCAATATTAAAGAACAAACATGTATCAATAACTACTAAGAAAGCACTTTACAACACAATCTTCCTACCAACTCTAGTGCTACCAATGCCAAACCTGGACAATGACAGAAAAAGAGAAAAGAAAAATCACAACAACAGAAATGAGGTTCCTGAGAAGAATACTCAACGTATCAAGAAGAGATAAGATCAGAAATGAAGAAATCAGGACTAAAGTGGGGGTTAAAGCTGCTCTAGATTTTATTAGAAAGCATCAAGTCAAATGGTTTGGCCATGCAAGTAGGCTACCAGTCAACAGCATGCCACAACAAGCAATGATGTACAGACCAGATGGAAACAGAGGAAGAGGCCGACCACGTAAACGTTGGACGGAGGGAATAACAGAATCCATGGGAATGTCGATATACGAAGCCCATAACCGGGCACTCTCACGAAGTTTATACTTCACCTCGACACCGCAAGGTACAAGAGGAACATGATGAGATGAGATGAGACATATATATCTCATTTCTTGATAACGAAGTATATTCTCATTGGCAGATTATGTTCAGCTAACCTTTGAGGACGCAATGTAACGAATACATAATAGGTTCCCAAACCACGGCCCGCGGGCCACTTGTGGCCCGCCGGCTATCAAAAAGTGGCATGCGAGGCCTCGAGCAGTCATTTTCCGCAACGTTCCAGACTCACCGACAGTAACCTAGCTGCGCTTATGATATGTGCCCAGACATTAATAAACTGACATCTGAACTTAAGTAACTGGTTATGAAGAACAGTTAAAATTGTAAATTAATTACATTAATAGCGATTTTCGAAACTTATTTAAAATTTAAGTTAAGAAAGGTAAGAATAATATTGCACGACTTTTATAATTTTATAACGTTGTGGCCCGCTTAACTACCGAAAACGGTAGATATGGCCCCTTGCTTGAAAAGCTTGGGAACTACTGGGATACACGGTCGACTTAAAACAGCAGTAAACCGAACATTCTTTGCTGCTGAACCAATGATCAGATATAAAACCACCCCGATACCTACTCCATCTGTGAAAGAACCATTGTCTTCGTACACTAAATCACACTGCATTCATCAATTCCCGTCTGAGTGCCAAACAATTTACATAGATAGAACACAAAGACAAATAGCAAATCTAGTAGCCGAACATATACTAGTGTGAGTGGAAACGAGCGTTTATCATTCTTCAAGCATTCCTGTGCAGTCGATATGACATAAAACGTCGAATTCGGCCATCACGAAAAATTGGCTTATTATCAAGAAGAGTTAATAGACAAGATGCATTTCGTATACTGTATACGACGAACAATAATCGATTGCTCAAATATATCGAAACATTATCTATTTGACGATTCCAGACGTTTCTATGCAAACAAAAGGACTTTATCTTAAGTGTTAGACTCCCGTGGGGCTGTTCTCGACCTTGAAACAATATCAACGACAATGTATTTTGTAATCCAGCCCAAATATGATGTGTTTGTCCACACCATCTGATGTATCACTCTACAGTATGCACCTGACGAGATGCAGCAAAATATGCCACGCAATATGCCAACCTACAATATGTTGTTTATGGTGTGTGTGTGTGTGTGTGTGTGTGTGTGTGTGTGTGTAAATGCGCTAAGGAAATACATTGTTTTGAGATTATGTTCCAACTATACAAGTGAAGTTACAACTATAGAGCTAAAGTTCCAACAATTGAGCTGAAGTTCCAACTATAGAACACACTGCACATCTGATGTACTTGTATCAACACAAACTCTAACTGCCACCTGGCAAGGCGTCTTTACTGAAGCACAAGAGGTCAACGTGGCCGAATAATTACCAGAGTTGGATCTTAATTTCCAGCATGCTGGTGCCGGGGTAGCGGGTTCAACCACTATACCGGCCAGCTGATATAAAATGTTGACTTCTCATCCTTGACCTTGGGACGCAATTTTCAAGTACCTCAGAAGTCGGAGTAGGTTCACCTGATGACAAGGAACACTGGTAACAAGAAAAGCCAACCCACACACAAAAATCAGTCCAAGCACTCCCAAGTAGTGGCACCTACTGAAAGTAGTAGCACCTGTATGGTATGGACTACGATTGAGTTCAAAGCGAGCGGGGAAGGAAAGAAACTGATGAACTATCTATAGTACGAGCTCTGGAAGCTGGTACGTTTCTGGAACTGAGAAGTGCAAAAAGTAAAGCGGCTTCCTGCAAGCTAACCACACTACGTGTATTCCAACCCCACAGTGGAATTAGGATGAAGAATGATGAAGAATAACTTGCGCGATGAACTGGATTAAAGTGAGGAAGAGTTGCACAATTCGTTGACCTCACTCTCTCGCCTGAGTCCTGAGTTCATCTGAATCCAGTGGCAAGACAAGTCAAGACAACCGGATATGAATACAGGTGTACTGAATGACCAGGACACTCTACGTGCCTTGCCGTGCTCAGTACGTTCCACAACGCTTTGCAGGTAAACGTCGTCTTGCCCGTTGAATCATCAATGATTTCTTCCGCGCAGCCTGCCGAATCATGTCTTTACATGCTGGGTAGGCACACTTTAGTTCGCCGATTGGGTTGACGCCGAATCGGTAACCCACACAAGTTAATAAAGAAAGGAGAATGACAATGAGAAGACAACAAATCCTCGAATGTGAGAAGAAAAAAGCTACCTACCCAGGCGATAAGTAGTGTACGGGATACCTAGTGACAATTTACACAATCTTGACCGGCAGAGGCAGATCATCATCAAGCATTTTCCCGGTAACCTGTGTGTTGTCATTTGGTGGACTTCCGGTTATAAGTCAAATAAAAAAATAATTTACGTATTACTACTACTATTTACTGCCTGAAACTTTTACATTACACAAAAGTGGATTATGAGTGCGCAGACTGTTACAGAATATTATACAGCTGTTTTATCAGTGTTTTTTAAATAGCAAAATTGACTGTCAACTTTAAATCCGGAAGTCACAAATAATAGATTGCACCATTTATTGCCAGACAACATTTTGTTCATGGCATCTGTATTTTAACTTACTAAGGGGATACATTGCTATGCACTGTGCTAATTTTCACAATTGTCTCATTCATTCATTCATTCATTCATTCATTCATTCATTCATTCTTTAGCATGTATTTTGCAGAACCTCGCTCTCATAACAGCTTTCCGGAAACCCTCTCGATGGCCTGCGTCCGATACACCCATCTGGAGATCACCCGCCACATCCTGTACCCATCTTCTCTTTGGCCATCCGCTTCTTCTCTTCCCAGGCATATACCCCTCCATTATTGTTCTCTCCAAACTTTCGTGATGTTTCAAGTGACCAAAATATTTCAATTTTGTTTGTTTTATCGTCGTCTTTAATAGCCAACTTTCCTCAATATTCTGCTCTTGAAGTATTGATGCATTTGTTCTTTTCTTTACCCAAGATATTCTTAGAACTCGTCTATAACATTTATATTCAAAGGCATTAATGCGCTGTTCAGCTTGTTTAATAAGTGCCCAGGTTTCACAGGCGTATATTGCAATGGTAAGTCTAACAATCTGATTTCTGTAGTTCTATCTGCCCCTCTCCACAATTTATTGAGTTGTTTTAGTCTTTGAAGAGCAATAGATATTCGTCTTTTAACTTCTTTCATTGTGTCACCATTGTTGGTATTCAATGACCCAAGATATTCAAAATTGTCCACCACCTCCAATTTGTCCTCATTAACATATATTTCTTTCTCCATAGTAGACCTCCAATATGAGGTCTGTACTTCCGGTACAATGGCGACATAATGAAGCGTTACTTTTCGGAGGGACGCTATTTAGTGTTATCCTTTGGATTTCGTGTGATTTCCTATGGATTCCCTGTGAATAGTGTTTTCCTGTGGATTATGTGATGTTATTTTGTGTTCCTTTTATTGGAAGTTTTCAAAAGAAGCCACGGAAGGCAGGTGTGGATGAGATTTTGAGGGCAGCCGACAGATATTGTGGGTCATTGCCTCGAGCTTCACGACGGCAGGCAGAGGAACTCTTCTTGAGTCAATGGCTGCGGTCTCCGACCAGTAAGGTCACTGCCATAGAGGAAAGCAACGGCAAACTACCTCTTTAAAAGTGCCTAGTATATCATGATTCGCTTAAAGACTGATCATCGCAAGACAAGGACAGAGACGTTAAAATTAGCAACTTGGAACGTTAGGACGTTAAACAACGACGGAACATTAGAGAACATAAAACAAGAAATTGAAAGGGAAAAAATTAATATTTTAGGTATGTGCGAAACGAGATGGACAGGAGCAGGCATCAAGATAGAGGAAGATTTCAAGATTATTTATTCTGGAGGTGAAGATCGTCATAGAGGAGTGGCAATTATTTTGGACCGGAAAACAGCAAAATCTGTTCAAGGATATTGGGCCGTGTCGGACAGAGTTCTACTAGTTAAATTAAGTGGCAGACCTTTTAGCATAAATATTATTCAAGTATATGCCCCAACAGGAGAATCCAGTGAAGATAGTGTAGAAGAATTTTATAATGACATAGAGTCTGCCTTAAAGAAATGTAAAAATTCAGAAATAAACATCATAATAGGGGACTTCAATGCAAAAGTAGGAAATCAAGGGGATAGATACACAGTAGGAAACTATGGTTTAGGAGAGAGAAATGAAAGAGGATACAGACTCGTAGAGTGGGCAAAAGAACAGGAAATGATTGTAGGAAACACCTGGTTCAAGCAACACCCTAGAAGATTATGGACATGGAGGAGTCCTGATAGCAGGATTAGAAACCAGATTGACTACATTCTGATTAGCAGAAGATTTAGAAACGCATTAACACTAGCAAAAACAGTTCCCAGTGCTGATTGTTATAGTGACCACAGATTACTCACAGGAACATTGAGGATAAAGTTGAAGAAAGTCAAGTATATAACAGGAAACACTAAATATGATTTGTGTACATTGAGTAATGACAAGGAAATACAAAACAAATTCAACATAGAAGTACAGAACAGATTTGAAATTTTGTCTGATCTAGAGATCCTATTCCAGGATGTGGATGATCAATGGGAAACGTTGAAGAATTCAATCAATGTGGCTGCAGAAACAACTATTCCAAAATTAAAGAAGGTGGGTCGTAAGAAATGGATGACTGAAGAAATTTTACACCTCATGGAAACAAGAAGACTCAACAAAAATAATTCTGTCAAATATGAAGAAATTCACAGACAAGTCAGAATATTATGTAAGGAGGCAAAAGAAGCATGGCTTGAGGAAAAGTGCTTAGAAATTGAAAACCAACACAACAGTCAAAATACCAAATTAGTGCACAAAAGAATTCAGGAACTTACTAATAAAAGAACAAGTACATCAACAGGGTGTCTAAAAACTGAAGATGGCAAAATCATAATAGAAAAAGACCAGATTCTACATGTATGGACAGATTATGTGAAACACCTTTATGATGATAACAGAGACGAACAGTATGATATTAGATTTAATAATGAAGGACCGCCAATTTTGGAGATGGAGGTTCGAAATGTTCTTAAGCATATGAAAGCTGGCAAGGCCCCCGGTGCAGATAACATCACAACAGAAATGATTAAAGCTTTAGAAGAATTTGGACTAGAGCAAGTCACCAGACTGATGAACACATTATATGATACTGGAGATATACCTCCTGAATTATGTAACTCTGTATTTATTGCAATCCCAAAGAAATCAGGAACCTTGGAATGTGATCAACATAGAACAATTAGTATAATGAGTCACATCACAAAGATTTTGCTAAGAATTATCATGCAAAGAGTGAGGAAGAAGATACAACCTGAAATAGGGGAAGAACAATGTGGGTTTGTAGAAGGAAAGGGTACAGTAAATGCTGTGTATATGCTGCGAACAGTTATTGAACGTGCTATAGAAGTAAACAAGGATATACATCTTTGCTTTATTGACTATACAAAGGCTTTTGATAGAGTTAGACATGTCAACATGGTGGATATGCTTGCAGATCTACAAATTGATGGGAAAGACATTAGACTTATAAAAAACATATATTGGAAACAACAAGCTGCAATAAGGATTGATAATGAAGTGGGACAGTATCAGCCAATTAAGAGAGGTGTTAGGCAGGGATGTGTGATGTCTCCAGATCTTTTTTCCCTATACAGTGAAAATATTTTCAGAAATGTAGAGGATATAAATGGAATCAGCATTGGAGGACGAAACATCAATAACATTAGATATGCAGATGATACAGTATTAATTGCAGACAATGCGCAGGACCTGCAACAATTAGTAGATGCGGTTGTTGTACACAGTGAGCAACTGGGGTTAGAATTAAATTGTAAAAAGACTCAGGTTATGGTCGTCACTAGGAAGGAAGAAGTGCCACAATGTAATATACAAGTAAATGGAAATATTCTTCAACAAGTGAATCGGTACAATTATCTTGGAACAGTCATAACATCTGATGGGAGATGCCTTGAAGAGATTAGAACAAGAATCGCCATGGCGAAAGTAGCCTTTAGCAAGATGAAAAACATTCTGACCAATAAAAAGATGTCAATTGAAACGAGAAAAAGAGTGTTAAGGGGATACATAGAGCCTGTTCTTTTGTATGGATGTGAAACTTGGACAATGAGCAGTCAAGCTGAAAAGCATCTGATGGCTGCAGAAATGTGGTTTCTGAGGAAAATGCAAAGAATACCATGGACAGACAGAAAAACCAATGACCAAGTACTACAGGAGACAAATGAACATCGTAAACTGATTAGAGAAATTAGACGTAGACAGTCAACATTTTTTGGACATGTTATGAGAAGAAATGGATTGGAGAACTTAGTGACAACTGGTAAGATCGAAGGGAACAGACCAAGAGGAAGACCGAGAGGAAAATACCTGGATAGCTTGGCCACATGGCATGGACGAGACAGGAACACTGAGCTGATCCACGACACTGGTGATCGAGTGAAATGGCGAGTCATGACCGCCCACGCTTTCCGGCATGGCACATGATTGATTGATTGATAGTAGTTTTATCTGTATGCATTATCTTTGTCTTTGCTATGTTAGGATATAAGTTGTGATTTTCACTATTCAATTGGGTTGAGGTTATCAGGTTTTCTATACCATTCTGTGTTGTGGATATTAATACTGTATCATCAGCATACCTGAATCTCTGGTATGTCATGACCGCCGATATTTAGGGCATCATATACAGCTCCCTGTTTATATTATCTCTGACATTTTCATTATATTTTCGGTGTACACAATTATCTACTTGCGCTAATATGTTAACTATTTTTTTTTTGTACAGTAACACTGTGAGTTAATGTTGAAACTATATACAGCGTGAAAACCGAGACACTGGTATGATAGAAAGTTAGACGACCCGACTTGTCAAGTTACCAGCTCTGAACATTAAATTCGTTTATGATTCCAGTCTCTGCTGCCATTCCCGCCTCCCTGTAGACTTGGGGTTAGCAGATACAGCCAATCCACTGTTCGTTTACACTATGCCAGCTGCCCGTTGAGAATACATTCTAGAATAACGCGCGTTCGTCACGCAATGAACTTGGCCAGACCAAAACAATCTTGGGATTCCTCTCTTTGATATGAACTATATGTTGCCCATGTCTCACACTCCAAACTGGCCGAGCGTCAAAGTACACTCCTTTTAGTGAGTCGATGTTGGTAATTAAAAAGTGGGGGATCGAATTCATGTGTGCATCATCGCCATCAACAAAACCACTATCATCATGATCTCTGGAGGTCAGCATAGACGAATGGATAAGAGTGCTTAATCTAAAACTTCCGGTGTTCGAGGTAGCGGGTTCAATCCCTAGAGGGTCTCATCTCATCTCATATCATCATGTTCCTCTTGTGCCCTGTGGTGTCGAGGTGAAGTCAGTTGCACTAAAGTGTCGACTTCTTGCCCTTGACTTGGGGGGAGTAAATTACAAGTACCTCAGAAGTCGGAGTGGGTTCGCTTGATGGCGAAAGACACTGGTAATAAACAAAGCTAATTCACACGCAAAAATCATTCCAGCGAATTAAAAGTAGTAGTAGGTGTATGAACTACGCTTGGGTTCAAAGCCAGCGAACCAAAAGTCATTATCGAATTTATCGTCATCAACATCGTCATCATTATCGTCAAGTATCTGAATAAAATTAGCTAAACTGCGGTCAAGCTGTGGAAATATAAACAATATACAAACATGGAGTGTGTAGCAGCTGCACAAAATACATTTACGTAAAATGAAGGGCGTTGCGACAAACCTTCATCAGCAAGTAAACACAAGACAACACAACAACGTGTAACGCTGATTCATATTCTGGGACTCTGAGAACAGTAGAACACATTTTATTGTCATTTATTTCTGTCATTTTCCTTAATTTATTTTGTCATTTTCCTTCATTTACTAGGCGGCTTCAGATTAAACCTTAAAAGTGTGACATAAATTACAATAACCACGCCATTTTCTTGTAGTCTGTCAATATTGTTAAGGGTGTCAAGAGTGTTAAGCATGTGACATGGCGGTGCAGAAGAACAAGACATACTGCAGAAGCTGCCAGATCCGCAAAGCAATGCTCTAACTGTCCGCATGTCGGAGCTTCGATCCTAGACCACTTGCCAACCAGGGCTTAGGGTCTGATCTGCTCTGCCATTACATTTAGTCCTATTCTGGTATGAACCTATGGCCTATCCATGTCAAATGATAGGATCAGCGTTGCCAGTAGTGGGTTGTGCTCAATATTTAAATCTCAAATCCCGAAACAACCAAATAAAACAGTTTATATTGTCATATTTGGTGAGCGCTCCGAACAGTCGGCTCTGATAGATAGCAAGTAGTACTGTCTACTGCCACACAGTAGCTCAGTCACATCTGACAAATACCTGACAAGGTGGTATATAACCTACATCTACATGTACTGTTCCTGCTCTTTTTATCACAGTTTTCAGTGTTCTCTTGAAATTGGCAACAAGCTGTTCGATCTGTGTCACAGTTTGCTCATGGCGTGTTTCTGCTGCTAAGCGGTGGGACCGGTCTTCTACAAGAAACCAAAGACATCACCAATCCCTGTACATTTAACCGCAAACTAATCTAACACTGTCTCAGTACGGAATACATGTCTCCTTAATAATAATAATAATAATAATAATAATAATAATAATAAAATGTATAATACTAATACTAATAATATTAATAATAATAATGAATGAGACATAAGATGGTGAGTGATGGTGAAAATGACCATGTGTTCACTTGCATCCTTTTTGAACAAACATTTACAGTGTGAATTGGTCTTATCAGTCACATTCGCCACCGCCATGGGTTGTAGTTATTATGCCTTTTTGAAGCACGATGCAACAAACTATCGTCTGCCAAGACGGCAAGGTGCCAATGAATGAAACAACATTAGTAAAACCTCACTGATAAACCTCACTTTATGAAACCACATTGGTAAAACCGCATTTTATGATACCACACTGGCAAAACCTCACTAGGTGAAACCTCATTGGTAAAACCTCACTTCGTGAAACCTCATTGGTAAAACCTCATTGGTGAAATTTCACTTGGTGAAACCTCATTGATAATACATTAGTAAAACCTCATTGATAAACATTGCAAGCTGTGACACAAATCGCACAGCTCCTCATTTGGTAAAATCTTACTGAAACCTCATTGATAAAACCTAACTTAGTGAACAACACTTGGTGAAACCTCATTTGTGGAAACTTACTTGGTTAAATCTCATTGGTTAAACCACATTGATGTAACCTGACTTAGTGAATCTCATTAGTGAAACTTTACTGTTAAATCACACTTGGTTAAACCTCATAGCTAAAACCTCGCGTGGTGAAAACTCATTGGTAAAACCTCACTTGGTAAAAACTCACTGGTAAAACCTCACTTGTAAAACTTCATTGGTAAATCCTCATTGGTGAAACCTCATTCATGAAACCTTTCTTGGTGAAGCCTCACTTGATGAAACCCAATTGATAAAACCTCACGTGGTAAAATCTCATTGGTAAAATTTCATCGGCAAAACCTCTTTGGTAAAACCTCACTTGGTAAAACATCATTAGTAAAACCAACCTCATTGGTAAAACCTCACTTGGTGAAACCTCACTTAGTGAACCATATTGGTAAGACCTCACTGGTGAAACCAAATATTTAAGTTCATTACTTGAAGAAACCTCGTTGGTGAAACCTCACTTGGTGAAACTTCATTGGTGAAAAATCACCTAAAACACACAAAGAAGAGAATTAGAGACATAGAGGACATGAGAAGGACACGGAGAGAGCTGCAAAAGATAGAACCCCAAGGCATAATTTTGTTGAGGACATAAACTCCAATGGGGAATAAAGTGCAGAAAACAACAAAGAAGAATGTCCATGCAATGCCCTGCCTGTGCAGTACGTGCATGCATGAATTCGACCGGACTCCTTGGGCGGTAGGATTTCATTATTGGGCTCCTTTAAACTTTTGCTTGGTAATATTCTGTAACAGAGTAGCCCCTGGTAAAGAGGATACTGGCGGGAGAAGAATATTAGTAAGAACTGAAAGATAGGAAATAAGCGTACCTGCTTATTTGGGCACGAAAGAGCACCAAAGAGCAATTACATAGAGAAATTGGGGAAATGGCGAAAGATTGTCAACAACAACAATGTGGTTGTTGACAAGGAGAGTTGTGACCAAGTCTCCACCAAAGAAGGACGTGTTGTTTAGAAGCTGATCCGTACTGGGTGACATCGAGAAGAAGAAGTTAAATGTCATATAATATAATATCAATGAGAAGAGGTTTTATGACATGAGGATGCTATTTTTGAATATAATTCCAATTGTTCTTCATGATCTTATTGCTTGTTTTGGAGCGTGAAATAAAAACTGGGAACGTTCAAGATGGAAGTTATGTTCTTCTAATGTTGAGTTCGCGGTAAGTTTACAGGGTTACGGATTACCACCTGAAGGTCAATATCACACACACAACGCTGAAGAAATACTTGTGGTGAATGAATCACGGCGCTACGAGCAACCGGCCATACCATCAAGAAGATGAAATTAAAACACGAGGGTCACACTGAAAGGAGACACTATGGGCTAACTGGTGGAATGCTTGCGGGCGTGTCATGGCACTGTTACAATTCATTTGCTTCATTACTTAGGACAACCTTTTCAAAATGAAATCATACCTATGTTAGCAAGTGGCATAAAATCAAACATCAAGAAATGTGTGAAGAAAGCAAAACTATTTTTCGGTAATCCTGGACTGTACGCTAGATATCTGTCACATTAACAGACATTTCTTGTAGTTAGAATTGTAAAAAAAAAAAAAAAAACGGCTGTTCTGATGCTGCAGTTCGAGAATTATTGTTGGGTTGTATCCAGTTCCTGAGAATAAGGGGAAGGATTACGTAATCATCTTCTAAACGAACCCTTGACAGATTATACACTAGATGTTCACGTTATGCCTGGAAGCGGTATGATGACAGGGCAAATATGTGTGGTAAGAATAATGGCTTGTAGAAGAAAATTAGGATTATTAATCCTAGTGCATTTGTTTTAACCTTACGCATTCAATTAATTAAATATAAATATAAATGATGTTGGTAAAGATACATTTGAAACAGTAAATTGTTTTAACATTAACGAAGAACTGTACACATGTGTTTGTGCATCTCATTACAGGTGGGACATACTAAAGTGTTATATTGGTAGATCAAACACTAAAATCTAAAAGTGATATCAGGTGGGCGGGTATAACTTAAAAACAAGTGCGGCCTCTGAGATTGTACTTAAGTGAAATCTTGAAATGTTTACATAATATAATAGATGGCAATCCTAGTGACATGAAAACAAAACATACAGCTCATTGTTCGCTATGTTGGTTTTAAGTTCATTTGCTCAGTCAATATACTGAATGATATTTTGAGAAAAAAATTATGTTGTGAGTAAAATGTTGCAGTGCCCTTAACTCAACATAAATTAATCTCTTATTATTTTGAGTGGACATTTTATATTTATAAGTGCAGCCAGATGTAATGAGGTGTTTAGTAAATATATTAGGGACACAGAAGCCTTAATTGCAGAGGAAAATGTTGAGGCAGAATTTCCAGTTGAGGGCTAAAGTAGTTCTGATTATGAAAGTCGTGATGAACCTATCACAAAGTCAAAAGAATTGTCCACAATACAGTTTTATATAATATTATGAAAGTCGTGATGAACCTATCACACAGTCAAAAGAATTGTCCACAATACAGTTTTATATAATATTATGAAAATCGTGATGAACCTATCACAAAGTCAAAAGAATTGTCCACAATACAGTTTTATATAATATTATGAAAGTCGTGATGAACCTATCACAAAGTCAAAAGAATTGTCCACAATTCAGTTTTATATAATATTATGAAAGTCGTGATGAACCTATCATAGTCAAAAGAATTGTCC
The DNA here is from genome assembly GCA_014155875.1 of Cepaea nemoralis. NCBI lineage: Eukaryota > Metazoa > Mollusca > Gastropoda > Stylommatophora > Helicidae > Cepaea > Cepaea nemoralis. The sequence goes on along the minus strand of JACEFZ010012256.1, from coordinate 28,220 downwards.
ACAATACAGTTTTATATAATATTATGAAAGTCGTGATGAACCTATCACAAAGTCAAAAGAATTGTCCACAATACAGTTTTATATAATATTATGAAAGTCGTGATGAACCTATCATAGTCAAAAGAATTGTCCAGAATACAGTTTTATATAATACTATGAAAGTCGTGATGAACCTATCATAAAGTCAAAAGAATTGTCCAGAATACAGTTTTATATAATATTATGAAAGTCGTGATGAGCCTATCATAAAGTCAAAAGAATTGTCCAGAATACAGTTTTATATATTATGAAAGTCGTAATGAACCTATCATAGTCAAAAGAATTGTCCAGAGTAGAGTTTTATATAATACTAGCTGACCCGGCCCGGCTTCGCCCAGGCCCTGGCGGGGATCTATCTATCTATCTGTCTGTCTGTCTGCTTGTCTGTCTGTCTGTCTGTCTGACCCGGCCCGGCTTCGTCCAGCTCCTGGTGGGGAGCATCTCATTTAATTCATATAAATAGTCATATAAGCTCCCGTTCCCGTCTGTCTGTCTGTCTGTCTGTCTGTCTGTCTGTCTGTCTGTCTGTCTGTCTGTCTGTCTGTCTGTCTGTCTGACCCGGCCCGGCTTCACCCAGTCCCTGGTGGGGAGCATCTCATTTATTTCATTCATATAAGTAGTCATATAAGCTCCCGTTCCCGACTATCTGTCTGTCTGTCTATCTGTCTGTCTGTCTATCTGTCTGTCCGACCCGGCCCGACTTCGCCCAGGCCCTGGTGGGGAGCATCTAATTTAATTCATATAAGTAGTCATATAAGCTCCCGTTCCCGATCTATCTATCTATCTATCTATCTATCTATCTATCTATCTATCTATCTATCTATCTATCTATCTATCTATCTATCTATCTATCTATCTATCTATCTATCTATCTATCTATCTATCTATCTATCTATCTATCTATCTATCTATCTATCTGTCTGTCTGTCTGTCTGTCTGTCTGTCTGTCTGTCTGTCTGTCTGTCTGTCTGTCTGTCTGTCTGTCTCTGTCTGTCTGTCTGTCTGTCTGTCTGTCTGTCTAATCTATCTATGCTCGGCCCGTTCCCGTTAAAAATATAGATAGAATAGAAGAATAGATAGATTGATAGTAGAAAATATGATTGGAAGAGATCTATCTAAAGTAAACTTACCAAGATATCACGAACAGCCAATAAATGGTGGGCGGTGGGTTGACTGCAGAGTACTGCAAACGATATGCAACTAACTTTCTCTCACAAAAAATTACTTTTTTTTTAAACGAACGAAAATCTTTCGCAGGCCCGTCCTACATTCTGCCCTTCTTCTCTATTTCCTCTCATACATTCTTTCATTCAACATCTCTTATGAAGCAATTCTTTGACAACAAAAGAACAATAAGCATTAAAATGCATGAAAAGTAACTTTTAACATGGGCATCATAAATACCCAATGTGGGTGTAACGCGCCATAGATATGAGAATGTTAAAAAAAATTAATGTGCTGTTGATTAAAAATAAAAAGATGCGTTAGAAAATTTTCACTATTTAAATAGATGCATTATTTTATGAAAACTATGAAAATAGCCTTAAAGATTATATCATTATTTATTATAACTCATATGCCTGTAAATAACTGTAGACAAAGAGTTTATAAATCTTTGAAAACAATGCAACAATCTATATATAAAATAATAGCAATGTTATTAAAAGTTATGCCCCTTGAAATAACTTTTCTTATGTTAAGTCCCCTTGCTATATAGAAATGATAATGTAAATTTAAAAATTAAATTTTAGTAAGTAAATAGCTGGAAAAAAAAACAAACTACGACAGTTGGTTGCACGGGAATGAAAAGAAAACATGTAGAAAATTTCATCTCAATCGGATGGACCGTTCGCGAACGCATAAAGAACGGACATACATACATACATACATACATACATACATACATACATACATACATACATACATACATACATACATACATACATACATACATACATACATACATACATACATACATACATACATACATACATACATACATACATACATACATACATACATACATACATACATACATACATACATACATACATACATACATACATACATACATACATACATACATACATACATACATACATACATACATACTATCCAACTAGATAGAAAATGCAGACAAGAAAATCCGGCTGCTGTTGAGGCTGAAGTACAAGCGTTGATTTTCGAGAATTCGCTAGACAGTGACGCGGTCATCTACACAGATGGGTCGGTCGTCCGACATGTGAGAAGCTCATGGGCCTTTACAGCTCGGGCCGGAGGGAGAATTGTGAAGGAGGACTCTGGTGCTTTCACTGAAACCACAAGTAGCCTGACCATGGAAGTCATGGCAGTAAGTAAAGCAATAACATGGCTCGAGACACAGACATTCACTAGGGCTTGTTTCCTTAGCGACTCAATGAACATGATCAAGAGGATAGAGGAGGGGTCGATCCGAAGAGAATGGTTGCTGCCTCTGAAGTGGTCTCGGCTGGCAAAGATTAGTTTCATCTTCGTGCCAGGGCATGCGGGAGTACAAGGAAATGAGCGGGCTGACAAGCTCGCAGGTGAGGCTACTGTTGAGGGCGGACGCGCCATGGACCAGGCTGACATTCTGAATGCTCTACGAGAAGTGAGACTTTTGCAAGAACCAAGTGATGACTGTGAATCTACAACAATGGCCAGACTGCGAGAGCAGCAAATTAAAAGAGGGGTGGCCAAACAAGAACACTACGCAGGAAGCCAAAGAAGATTGATAAACCAACACAGGACTGGCGTCGTTAGCCGCTACACGCTGCGGGATTCTGCTGAGGAGGGGATCCGAGCACTTATGGACTGAATGGTCCGATGTGCAACGAGGATGATCTGTCGACTAACTAACTAACTAACTATACATACATACATACATACATACATACATACATACATACATACATACATACATACATACATACATACATACATACATACATACATACATACATACATACATACATACATACATACATACATACATACATACATACATACATACATACATACATACATACATACATACATACATACATACATACATACATACATACATACATACATACATACATACATACATACATACATACATACATACATACATACATACATACATACATACATACATACATACATACATACATACATACATACATACATACATACATACATACATACATACATACATACATACATACATACATACATACATACATACATACATACATACATACATACATACATACATACATACATACATACATACATACATACATACATACATACATACATACATACATACATACATACATACATACATACATACATACATACATACATACATACATACATACATACATACATACATACATACATACATACATACATACATACATACATACATACATACATACATACATACATACATACATACATACATACATACATACATACATACATACATACATACATACATACATACATACATACATACATTGTGTTTTATAGATATAGATTATGAAAGTCGTGATGAACCTATCACAAAGTCAAAAGAATTGTCTACAATACAGTTTTATCTAACGATTGTTGATACAGCCTTAATTGCCATTGGTCTCCATGGCATAGTGGTTAAACCGTATGCCTCGCACTCCCAATATTGTGGGCCCGATTCCAGGCTTCCTCATTCAATTCACGAGTGCAGTTTTCTTGGAGACTCTGGGGGGTCGTCGCTGTAGCTACGGAGTTCGTGCGCCGCTTTCGTCAGGCCGCCCTGTGGAAAGAGACTGAGCCATACGGGATCAAACCCAGTGCAATGAAGTCGATCCTCTCGCATGTTAAACAAAAGGTTGTTGCATTTCCTTTACAGGACATTACAGTCAACCCCAGCATTTTTTGGCTGTTTGTGATTTCTTGGCAAGTTTACGTTCAGTAGTTTGCCATTGCTTTCTGAACGACACGTCTGAGTTTAAGTCCGACTGAACGGTATAGGGAATGAACCCCTTACCTCGCCATCAGCGCACCAGAAGTTAAAGATCTAGACCGCTCATCCTTTCGGCCATAACGACCAGACTATGGTTACATGTAATCAATAATAGAAATGACGATACTTCTATAGAAAGTCAACGTAAAGCAGAAAACATGTACGCGGTAATGTGGTGATGTGCACGACACGTCTCTTGAATGTCTGATGTCCAGTCTTTAGTTGTCCTTCTATCATAGCTGATTCATTTTGCTGAAAGTTCTCTCTGTGTGTCTAACTCTAATTCCTTGTCTACTCGAGGTATTGGCTGAACGTATGATATTGTAGAAATACCAGCCAGCCCATCTGCTCTTTCTTGCCTATTACATCCACACGCTATTTAGTTGACTGTTCTTTACCTGATCATTTTTTTTCCTTTTATATTTTCTTGACATATTTACGTTAATTAGTTTACCGTCGCTTTTTGGAAAGTCTACACTCATGCTATTATGGAAAAACTATGCAAAGTAAACATCTTCCGAAATGCTTGCATCTGATTTCGAACCCGCTATGTCGGAATTCCGAAACTGCGTTTACTACACCGAGGCGACAGACGAAGGACCCTCTGGTATAAAGACTAATATAACTACGAACTGTTGACCGTTGCAGCACTTCAACCCATTCCCTTCTCAAGTTATTTCACAAGCTCGCCATAAACCCTTTCATGAGCTGCTTGCTATCTCTGTCACCCTCCCTACCCGTGGATTCCTGAACACCAAACGTCTATTTATTTTATTAACTGATTCCCCCAGTGTTTGTCCTTGTCTTGAATCAGCATCTTTTTTGCCACATTCTGCGTCACTAGAATTTGTCTAGCACTTTCCCCAAGCCATGTTGTACAATTATACAGATTAAGTCGTCAATGCCCAGAAAGTGACATGCGCAGACCGTCGACTGTTCATCACTTCCGGGTCAATATGTTTAAAATGCTAACCCTCTCCCTTGGGTAACGGCCCAAATGTTGCAAAAGGCAACCTAGCCTACTCCAAACGAGTCTTCCTCGCCGTCGCCTCCATTACTTGGAGTGATTAAAAGGGGATTCTAAATGTTGCTCCTTTTTAAAATGTTTCCTTTGCTAATGAAGAGAAGGGGCAACACAGGCTGGGATCGATTGTGCAAACGGATTGAGTAATACGAGAGAAAATTAAACAGCGGGGAAAGAACAAATTAATTATGTTACAAGCGGAAATGGAATTCGCTAATGCCGCCATGAACAGGAAGTAGGCTTGTAACTTCCGGTCAAAATAAATATGTTTTTTGTTTTTATGTAACTACTTTAGATAACTATGTTACACTGTGCAATTTTGTTATCAGTCAAGTGACTGTAGTTTCTGAATCTGTAATGTCTGTAATGTTACGTGCCTGCTTGCCATTGTGGATGTTACGATTTCGAGTTTACTAGCTTAAGATGGGAAAATCAAGATAGCTCGTGTGTAGCGCTTGGTTAATATTGCAGTTGATTCCTTATCAGTCTAACATGCATTGTAAGGACGAGGCAGACAGACTAGCATACCTGTTAAGTACGAGGCAGACAGATTAGCATACCTGGCAAGGACTAGGCAGACAGACTAGCATACCTGGAAAGGACACGACATACAGACTAGCATACCTAGCAAGGACGAGACAGACAGACTAGCATACTTGTTAAGTACGAGGCAGACAGATTAGCATACCTGGCAAGAACTAGACAGACAGACTAGCTAGGGCAAGGCAGACACACTAGCCTACCTGACAAGGACAAGGCAGACAGACTAGCTTAACTGGCAAGGACGAATCACCAACAATTAATAAGTAGACGGTAAGATTTACTAGAACACAACCACAAGTAACCAAATGAACGTTGCCGCTAAAGCAGAGACAAAACAAACACACACTGACACAACTACATAAAAACACAGCATGAAAACATAAATATAATCGTTACCTATCTCTATCCTTGTTGTGGGTGGGCACGTCTTTTAATGGATCTGCGTGTATGATTACAATAAAGTGGCAAGGACGAGGCAGACAGACAGACTAGCATACCCAGTAAGGACGGGGCAGACATGTTCGCAAAGAGACGATCTAGACAAGAACATCTGCAAACATAAGTCTTCTTTTGTTCGTTCCTTCATGTTTACACCGACAGGCGAGCTCTTGTGATGTAGAGAACAGTTTTATTGGAGTTTTCATGTTGCTCTACACAGCATTGAATGCATTGCCATCTGGCGTGGTCAGTACTTAACTGGCTGTACTGGGGCAGGGGGAATCCTGGAGTACAACCTCGGCAGTTTGACCACACTTACCGCATGAGCTTAATGGTGAGTCACTCAGACAAATCCTGTAATATGTTTGTTCACTTTGTATGTCCTGTCTGAAGCCTTAAAACGATGACCCTGTCTGAAGCCTTAAAACGATGACCCTGTCTGAAGCTTTAAAACCATGACCCTGTCTGAAGCTTTAAAACCATGACCCTGTCTGAAGCTTTAAAACCATGACCCTGTCTGAAGCTTTAAAAACATGACCCTGTCTGAAGTTTAAAACCAGACCCTTTTAAAAAAATGCCCTTGTTAAATTTTTAATGCCCCTGTCTGAAGCTTTAAAAACATGACCCTGCCCTGAAGCTTTAAAACCGATGACCCTGTCTGAACCCTTTAAAACCATGACCCTGTCTGAAGCCTTTAAAAAACATGACCCTGCTGAACCCTTTAAAACCATGACCCTGCTGAAGCTTTAAAACCATGACCTTTTGATTTAAATGCCCTTTTAATTTAAACTGACCCGTTGTTCGTTTTAAAAAAACTCCTTCTGAAGCTTTAAAAACCATACACGTGCTAACAAAAACATCCTGTTGGTTTAAAACTTCTAAAAGGGGCTTTAAAACAACCCTGTATAAATTAACATGACCCTGTTAATTAATGACCCTGCTTAAGCTTTAACACACCGACCTCTGAAGTAAAAAAGGCTAAAAGCATACCATGTCAATTAAGGGGAACCTGTCTGAAGTTTTAGGAGGAAGCTCTAAAGTTTTAAGAAGAGCCTTAAAATAGAGCTTTAGTTGGGAAAGGGCCAAAGTGACAAATTTAGGGCCCCAGGAGTGCAGGACAAACGTGATAAACCCCTAAAAAATTGGGCCCTTTTAGGGCCCCACCCCCTTAGGGGTATAACAAGGAGGAAACATGCAAGGAGTTTGGGTTACTGCAAAACTTAGGAAACCGAGCTAACGAGGAAAATGAGCTTATTTAAGGGCTGGTAATAGGCCCAGGAGCCCAGACAAAGAACAACCAAACGCTATGAATTGCTCGTAACAGGACACGCTTAGGGGTCAAAAAGGGGAGGGAACCGGCGAGGAATCTGGTTTTATCCGCTGGGAAATACTTGAGTTGGGGAAGGCCCAAGTAATCGGTCAAATAGTCTAGTTGCTTCAGTAGTTAACAATAACGAAATATCAATTCTCCTCATTCCACGCTCATGGGTCAGAAAAACCACGGCTGGGAAATGACTTAAATCCGCTAGGGTATTCCGTCTTTGGAAAGGCTATTTTTATGTTTCTGTTTCCGAATAAAATCTTTTATCCTTTTGCATCACAAAGATGTTTTCCGTGGGGTTTTGCAAAGAAGGAAGCTATTGTATGATCTGTCCAATAAGTTGTTTTAAAACAATACAGGTACTTTGGTGTAAAAGAAGGGTCCTTGTATCCTTAGCTTCACCTTACCATTTAACAGTGGGCTACTAATTGGTGTCAGAAGTTCCTTGAACTACCGCTCACTACCATTTAACAGTAGGATAGTAATTGGTGTCAGAAGTCCCTTGAACTACCGCTCACTACCATTTAGCAATACGATACCATTTGTTAAGATACCATTGTTGTTTTTGAACTACCGCTCATTACCATTAGCCAAGATAACACGTTATCATTTCTCGTGGGGCTTGAACCACCGGTAAAGTTGTGCCATTTAATTGAACGTAGCAGTTGATAAAAATAGCAATGTACTATTTGATTGCAAGTATCATTAGCATACTATTGTGAAAGGTACCAATTAATTTACCATTTTCAGAAATCCTACAAAATATTATTGATTTATTATCTATGTAAATTATTTGAATGAAAATGTGTGAAACATAAATTGATTGTGTACGAATTGAGAAGTTAATCATCATTTGTGTGATACTATCAGAATGTCAACATCTATCACAATCACGTTAGTATTTGTGCAAAAACAAATTCTTTTCGCGCAAAAGTAGGAGATTAGAGGTTAAGCTAAAGTCATACAGCGCAGCTCAGTCAGAGACGATAGAAAGTGAAGACAAGACGACATTGACATTCATTGACGTTCATTTAGACTATCATACATTCATATCATCTACATTAATCATTATCATTTATACCACATGTAAAGTTCACCATTCGTTGAAACTATAATATGTCAAATAACAACCTTGTATTGCACAGTACATGCATGTTGCTAAAATTTTGATGTTCTAATAAACAAAAACATCAGTTATAAAAGCAAGGCGATCAAGCCTTTGTACGAAAGACAGCGGCGGAACATCCCGAGGGCCGTATTTTGCTACAAGATTAGATGAGTATATTTTCCACTAATTTTGATATGCACCCTTAACGACGCATTATTTTTTAAAGAAAATCTTGTAAATATTTAACAGATCTGTGAAATTGTATTTGGAAAATATATTGCTATCAATTGTCTGATAACATAAAGCTTCATAATGTCATCATTAAATGACTTCATCCAGGCTGGTAAAGTACTAGAATATACTGGAGACAAACTAGAAAAATGGGCAAAGGAAAGATACAGAGAAGAGACAGAGAGAAAGGCTGCTCTAGAGAGAGACCAAAGAGCACTAGAAAGGCAACATCAGAAGGAGATGAAGGAGTTAGAAGAAGCCACCAAGCAGAAACAAATAGACGTGGAGTCACAAACAAAGTTAAAGATAAAAGAAATGGAGATTGACTCTAACACCCAGATAGCCTCTACTAAATTGAAAAGTCATGAAGAACAAAATAAATTCTCCAAATATAAAGGGGTGATCAAGCCCTACAGTCAAGGCGATTCAATATCAGCTTGGACGGAGAATGTAGAATTTCAACTTAGAACTCAGAAAATACCATTAGATGATTGGGCAATGATCTACATGAGAAACCTCAGTGGGGAGCCATTAAAGGTCATAGATTCAATACCAACAGAACTAAGAAGTAACTATCAGTACATCCATGATAGGATTATGCAGCATTTTCTACTCGATGCTCCTGGATATCAGATCCAGTACTCACAGATAAAGCCAAAGCCAACAGAAACGTTCTTAGATTATTTTTCAAACGTACAGAGTATATTCAATAAATGGCTTAAGGCAGCGAAAGTAGGGAAGAATTTTGATAAATTACAGGACTTAATGGTGATGGATAAAGTCATATCCACCGTTCCTACTCCCTTTGCTAAGTTCCTTCAACAAGCAGACATTGAATCTATCGAACAACTCGAAAAACGAGGTTCTGCTTATTTTTCCTCCAACAGGGACGTATTTAAAACATCGATACATGATACTGAGATTACTGCCTTTGTCAAAAACATACCAAGCAGGTCTTACAAGCAAAAAGAGTATCAAAATAAAAATAAACCATATCAGAAGCCACCACAGTGTGGAAACTGTAAATTGTTCCATCCGCAGTACTCCATGTGTGATAAGAGCCCCTCTTATCCTGCTCATCTAGAAATGATGATGAAGAAGCAGGAAGACAAACGAAACTCTTATAAACGTGCTGTTAAATGCTTCTTTTGTTCAAGTTATGGCCATTATAGTTCTAAGTGTTTGGGCAGGCAAAGAATGAAGGCAAACAATGCTGTGCTCATCGATAAGTCATCTGACGATGAAAGTGTGGTTGATTCTGAACTTGAAAATGTATTACCAACCAGTGAGTGTGAGAGTGTGAGTGCAGCTACTGATATATTAGACTTTACTAAGTGTGACACGTGTCACCAGTTTCATACGGACGGCAAACTGAAATGTGGGCACTTGGTACCATGTTCCAACGAAGATGCCAATGCAGCTTTAGCCTCCAGAGGCAATTTAAAGTTCTACGTTGCACTGGTCAACGAACAACCATGCCAATGTTTACTTGATAGCGGAAGCACCCTAATTGGGGTCAAAAGATACCTAGTTAAGCCAGAAGATTATACGGGTGAGTTTGTCAAATGCCGCACTTTCTCTGGAAACATAGAGAAATACCCGCTGGCAAAAGTACGCATAAACACCCCGTTCCTTGCCGGCACATTTACGTGCGCGATCCTGAAAAATCCCTGTACTGATTTGATTTTGGGTTGCTTGCCATCATTAAAACAGTGTACTGATGAAGAAATATTAGCCTGGAAACAAACAAACACGGCTAATGCTGTAACGAGGTCAGATACTCGAAACACATTACACTGACCTACAAAACGAAATGTTACAGTTGTTAACACCCACCGGTGCTAGTAACAGTGCTACTCGACAAGAATTTATCGAGGCACAACGCAACGATCAAACTATCGCACCTTATTTTAAATTGTTAGGTGAGCGAGCGAAAGTTACTAAGAATGCATCTTGGTATTTTAAAGTACATAACGGAATTCTCATGCGTTATTATACAACAAATAACCATGAAATTCAGCAGACGGTGTTACCTGTAAAACACCGACAAAATGTGCTAAACATTGCACATGAGTCACCGTTTGCTGGACATTTAGCCTATGACAAAACGAGAGCCAGAATTTTGGCACATTTCTACTAGGCCTAAATTTTGTAACGACATTAAATTATTCTGTCGATCATGTACTATTTGTCAACATTTAGTAAGAAAGGGAAAGCATGTAACAGCCGAGGTCCAGCGTTCCATTTTGGCTTCTAGACCATTCGAAAGTGTAGCGGTAGATATTGTTGGACCCCTGAATCAGGTGTCGAACAAAGGAAACCGTTTTATACTAACTCTCGTGGATCTCTGTACAAGGTGGATCGAAGCGGTACCACTAAAATACATTACCTCCAAAGATGTGGCAAATGTGTTTTTACATCTATTTTGTCGATTTGGCTTTCCTCGTACCATTTTGAGCGACCGAGGAACCCAATTTATTTCGGCTGCTATGCAAGCCCTAACAAAATTGCTAGGAATAGAACAGCATTTCTGTACACCGTATCACCCTGCGAGTAATGGGATTATAGAAAAAATTAACGGGGATCTAAAGCACATGCTGGCGAAAGTAACAGCTGAGAACCCATCTGATTGGGACACCCTACTACCAGCAGTGCTATTTGCCCATCGAGAAATTCCGCACTCAAGTACGGGTTTCTCACCTTTCGAATTAGTTTATGGGGCGAACCCTCGTGGACCCCTAACAATCTACCATCAGCTAATCACTAGCTCAGTAGAGAATCCAACAGCAGTAACACCGTATGAGATGGTAACAGAGACACGCGATACAATTATGAAGGCGTGTCTAATAGCCAAAGCATCTTTGGAGAGAAAAGGCCAGATGTACCGCAAATATGCAAACAAGGGTGCCAAAACCCTACACCTTGAACCCAATCAAAAGGTGCTACTTTTACTACCAGATAAACGTAATTTGTTACTAACATCATGGCAAGGGCCATTCAAAGTCGAACGAAAGATATCAGATGTCGACTATGAAATATCGATAAAGGGAAAATTAAAGATATTTCATATCAACATGCTGAAGCCCTATTTCTCACGACAAGAACTGACGACAGACGAACAGAGTCACCAACACCAATTAACCGGACGACAGACGTACACAACACAACTACACTAAGTAGGGCGACAGATCATGACGACATCGCAAACACACCTAGCCAGCAAACAGTACACACAGCTAGTACAACAACAGTACTTAATCAGACGGATGACGACGGAATAGAACTAACAGTCCCGACAGTCGTACACAACAGGGACAATCGATAGCATACGTATAGAACCCAAACTGACAGACGAGCAACGACAACAACTGATAGAGTTAGTAACTGAGTACAAGGACACTTTCTCTGACATCCCAGGTAAGACAGACAGAATAGAACACTCTATAATTCTGACTGATAGCAGACCCATCAAATGTCGACCTTATTCCATCCCATTGAGCTACAGGGAAAATCTCGACAAGGAATTGTTAAATCTTGAGTCGAGTGGAATAATTCAGAAATCTCAGTCAGAATATTCCTTTTCCTATAGTTATAGTCAGAAAAAAGGACTCGACTATTCGTCTCTGCGTCGATTATCGGCGCTTAAACAACGTGACCAATGGTCGATGCAGAGCCTATCCCATCTTGTGACTGACCTAATCCTTGACATGTCAACATCACGTATCTTTTCGAAACTAGATCTCACGAAAGGTTATTGGCAGGTCCCGATGGAATCATCCTCTTTCCCTTTAACAGCATTCTCTACACCTTTAGGCCTGTATGAGTGGCGCTTTCTTCCTTTCGGTCTTCGTAATGCACCAGCCACTTTTGTCCGACTCACTAGGGATCTTCTGCACAGAGTGACCAATACATTTACTTATATTGATGACATTTGCATCCATACAGCAGACTGGACAACACACCTACTGAAACTGCGACATGTCTTCGATAGATTGCGATTATATGGTCTTACAGTGAAACCCACCAAAGTGGAGTTGGGAATGGAAGAAATTGATTTCTTAGGCCATACAATCACCAGAGGCCAACTAAGAACTGATGAGAAAATAGTGACCAAGATTCTCAATCTAACTATGCCAGGTCCGTAGCTTACTTGGTCTGGTCAATTATTACAGCAAATTTATACTCAATTTGGCTGAAATCACCAGCGTTTTTTCTAATGTGTTAAAAGCATCTGTAAAACTTGATGTTCAGGATGCAAAGTTAATCGGTGTGTTATCAAAATTGAAATATTTATTTAGCGTTCCACCTATCTTGCGTTTGCCTAATGTCAATCTTGCGTATTTCCTCCGTACAGACGCAAGTTCCATTTCCATTTCTGGGGTCCTAGGCCAATTTTATGAAGGCAAGTTTCACCCAATAATGTACGTGAGTCGTAAGATCAGCCCTGCTGAAGGAAGATACTCAGCCTCTGAATTGGAAGCTTTAAGCGTGATCTATTGTGTCAGGAAACTTCATCGATTCCTGGCGGGTACAGAGTTTGTTATCGAAACCGATAATTCGCCTCTTACGGTCATGCAAACAGGGGTTCATCGCAACAATAGGATTTACAGATGGTCCTTAATTTTGCAGAATTATGCCTTCACTATTAAACATTTGAAGGGAAGTTTAAACTCTCTAGCTGACACATTGAGTAGACCTTCTCATATTGAAATACCTGAAATAGGAGAAGAGAGCGACCGTACATCACCAAAAACATTGACACTGTAATTACTTAGTGCCCTATGTGGTGATTGTGAACACTAAAGTGCGTTACCATCGCCAGTCGCTTACATCTTATGTAATATAAACTGTGTCAGCATTAGTGGAATGAACAGACGCATTTGTGAATTGTCTACACCACTACCACTTATATAACCCTTGAGTGGATCGAAATTTGAGACTTGAACCTACACCAACCAGTAGCATACCTTTAGTATGTACATTACCCAGGACGGGAGCATAAATCAGACTTTGTCTACCTGAACGTTGTTTTCGAGGACATTCTACAGAGGACACGGCTCGAACATCACACCTGGATGTAATTAGTTAGTGTAGTTAGTTAAAAATTATTTGTGATATGTATATAATATGTTTTTATAAACAGTCGCGGATAACTTCATATTTTGTGGCAAATATTAGAACTATTTATTTAGATGTACCATATAACCTTATTTAGGACATTTCAGAGTTATAATTTACCTATAGTTAGTTAAGAATTTAGTTAAGTTAACATCGACATCATAATACTTTAATTTATCACCATTTAAACTTACTTAGTTAGATAAGTTAGTTAAAACATCACGTATAAATTAACACAATCATTTAATAATTTATATCATTTTAGGCATTAAAACACTTTAAGGTAAATAACCCATTTTTCTTAAATTAAATTAATTAGTTAGATTATTTCCCTTAGATAAATTTAGAACAGTGCACCAACTCATAATAGATTAGTTAGATCAGTCTTTACCATAGGATTGGTAGCGAACAATCCTTTTCAATCATGTATATTTTTGTATATAATTGACAAGTGCATAAAGACAGCACAGTCATGTGGCTTGAATACGCATGTAAATTCAGCCAAACCATTTAATGTACATAATTTTGGTTCATCCATGCATTATTTTTTGAACCATATTCTAATGACGACCCAGTATTTTAAAACCACTTTTGAATGAAAGGTGAACGAGAGATGTGTGAATGATAGAGAGAGAAGAACGAAAGATGCGTGAATGATAGAGAGAGAATGAATTAAATTAGGAGAGTGAGAGATATTGCGGTACTTTTTCACCGCACAAAACGACTTGTTTTGACTTGTCTGTGTCAATCTGTGTAACCAATGTGTTGTCATTTTTTATAAGTGTGTAGTTGCCATACTTTAGTGAGAAACATAGGGAACATATTTTGAGCATCTTAAAACGGCACTGTAGACATAAATTAGCATAACACACTCATTTGTGGCTACAATAAACCGCTTTACGGCGCTCGAAAGAATACATACACGTAAATTAGAAACGCATACACATGTTAGTAAGTTAAATACACTGTAGTTTATTAGAGAACACACAACCAACCAGAAAAACAAACATATAAACTTGCATACACCATTACTTTCAAAGAACCTATAACTATTCCAACAGGGGACACAATAATATCTCTAAAAACCTTAATGTAACACTTAAATATTCTTTCACAAGCGGAAGCTAAAAGGTGAAGAGTTGCACATAGGACACGTATACGAGTTGGGACGATTATTATATGAGAGCATGAACATTTTATTGTCCATGTTTTGCACTCATAATAGAGGCAAGTTATTTGGGATTGTTAATTTTGGACAATCTGAGGACAGGCCTTATGGCATAGGATCCGGACCATCACAATTCTCATAAATATAATGACAGTTTATAGCCAACTGTACTAGTGTGATGAGCTACTCAATTAGCCAAGTGAAGTAATACAACAGTGTGACGAAGGAAAGGAGAGATCTTGTCCTATCCCCATAAGAGAAGTAGAGAACTCACGAAGTCTTTGACAAAATTAGACAGCCAATTTTTGTAAGATTACTTGTGTTAACCCCACAACTTAAAAGTTTGTAACACAACAGGGGAGGAAGGAGAGCCTGTCAAAGGCTTAGGAGGAAGCTCTGAGCTAAGAAGAGCTAAAATAGTGCTTAGTTAGAGGGCAAGTGACGTAATAGGACAGGAGACCAGACAGAAGAGACACAAACGCTATAAATAGCTATAACGGGACACACTTGTGTCAACAAGGAGGGCAACCAGTGCAGAGGAGCTGGTGTTACCCAAGAAACTGGGAAACCGAGTTCACGAGGTAAGGACCAAGTAACTCTGGTCAACACAGCCCAGTGCCCAGCACGTAAACCAACTAACGCACGCTGAGCTGAATTGCTCGTGGCTGAACATGCCACGCTCAGCGAGCTCAGACAGAGACCGGGACGGCGTAGGAATCAGACGTGTATCCGCTAGGGATACTTTGTAGTTGTGAAGGACAGTATTATCGTTATAATAGTCTAGCTTAGCTTCAGTAGTTATATATGTATATCATCTCCTCATTCCATCTTATCGTCATCACATTCTAAGATGTTTAATACCGTTGTGGTATTCCGCTCGTGGAGCTATTGTATGATCTGCTCCGAATAAAAATGTATCCTTTTGCAAACAATACGAGTGTCACTTTCGTGTAGTGCAAAAGAAGGGAATCCTTGTATGCCTGTCGCAAGTGGGTTGCTGACAGGAACTGTAAATAAAGAAACTTGGTTGATCAGATGGACCTCTGGAGGCACCAGAAAGGAAGTATAAAATATATGCCCAGTTCCTACACCAAAGACAACATACAACATCTACGAAGGACCAGAACATGATTTCTAGACTTCTAACCATAAATATATCATTTAACATCCACATGGATGACACCAATAACCCCCCGCCCCCCCCCCCCCCCCCCCCCCTTCTCCTTTTTTCTCTCTCACTCTCTCTCTCTCTCTCGCTAACTCTCTCTCTCTCATTCACTCTCTCTCTCTCTCATTCACTCTCTCCCTCTCACTTTCTCTCACTCGCTCTGTCACTCTCTCTTTTAGTCTGCTCTCACACTCTCTCTCTCTCTCTCTCATACTCCCTCTCACTCTATGTCTCACACACTCATTTTCTCGCTCTCTCTCACTCTCGCTTTCTTGCTCACACTCTCTTGCTCTCTCTCTCTCTCTCTCTCTCTCTCTCTCTCGCTTTCTCATTCACTCTCTCTCTCTCACTCTCTCTCACTCTCTCTCTAACTCTCTCTCGCTCTCTCATATTCACTCACTCTCTCTCACTCTCTCTCACTCTCTCTCTAACTCTCTCTCGCTCTCTCATATTCACTCACTCTCTCTCACTCTCTCTCACTCTCTCTCTAACTCTCTCTCGCTCTCTCATATTCACTCACTCTCTCTCTCTCTCTCTCGCTCCCTCTCCCTCATTAACTCGCTCTCTCTCACTCTCTCTGGCTCTCCCTCCCTCATTAACTCGCTCTCTCTCACTCTCTCACTCTCTCTTTCGCTCCCTATTTCATCAACTCTCTCTCTCTCTCTCTCTCTCTCTCTCTCTCCTCTCTCTCTCTCTCTCTCTCTCTCTCTGTCTGTGTGTCCGGAATATCTGCCTTTAGACATTGTAGATATTGTAGATATCAACTTGGGAAGGCAAGCATCGTTTCTTTGAGTGCTCAGATCTGATATTCCCAACTCCCTCACCAAAGTAAGATACCATAAATGTTTTATATAGAAAAATACAACTGTTGATGTAACACAGGTGTCGCTGCCTTGGCAAAAGCAGTAACAACAACAATAGCAAAAACATTAACGGCGTGTAACTTCATCGGAATATTTCAAAGTTAAAAATATACATCGACATATTAGTGATCGAGTGAAATGGCAAAACATGACATCCCACGCTTACCGGCATGGCACATGATGGATGGATAGATATTAGTGACATAATCTATGTGTGATTAGATCATCTATCCGTGGTTACATAATCTTTGCCAGGTTACTTAATCTCAGCCTTGTTACACAATCCATTCGAGGTTACATAATCTATGTCAGGGTACATAATCTATGTCAGGGTACATAATCTATGTCAGGGTACATAATCTATGTCAGGTTACATAATCTATGTCAGGGTACATAATCTATGTCAGGGTACATAATCTATGTCAGGGTACATAATCTATGTCAGGGTACATAATCTATGTCAGGTTACATAATCTATGTCAGGGTACATAATCTATGTCAGGGTACATAATCTATGTCAGGTTACATAATCTATGTCAGGGTACATAATCTATGTCAGGGTACATAATCTATGTCAGGGTACATAATCTATGTCAGGGTACATAATCTATGTCAGGGTACATAATCTATGTCAGGTTACATAATCTATGTCAGGGTACATAATCTATGTCAGGTTACATAATCTATGTCAGGGTACATAATCTATGTCAGGGTACATAATCTATGTCAGGTTACATAATCTATGTCAGGGTACATAATCTATGTCAGGTTACATAATCTATGTCAGGGTACATAATCTATGTCAGGGTACATAATCTATGTCAGGTTACATAATCTATGTCAGGGTACATAATCTATGTCAGGTTACATAATCTATGTCAGGGTACATAATCTATGTCAGGGTACATAATCTATGTCAGGTTACATAATCTATGTCAGGGTACATAATCTATGTCAGGTTACATAATCTATGTCAGGTTACATAATCTATGTCAGGGTACATAATCTATGTCAGGTTACATAATCTATGTCAGGGTACATAATCTATGTCAGGGTACATAATCTATGTCAGGGTACATAATCTATGTCAGGGTACATAATCTATGTCAGGGTACATAATCTATGTCAGGTTACATAATCTATGTCAGGGTACATAATCTATGTCAGGGTACATAATCTATGTCAGGTTACATAATCTATGTCAGGGTACATAATCTATGTCAGGTTACATAATCTATGTCAGGGTACATAATCTATGTCAGGTTACATAATCTATGTCAGGGTACATAATCTATGTCAGGTTACATAATCTATGTCAGGTTACATAATCTATGCGCGGTTACATAATCTATACGTGGTTATATAATCTGAGACCGGTAGCTTGCCGTCGTGACAGACGATAATTTGTATAATGGAGTTATACCTCTCCATAACACAAATCCTGGGTTGAATGTAAAGAGCACGTGTTAAAGACTATGCAGCATGATCCCTCTCTCAGTCTGCCTCGTTTACTCCAGAGGAAAGGTGACACCAATATGCCTTGAGCAAGACAAGCTGCGGAAACTGCCGGATCAGCAAAGCAATGCTCTAACTGTCCGCCTGTCGGAGCTTCCATCCTAGATCAGTTGCCAACCAAGGCTTAGGACCTGGTCTGCCCTGCCATGACATTTAGTCTTTAGGTCGAATTTCCTCGCACTAGGGTAAGGCATTGGTGCAATGTGGGGTGTCCGGTTTGTTGGGCGCGGCCCAACAGTCGGTGTTAAAGAGAGAGCAGGTAGTACCGTCTACTGTCATACGGTAGCTCAGTAATTTCTGACGAAGACTTGACAAATAACATAATCTATGCATGGTACATAATCTATGTGTGGTTACACAATCTATGTGTGGTTACACAATCTATGTGTGGTTACACAATCTATGTGTAGTTACACAATCTATGCGTGGTTACACAATCTATGCGTGGTTATATTATAGCGTATAACTCCTCCTGTTATAATGTAACTAATATCTTCTCCGTCTGTGATTATCATTGGCACCTTTCCATCTTGACAGACGATAGTTTGGTACATTGTGCTTCAAAAAGGCTTAATAACTACGATCCATGGCGGTGGCGAGTGTGGCTGGTAAGGCCAATTCTTGCTGCAAATGTTTGCCCACAGTAGGTGCATGTGAAAACATGGTCATTTCCACCATTTTGCACCATCTTACGTCTCTCACGCTCTGTGTGTGCTTTGTCTGCAATCATTTTCTCCTTTGTCTTTATTCCATTTCTGATAGTTGCCCTCCATACAACACGTTCAGCGGCGACTTGTCCCGCTTACACACATCTTTGTATTGTAGTAGAGGCCGACCCTAAGATCTCCTACCCGTCTGTAATTCACCAAAAAAGATGTCCTTTGGTATTCTACCATCATCCATCCTCCTAACGTGTCCTATCCATCTAAGTCTACGAAGACTGAGCATGGAATATACCGTCACACAACCTGATCTTTCCAATACTTCAGTATTTGTGATTTTGTCTTGCCACTTAATACCAAGTATTCTTCGCAGACACCGCATATGAAAGCTGTTTAAGGGTTTCACTGCCATAAAGAAGATAAGGACACAGGCTTGGTAGACGAGGACTTTTGTTTTGGCAGTAAGCTTCCTGTTCTCCCAGACTCTTTTTGCTAACATGTTCATTGTTGTTGCTGCCTTGCCAATCCTGATGTTGATTTCCTGATCGAGGGATAATTTGCTATTTACCTCTGATCCTAGATATGTAAAATGGTCTATTATCTCCAGTTCGGCGTCGTCAATAAAGATTGATGGTACACCATGTGCACCTTGTGACATAATCTGTGTCTTCTTTTTGTTAATTGTTAAACCAAATTCAGAACAAGCATTGGAGAATGCAGATAGTAGCTGTTGTAATTCTTCCTCAGAGTGGGTCGTAATCGCAGCATCATCCGCAAAAATCAACTCTCTTATTAGTACCCTGCTAATTTTGGTCTTGGCCTTCAATCTCTGAGCATTATAGAGGCCACCATCTGAGCGTGAGTGAATGTATATACCGTCATCCTGATCACGAAAGGCATATTTCAGTAGAAGTGAAAAGTATATCCCAAAGAGGGTGGGGGTTAATACACAACCTTGCTTAACTCCACTCTTGATTTCAAACTCTTCTGAAGTTGAGCCATCAAACTTGATTATACCCTTCATGCCTGTGTGGAACGATTCCACAATGGACAGAAGAGTTGGTGGGCAGCCAATCTTCTTTAGTGCTTTGAACAGACCCTCACGACTGACCAAATCGACCTTTGTGAGGTCAATAAAGGCAATAAACAGTGGTTGATTTTGTTCCCGGCATTTTTCTTGCATCTGTCGCAATGAGAATATCATATCAATGGTAGACCGGTTCTGACGGAAGCCGCACTGTGATTCGGGGTAGACTTGATCTCCCAGGACTTAAAGTCTGCGCAGGACAATTCTGGCAAATACTTTCCCAACAATACACAGAAGTGAGATACCCCTATAGTTGTTACAGTCGCTCCGATCTCCCTTGTTCTTGTACAGCGTTATGATGTTTGAATCTTTGAAATCCTGTGGGACTTGTCCTTCTCGCCAGCAGAGCTCTATTAGCTGGTGGATCTGTAGAGCGAGTGTGTCTTGCCCACTCCTGATTACCTCTATTGGAATCCCATCCTTACCTGAAGCCTTGCCAGATGCAAGTTCATTTATAGCACACTAGCTGACCCGGCCCGGCTTCGCCCAGACCCTGGTGGGGAGCATCTAATTTAATTCATATAAGTAGTCATATAAGTTCTCGTTCCCGTTACCGACAATCTGTCTGTCTGTCTGTCTATCTGTCTGTCTGTCTGTCTGACCCGGCCCGGCTTCGCCCAGACCCTGATGGGGAGCATCTCATTTAATTCATATAAGTAGTCATATAAGTTCCCGTTCCCGACTGTCTGTCTGTCTGTCTGTCTATCTATCTGTCTGTCTGACCCGGCCCAGCCCATGGTGGAGAGCATCTCATTTAAATCATATAAGTAGTCATATAAGATCCCGTTCCCGACTATCTGTCTGTCTGTCTGTCTTGGGTAAATGGAGGAGGGAGGAGGAAGAGGGAGGTGGAGGAGGGAAGAGGAGGGAGGAGGAGGGAGGAGGAGACAGGAGACAGGAGGAATAGGGAGGAATAGGAGGGAGGAGGAGGGATTAGGAAGAGGAGGGAGGAGTAGGGTGGAGGAGGAGGGGGAGGAGGAGAGGGAGAAGGAGGGAGGAGGAGAACGCAGGAGGAGGAGGAGGAGGAGGAGAGGAGGAGGAGGGAGAGGGAGGAGGAGGAGAGAGTAGGAGGAGAGAGGAGGCGGAGGGAGCAGGAAGAGGGAGGAAGAGGGAGAAGGAGGAGGGAGGAGAAGGAGGAGGAGGAGGAGAAGAGGGAGGAGGAGGGAGGAGGAGGAGGAGAGGAGGGAGGAGGAAGGAGGAGGAGGGAGGAGGAGGAGAGAGTGGGAGGAGGGAGGAGGCGGAGGAGAAGAAGAGGGAGGAAGAGGGAGGAGGAAGAGGGAGAAGGAGGAGGGAGGAGAAGGAGGGAAGAGGATGAGGGGGAGGAGGAGGAAGAGGGAGGAGGAGGAATGTGAAGGGAGGAGGAGGGAGGAGGTAGAGGGAGGAGGAGTAGGAGGGAGGAGGAGAGAGGAGGAGGAGGGATGAGGAGGAGGGATGAGGAGAAGAGGGAGGAGGAGGAATGTGAAGGGAGGAGGAGGTAGAGGGAGGAGGAGGAGGGATGAGGAGGAGAGGAGGAGGAGGAAGGAGGAGGGGGAGGAGGAGGGAGGAAGAAGGAGGAGGGAGGAGGAGGGATGAGGGGGAGGAGGGAGGGGTAGGAGGGGGAGGAGGAGAAGGGAGGAGGAGGAGAAGGGAGGAGGAGGGCGAAGGAGGAAGGAAGAGGAGGGCGAGGAGGTAGGAGGAGGGAGGAGGAGGAGGAAGAGGGAGGAGGGAGGAGGAAGAGAGTGGAGGAGGGAGGAGGAGGGAGGAAGAGATAGGCGGAGAGAGGAGGAGGAGGAGGAGGAGAAGGAGTAGGGAGGAATAGGAGGGAGGAGGAGGGAGGATGAGGATTAAGAGAAGGAGGGGGGAAAGGGGAGAAGGAGGAGGGAGGAGGAGGAAGAGGGATGAGGAGGGAGGAGGAGGGAGGAGGAGGAGGAGGAGGGAGGAGGGTGAAGGAGGAGGAGGGAGGAGGGTGAAGGAGGAGGAGGAATGGGGAGGAGGGGGAGGAGGAGGAGAGAGGAGGAGGAGGGAGGAGGAGAACGCAGGTGGGGGAGGAGGAGGGAGAGGGAGGAGGAGGGAGGAGGAGGAGAGAGGAGGTGGAGGGAGAAGGAGGAGGGAGGAAGAGGTAGAAGGAGGAGGGAGAAGGAGGAGGAGGAATAATGAGGAGGGAGGAGGAGGAAGAGGGATATGGAGGAAGGAGGAGGAGGGAGGAGGTAGAGGGAGGAGGTAGAGGGAGGAAAAGGGAGGAGGGAGGAGGAGAGAGGAGGAGGAGGGAGGAGGAGAAGGGAGTAGGAGGGATGAGGAGAAGGGAGGAGGAGAGGGAGGAGGAGGGAGAAGGGAGGGGGAGAAGGAGGAGGGAGAGGGAGGAGGGGAGGAGGAAGAGGAGGAGGGTGGAGGGAGGAGGTAGAGGGAGGAGGGAGGAGGTAGAGGGAGGAGGAGGGGAGGCGGAGGGAGTAGGAGGGAGGAGGATGGAGGAGGAGGGGAGAGGAAGAGGGAGAAGGAAGAGGGAGAAGGAGGAGGGAGGAGGTAGAGGGAGGAGGAAGAGGAGGAGGGTGGAGGGAGGAGGTAGAGGGAGGAGGAGGGAGGAGGTAGAGGCAGGAGGAGAAGAGAGGAGGAGGGAGTTCGCCATTCCGAATTCATACTCGTCTAGGTTCTGTGATTTCGGTCCTTCCATTGATTGTTCTTCCCTTCTACACGACTGTAGATAACTTCCTTACACATAAAAAGATGAATAGTTATTGATATTGCCGTGGCATGGAGGCATATATATCAGCAGCAGAGTTGAACGCCTACGCCAGCCGGCACGGCACTTGATGATGATGATGATTGCCGTGTGACGATTCTGTGTAGTCACGTCATTTTCTTCCCTTTCCCTAGCGTTTTGGTTCGGGGATTCTTTCATCATCATCATCATATATTTACGTACGTATTTTGGGAATGGAAGGTGGGAGGAGGAGGAAGAAGAAAAAAAAATACGACAGTTGGCAGCGCTGGAATGAAAGGAAGGCGTGTAGAAAATTTCATCTCAATCGGATGGGCCGTTCGCGAACAAATAAAGGACATACATACATACATACATACATACATACAGACAGACAGACAGACGGAGATCCTAACTTATATATAAGATTAACTTCTGTTATGGTGGGAAGTGTGTCCAGGTGGTCAAGAGTTGGTAGGGCCTCTATGGCGTTGAGGGCATCATCCGCTAGCTTGGTCTCACTTGAGTAAAGCTCTAAATAGTGCTCGACCCATCTATCCATCTGCTGTTTCTTATCAGTGATGATTTCTCCAGTCAAAGTTTTCAATGGTGCACTTCTTTTGATCATTGGACAACAGGCTTTCTTTACCCCTTTATACATGCTTCTGATGTTTCCATTATCACTTGCGATTTGAATGGACTCACATAAATTGATCCAATAGTCATTCGCACACTGCCTGGCAGCCTTTTGTACATCCTTCCTCGCTTGCTTCAGCTCACTCAGAGTGTTACGCGTTGGTCTTTCCTTGTTTCTTAAGAGAGCTATCTTCTTTTTATCAATCAAGGGCTGCAGTGTCTGGCTGTTTGCCGCAAACCAGTCCTGCCTCTTATGATCCAAAGCGCCGTAAACCACTACCGCTGTTTTATAAATAGTTTCCTTAATTTGACCTCATTTTTCATTTACTGTACAATTTTCTGGTGTATCAGTGAAAGCGTCTTCAAGTTGCTGTTGAAATTCAAAGCACTTTCCAGGATCGTGAGTGTTAATAATATTAATCCTGGGGCTATACTTGTGTTTAGCTGTGTAGATTCTCTTTGGTCTCAGTCTAACCCTTGCAACAACCAAAGAATGATCTGTATCACAGTCAGCACTGTGGTAACTTCGAATCAATGATATATGGTTTAGATGTTATCTCCGTGTTATAATGAAGTCCAGCTGATGCCAATGGCCGGATCTTGGATGTTTCCATGTGACCTTATGCATCTCTTTTGTTTTAAAAAAGGAGTTTGTAATACATAGGTCATTTCTAGTGCAATGCTCCAGCAGCCTTTGCCCATTTTCATTCATGCGACCGATGTTGTATTTTCCAAGGCACACTGGCCATGAACTCGAGTCCTTGCGTCTCCATAGCACAAAGCCTGGGCTAAAATAAAGAAACCATGTGTTGCCCATGCAGCATGATCGATCTCTCGGCCTGCCTAGTTCACTCCAGAGGAAAGTTAACACCTATACATCTGGAACAAGACAAGCTGCAGAAGCTGCCGGATCAGTAAAGCAATGCTCTAACTGTCCGCCTGTCGGAGCTTCGATCCTAGACCAGCTGCCAACCAAGGCCTAGGGCCTGGACTGCCCTGCCATGACTTATTTTGTCTTTGGGTTGCATTTCCTCGCACCAGGATAAGGCTAGTACCCTCCCAATTGCGCTCTTCCGCCCGAAGCCGTTGGCACAATGTGGGGTGTCGGGTTTGGTAAGCGCCGCTGACAGAAAGCAGGTAGTACCGTCTACTGTCATACGGTAGCTCAGTCATATCTGACTAAGACCTGACTGCTCCGTCTGTTATAATGTAGCGAATACTCTTCCAGTTGTTATTAAGTAGCGAATATCTTCTCCCTTTTGTTATAATGTAGCGAATATCTTCTCCTTCTGTTATAATGTAGCGAATATATCCTCGCTATGTTATAAATATAATGTAGCGAATGTCTTCTCCCTCCTTCATGATGTAGCGAATATCTCCTCCCTGTCTAACGATATAATGAATTTGACGACGGTGACCACCCTTTAAAATTTATTTTAAAAAATAATACCTTTTAATACTAGAATAGTCTATCGCTTCTGTAACCATGCAACTAATAATGCATCAGTTCTGTCGGATGTAGCGACTAACGCATGCCGGAAGTAGCCACTAACATCCGCCGGATGTGAAAGTAAAACCTGCGGATGCAGAGAGTAAACTTTGCCAATACTCTTTCCGGATTGATGCAAAGAAGCCCAACAATCACAGGCGGGAAAGAAGCAGACATGGCCGTGCTATCCGACAAGATTGTCCGAGATTTCAACAGTCAACACCGACAGCAGACGTGTTCAGAACCAATCGGGACGACCTAATCTCGCGTGCTGCTGTTGTTGGTGCCACGGACTTTGCTAGGCATCAGGGAAATGTACGGCTTCGAGAACATTCAGAATCGCTGTCACGGATTTGTCCTTGAGTCCATTTGCAACACAAAGCGGGCCAGGTTTGTAATAATCTGAAGTTCAAAGTCTGGGATGTTTATGTGCCTGTTTGTTCTACTGTTTCCTAAATGATGGTAAATTGCTTCCCCTTTTACGAAAGTTGTCGAACTTAGGGATGTCAATTAACTTTCGGATTTTGGTTCAGTCTTAAGTAAATAAAAACAACAAAGGCCCCTTTTATATGACTTAACGTGCGTTGGACATATGGTGCTAGATCCATACTTTTATAGATCAATCTATCGGTGGTCAGTTAGTGATGGTGTCAGTTTCACGCCGGCGTTATTTACTCCTAAGACATTTCCTGGTGAAGGATTGCCAGATTGTGTAACTGAGAAACCGGGGCACTTCTCTTAAGCATGAGAAGAATCATAGTGTTCATTAATTAATACTGTCACTACTGAATAATAATAATAATAATAATAATAATAATAATAATAATAATAATAATAATAAATGTAAGAAAAGGAGCCAGTATAGCTAAATTGATAATAGTGCTCGCTTTTAAACTTCCGGTGTGCTGATGCCGAGGTCCAACCCCTTCAGCGGTCAGTTGGAATAAAATGTTGATTTCTCGTCCATGATTTAGGACGTAAATTACAAGTACCTATGAAGTCGGGGTGAGTTCGCCTTATGGCGAGGGGAACTGTAATAGGCAAAGCTAATACACGCGCAAAAATCAGGCCAGTGCACTATCCAGCTACGGCAGATACTAAAAAGTAGTAGCTTGTGTACGGGACTATGTTTGATTTCAAAGCGAGAGAACACAAAATTAAAAAGTATAATAATAATGAAGAAATGAGGTCACACATTACACTAAAACTTACGGTGTGTAGCTGTTTTTACTGTGTGTGAGGAAGACTTCACTGCTCTTCTTGATTTGTCTGTTAACGTATTTTTATATATTGTCATAAATATTATTGTTTCTCTAAACTTAGGGCGTGATTGTAATAACTGATGTACGTTTTAATCATTTTGTGTTTATAAAATTTATATAAACGCATAGTTGAAATGTCTAATAAGTATGAACACTGGCTCAATAAAGATGAGATTCCGAGTCGGACATTTAATATCTGCCAAATATTAGGGAAACTCCCAGAGTTATCGCTCATGCTAAATCAAAATTTCCATACGTACGGCGTTGGCGAAAGTCGATTAAATGGTAACATTGTCAGCAACCGATGTTCTCAGGCATCACAGGATTACTTCTCTCGCACCACACAAGGAACTTGCAAGTCGGGTGAGAGGAAATGGATGACACATTTTATTGCCGTTGGCTCTTTACATTTACAAAACAGTCGCTATCAAATCACACACAAAGCCACAGAATTGCCTATCACTAGTTTCCTAACCCTATTGCTAATCTCTATCTACTTGGCTACAGAAAAACCCCTATCGACACTAAACGGTTTTGCGCTCGCTAAGAAGTCAGTCCCCAGTCTGACTTTCCTACTCGCGTGGCTACACAGCACCGCGGAAGGACCTTGTGCGTCCTTCGGCCTTTTTGCGTGCTGTCACACTCAGCACGCTTATAGCAGCCGTCTCCTATTGAGTGGCAATCCACTTCTCCGGGCTA
This sequence comes from Cepaea nemoralis, assembly GCA_014155875.1. NCBI lineage: Eukaryota > Metazoa > Mollusca > Gastropoda > Stylommatophora > Helicidae > Cepaea > Cepaea nemoralis. The sequence continues at coordinate 1,166 of JACEFZ010012256.1, read as the reverse complement.
TCACCGTAGGCGTGATTTCTGCCGTGACCAGAGTACCAACTAATCTGGTCGACACCTCCGTGTCTCATGAGAGAACTAGTTAATAAGTCCCCCTTCCTATCAACCTACCCTGCCCTCATATCGGGGCACTGTGTTACCTCTGATCTACTTGAGGTTGACCACTCTTCCCGGTGGTCTTCTATCTTGAGGCAGACCTCAGACCTCTATACTTCAGTCTTTGACACACACCCTCCCCTCCTGTGTTGCGTCACCACTTTGACTCATTGGGTTGTGACGCAAGAGGTTTCTAAAAAAATTAGTGTATTCTAATTTTTTGTCAAAGACTGCTGATAACCTGGTTTTGGGTAACCTGAAATAGACTTCTACTGACTATTGTCACAATGTAGTATCACTTTACTTGGCTACTGGCAATCGCCACAAACTTGTCTGGGTGGCGTGAGCCCTCTTCTCAATCGCAATTATATATTAATTAGAGGTATGTCTGAACAGGACCATTGTCTTATAAGACCTGCCCTCAAATAGTAAATTAACTCACTACCCATACAAAGTTGACTTTCTTAGGGTCAACACATGAATTGCTTCATGTCCCCCATATAATATTAAGCAACCATTACACAAGCTGTGTGCGACAGGCTTTACATATCTCGCTTCCGCTTGTAAAGTTATTTTTCACTGTTAAGTTAGTGTTTCGTTATCTATGTGTCCCCTGACCCGGAGTTATCTCCCTTTGATCTACCCAAAATTTATGCAATTTACTGTTTGTTTTCCTGGATGTTTGCGTGTTTGGATCTATCTAAATGTATAATCTAACTTCTAACATGTGTGTCTATTTATAATATGTATGTAAGTTAGTTTTCAAGTGCCATAATTCGGTTAAATGTGGCCACAAACAAGTGCATAACACTAATCGTGACTACGTTTCCGTTTTTATGAGACTTAAAATACTTTCTAAGATCTACAAATAAATACAACAACACATCCAAGACCAGCACATTTCAACATCGAAAGCAAACAGCTGACGCAGACAAAAATTTAAAAAATCGCGTTGAGCGGCAGAAAAAAATCCGCTGACTGATCTCACTCTCTCCTGTATATTTTACATCCGCTCTCATTTTCACACTTCTGTCACACATCTTTACCTCACAATTATTTAAAAACCTTGGAGG
>JACEFZ010012255.1:0-99736 GCA_014155875.1 Cepaea nemoralis | reverse complement strand
AGAATGCAGATTGTAGATGTTGTAATTCTTCTTCAGAGTGCGTTGTAATTGCAGCATCAAATGCAAAAAGCAACTCTCTGATCAGTACCCTCCTAATTTTAGTCTTGGCCTTCAATCTCTGAGCATTGTAGAGGCTGCCATCTGAGCGTGAGTGAATGTATATACCACCATCCTGATCATGAAAGGCATATTTCAGTAGAAGTGAAAAGTATATTCCAAAGAGGGTGGGAGCTAGTACACAACCTTGCTTAATTCCACTCTTGATTTCAAACTCTTCAGAAGTTGCACCATCAAACTTGATTATACCCTTTATACCTGTGTGGAACGATTCCACAATGGACAGAAGAGTTGGTGGGCAGCCAATCTTCTTTAGTGTCTTGAACAGACCCTCATGACTGACCAAATCAAATGCCTTTGTGAGGTCGATGAAGGCAACAAACAATAGCTGATTTTGTTCACAGCATTTTTCTTGCATTTGTTGCAATGAGAATATCATATCAATGGTAGACCGGTTCTGTCAGAAGCCACACTGTATTCGGGGTAGACTTGATCTCCCAGGACTTGAAGTCTGCACAGAACAATTCTGGCAAATACTTTCCCAACAATACACAGAAGTGAGATACCCCTATAGTAGTTGCAGTCGCTCCGATCACCCTTGTTCTTGTACAGTGTTATGATGCTTGAGTCTTTGAAATCCTGTGGGACTTGTCCTTCTCTCCAGCATAGCTCTATTAGCTGGTGGATCAGTAGAGTAAGTGTGTCTTGCCCACTCTTGATAACATCTATTGGAATCCCATCCTTACCTGGAGCCTAACCAGATGCAAGTTTATTTCTAATGTAAATAATAGTTTATTCTTACTTGTGATCTTTCTAATCTCATTTAAAGGTGATTGTTTTTACATTCATGACAATTCAGGCTTATTATATATTTTAAAACTATTCTACCACAGCATTGCTTAATTATTCAGCTTTGTCACAGTCTGTAATTGCTTTTGAAGTCACTGTGTATCTTTATTAGCCAGAAAACTTTGTTAGTTAAAGCCAATCACCTTCAATCACCATGTGCTTGGTGATCATCTGATGATCGTTTGCCATCACACAAGATTACCAGAGACTCAGCTCAGGTCTGCATTCTTGTCCCAGTTATGCCATGTGCCTAAACCATCCAGGTATTTATCTCTTTGTCTTTCTCTAGTTCCTTATCGATCACATTTTTTCAGTTTACAATAAGTTTTCATGTTAGTATTTCTCTTCATAACATGCCCCAAAACTTCTTGACTGTTTACATGTAATTTTTGCAATCAGTTAATAAAACTAAACATAGTAATAAATGTTTTTGTCCACCAAGAGTATAATTGCATATTTAATTCACTTCTATTATGATTATTTTAAATTATGTTCAGACCTTCTATCTTTTAAATGAGCTATTATAAGATTATGAATCAGTTTTGAGCTGTAGAATGGCTGCAGTGCTGACTTACCTGTATTCAAGGATTCAGTTCTGGGTAACTGTATGATTGGTACATCACAGTGTTAACCCAGTCTTGTTGTTGTTGTTTTTTTTTTGGTGTGAATCTCATTGTTTGAGTTATTCATTCTTACACAGTTTAAAGTATTTAAGAATTGGTGATGCCTTTGTGTCCATCATGGTAGGCAAACAGCACACTTATTTTAAGGTTTCCAAATGTGAGTGGACGACCTGGGTGCTGAATGTCTACCATCAACTTGGGAATTTGCTGCGTTTCTTTTAAAGTCTTAAAGTGTGCAAGGGGTGTGGTCCTCAGCAGGCTTCTGTAAGCAGAGACTATCAACCTCAGGTAGGTGGAGGGGGGGTAAATCACCTCATACCAATGCATTTGTCATCTAGTAGGACATTGGAAAGATGCTCTGTATCTCTGGCTTTCATTGGCTGGAAAGGTTCATCTTTGGGGAAACACAACACACAGTATTCTGAGACAGCAAGCCCCTGTAATTGAAGAAGGTTGGCTACTAAAGACAATAAAACAAAGAAGATTAAAATATTTTGGTCACTTGAAATGTCATGAAAGTTTGGAGAGAACAATCATGGAGGGGTATATACTCGGAAAGAGAGGAAAGGGAAGACCAAAGAGAAGATAGGTGCAGGATGTGGCAGATGATCTCCAGATGGGTGTATCGGACGCGGGACATCTTGCTTATGACCGAGAGGTTTTCCGGACGGTTGTTATGGGAGCGAAGTTCTGCAAAAGACATGCTACTGAATGAATGAATGCATTCCCTGCAACGACCCAGACTTGCAAAATGGAGATTCAATTACATGACCTCTGGGTTGGCAGGCAAGTGTGCTAGCCAATACACTACTGCAGCTACCGTTTAAGTATGTTACCCAACAAACATTACACAGGTAATATCGATGCTTAGATTACTGTGTACCTGTATTAGCATTTACTTTATTTAATGTATTTCTGTTGACATTTCAGAGAAAACAGTTCTGTCTATATCTGTCATTGCAAGTTTATTTTGCTAAGTTTAAAACAAATAAAACTAATTTCTGATTTCCCGGCTTGTTGAGATTTATAATTTGATGCTGTTAACCATCCAATGTGGCATTAATGATCACTTTATCTTTCTATCTTTGTCTGTGATGAGCTTTATTACACCAAACAATATGATAATGTTTCTATCATTCTAACAAAGATATATATCTCATCTTATCTCATCTCATCTTGTTCCTCTTGTACCTTGTAGTGTTGAGGTTAAGCATAAACAGCGGGATAGTAACAGTTTATGGGCTGCATGTATCGAGATTCCCATGGATTTTGTTAATCCCTCTGTTCATCGTGGTCGGCCTCTTCTCCTGGCTTCATTTGATGTTCACATCATTACTTGTTGTGGTATGTGGTTAGTTAGCATTCTAGTTATATGGATGAAACATTTAACTTGCTGTTTTCTAATTAAATCTAGCACTCCCATAACCGTCACTTCACACCTGATTTCTTCATTTATGATTTTCTCTCTTTTTGATACATTGAGTATCCTTCTCAGGAATCTCATTTCCGTTGTTATAATTTTTCTTTTCTCTTTTTCTGTTATTGTCCATATTTGTCATTGGTAGCATAGAGTTGGTAGGAAGATTGTATTGCGGAGTACTTATTTTAGTATCCATTTATATGTGTTTGTTCTTTAGTATTGATGCCATAAATCAAATGAGTTTGTTTGCCTTATAGCAGTGTTTCCCAACGTGGGGCCCACGCCCCACAGGGGGGCAATTCGATTGTTAAGGGGGGCAATTCGAAAATGGAGAAATCGGCTGGATATAACAAAACGGGAGACTTGAGACTGAAGTTAACTAAATTGGAACCTGACATAAAATCTCTTTGCAGCAAGCATCAAGCGCATGGATCTCACTAAATTTAAATAATAAATAATTACTAATAATTAAAATAATATAGAAAAATATTTCATTAAAATAATTTTGTACTTGAATTTCAGTTTTCCATTATATGTTTTGAAAATTTACTTACTGTGTTTGCTCAATAATTTCCTAATGATTTCTTCCTAAAACCTATCCTTCAAGTTTCTTTAGTGAACATTTCAATTTTTAAATATTAAAAATAATGTATATGTTAGGGATGGGGGGGGGGGGGGGGGGGGGGGGGAATAAGAATTTTAGACAGGCTTAGGTGGGGCATAGCACAAATAAGGTTGGGAAACACTGCCTTATAGCGTCTATTTTCGATCTCGACTTCTCATTTGCCATTTGATCATATTATACTTCCTAAGTACTTGAAGCTCTTTACTTGTTTCATGTGGTGTTATTTTAGATGAATCTTTGTTATTTTATTCTTCTTTGCTTATAGTCATTACCTTTGTTTTACTGCTGACTCCGTGACGATTTTTTTTAAAACTAACATTCTACAAGGTGTAAACATCAAAGACCACTGGCTCACAAACAGCATTATGTCTCAGAAAGTGAAATACTTTGACCATGTTAGATGGAAAACGTGGTCTCGGTGCCAAGAGGCAAGGGTCAACTATCACAACGGTGAACATCGGACATTAATTAAAGACACAATTGGCATGAAAATGCACGAGACGGGAAAACTGGCAAATAATGGAGAAAATTTCCAGCGTGTTGTGATCTGTGCAACACATTACAAAAGACGTTACATCATGATGATGATGATGGATTACGTGGCCGTGTTAGACGTCAGAGTGTTGTTGATGAAGAACGTCTAATATCATTGACGATACGATGTTGACAGTATGATACATATACGTGGATTCACGGATGGTGTGTACGCCAAATACAGGGACGAATGGTGAGGATTTGATGGTCTCACTCAGTAATACCACAATGAGTGTATCTCACATACAATTTGCTTTCGTTGTCTGGGGGGGGGGGGGGGGGGGGGGTCATGCATCCTCAGACTCGATGTCTGAATGATGAGAATTTGATGGTCTCACAATTCCACAGTGAGTGTATCTCACATACACATTGCTTTCGTTGCCTGGGGGAATGGTGTATCCTCAGATTCGATGTTCTCTGCGGAAGAATGAGCGCCCATGTGTGTGTCCTGAGTGCCGCTATAGTCAATGACCAATTGCACTTTTTGTGCGATGACACAACAATTGATGTAGACCATCAGCGTATAGGTTTTCGCTCATTCATTGAAGCAATGTTGTTTGTTTATCTCATATGTCCTCGTATAGTTATTTCTTTACACCTGTCTTCATTGTGGCTAATACATGCACATGACTTATACATCTCGCGAGAGTTTATCTAACAGTGAGGTGAAATATCTTTGGTTCTGTTAACAACTACCGTGTTTCCCCGAAAATAAGCCCTAGTTAAGATCGTCAGCTAGAATGAGAGACTTGTTGCCAGTCGGAGTGCAGACGCCATTGGTGCGCGCTTGATAATGGACGAATGTGGTTCATAATTAAATATGTCACTCGTGTGAAATAAAGTTACCAATGCACAGTGAGCAGGCTACATGGCCCAGAAATGCTAATTTAAGGAGAGATTTATTGCTGGACATGAGAGGCTGGAACCAATGGGCCAATGGTTCTATAGGAATTGGAGTCGCAAGAAATTCAGGCCGGAATTTGGGGAGTTATGACGATGTTCCTGGAGAAGATGATATGACTGTATTTGAATAAATGTAGAATTGTGTTCATGAATGAATAACTTGTGTAATAAAGAGGTTCTGAAAGCAGATAAAGAAATTCAAGAACAATACAGAGTTACTGTGAAAAATAGGTACGGGGCAATAGCTAAAGTACAGAGTATAAACGAACTACAGGAAATGTTAAGGGACTCCATTCAATAAATTAGCAATTAAATATTCCCGGAGAGAAGCCAAAAAGCTAAGAAAATATGGATGCATGAAGAAATCGTAATACTGATGGACAAACAAGAATATACTAAAATAAATAAAGAAATAATAGATAAATGTGTGAAAGCAAAAGAAAGTTGGTTAAACGAGCAGTGCAAACAAAAGATGAATTACATTCCATTAGAAATACAAAAAGTATGCACAGACAAATCGATGAGCTCACGGCAAGAAACATAAGAATAAATACAGGGTGTTTGAATTCACAAACAGGAAAGATATTATTAGAGGAAGGTGCTGTAATGAAGAGGTGGAATTAGTACATGAGAGAATTATATGATGGAGATAAGGGAGAATTAACAGAAGAAAGTAACTTGGAAGGTCCACCTACTCTAAAAGAGGAAGTCGTTGACGCTGTAAAACATATGAAGCAAGGAAAAACACCTGGGCCATATGAAATCACAATAGAAGTATTGGAAGAATCTAGAGTAGATATATTAACCAAAATGTTGAATGATATTTATAGCAGTGGATATTTACCGAGTGATATGCTGAAATCTGTATTTATAGCTATACCAAAAAGACCAGGAGCAATTGATTGCGAAGATTTACGTACAATTAACCTCATAAACCATGTCACTAAGCTTCTATTCAGAATTATAATGAGAAGAACAAACAAGAAAATAAAAATGGAAATTAGTGAAGAACATTATGGATTGTGGAAGGAGAGGGTACAAACAATGAAATATATACACTACGGACACTAATATAAAGGTCAATAGAGACAAAGAAAGACATATATTTGTGCTTCATAGATCATACGAAGGCACTGATAAAGTAAAACATGATAAACTAATTAAAATGTTGGAAGATATCAACATTGATGGGGAAGATTTAAGAATAATAAAGAATATTTACTGGAACCAAGTGGCAGCAATTAAATTGGATTAAAGAGAGCAATTACGAACAGATAAAGCTAGGAGTACGACAGGGACGTGTCTTATCACCGGATCTCTTCTCCCTCTATAGCGAAGCAATAATGAGAGAGATCAAAGAGAAGCTAAGAATATTAATCTGAGGTTATAATATAAACAATCGACGCTACACAGATGACACGGTGACAGATAATGCAACAGACCTACAACATCTTGTTCTTGGACATTGTAGTAACAGAGAGTGCAAAGAAAGGACTCTCCTTGAATATCAAGAAAGCAGTAACGATTGTGATACCAAAGAAAATGGTGATATAGAAATAGAAGGGAGAATTCTTAACCGAGTGGATAATTTTAATTATTAATGGGCATTTATAACATCAGGTGGTAGATGTACAACGGAGATTAAGAGCAGAATAGAACAAGCACAAGCCGCATTTCTGAAAATTAAGAGTATCTTATGCAATAAGTCACTATCACTTAATGTAAGTAAGAGATTGCTGAAATGCTATAAAAACCAGTTTTGCTGTATAGCAGTCAATCTTGGAAAGTAAATGAACAAATTAGGAAGAACTTAGACACAACAGAGATGTGGTTTCTGAGACGAATGTTGCGAATTTTGGACTGCCAGAGTAACTAACAACGACTGCCTGAAAGAGGTTAATGAAACTAGAACATTATATACAACAATAAGAAAGAGATAAACAGCTTTCTTTTGGTCATGTGATGAGAAGAGAGGCATTGGAGAACATCGCGACAACTGGAAAGGTGGGAAGGCACTTGATGATGATGATGATCGGGGCGGGGGATGTGTGTGCGCGCGCATACCTCGAAAAATTGCCTGAAAGAGGCTAATGAAACTAGGGCACTATATGCAACAATAAGAAAAAGGTAAACAGCTTTTTTTGGTCATGTGATGAATATGAAAGGCATTGGAGAACATTATGACAACTGGAAAGATCGAGGGGAAGAGAGACAGAGGCAGACCAAGAGAAATGACGATGGATCATTGAGGCTGTGGCATGGGGGAATATCATCAGCGGTGTTGATCCAGAACACCAAAGACCGAGATCTGTGAGAGCCATGAATGCCTACGCCAGCTGGGAGGGCACTTGATGATGATGATGACCTTGAAAATAAACCCTAGTGTATTTTTAAGCTAAAATTAATATAAGTCCCTGACTTATTTTCATGGAAACACGGTAAATATAATTCCCTTCGTTTAACTATGCATTCTGTAACAGGGGTAAACTTTATCCTCCACACCGTAATGCATGCGCATTGGCATCATAGAACTACCGGAATCTCAAGTTTAACCAACACAACAAGAAGTAATGAAGACGTACACTTCAAAATATAAATAACTTGGCTAGTTTAAGGTTAGGCACACCTGCACATTTATGTTTTAGTAGGAACAATGGATAATGAGGAATTAACTGATTTGGCAGTGATTGTTTTTATTTGTGTTATTCTCATGTATGTGATAAAGAATAAGAAGAACCGATGAAGATTTACTGCTTGACAAAATGTAAATACGCCATATATAACCCAGTACAGCGAATCTCAGTAACTCATGGGGAGACATTGTCGAAAAACAAGTATTGGCAGGATATAACGGTTTGTCTTAAAGAAGTAGTGAAGATATACACATGGTACCTGACATCTGCATATAAAACACGATATATCAACATCGAACTGGCAGTCTTTGCTTGAACATGCAAGATCAAATAAGAAGCTACAACTTTTACCATGCTGTAATATTTACTGACACATAAGTTCACACATAATGTTGAGATGAGCCAGTAACCCACACCACATCACTCTCCTACCACATCTTCAACAGCCAGCGAAGAGTCACAATACTAATGGTGCCATTTGCAGTATGATTATGTGTTCGTCTGGCCTTTCCTCGGAGAACTGAGGGTCGACCAGATCCTCTGGTCACTCTATGCAGAAACATTATCGCGAGACCATCATGATTTATCCGTTCTTCCACATATACACACACCACGATCCCAAAGGACCCACATCATATCTGCCTTATCATACACCAGTACCCCACCCAGGGTTTCAGACACGGCCAATTTAGCCATGACTTTGTTTCCCGACTCAACAGTATGTCCTGGGGATAAGATGCAACGGATGCTCCCTATAGCGCATGCCACTCTTTACGAAGCATGCTCGTCTTCACGCTTATCAGCAACCTCCGTGAGTCCGTTACAGTATCGACAGATGTGTGCTATTCGTTCTCCAGCCAGTGTAACGCTACGGTGACTACCTCCATTATCAGACTAGAAGCCGGGCTTTCCAGTACCATCTATTAACCTTCGCTATGGATCCCCAGGCACTTCTTTTGCCTCATAACACAAAGCCATCCGTGTAGATGATATATCGCATGGACGCGAATTGTCATCTCCTTTTCAGCGCAACTTGTTGGCCAATCCTTGCAGTCCTGGTCCAGTGTGATTATAACCCGGCACAGGTCTGACTGGAATTCTAACCCACTCTTCCCCTCTCCCAATGTTCTGAAGCGTACACACTTCTCTGATTGTCTCTGTCTGAGTCATCCATGATTTTCCTCTTGTCACACATAATGTGAGTGCAGATGGAGAAGATAAGCATATAATTATATGGTTGCATTATCATTCTGAGTATATGCCTGCTAAATACACGGACACTGCCTACCTTTCTGCTTTGTGTCACCCGCGTAAGCTATACTTTGAATTTAAGTGTATTTATTGCGAGGTACGAGACATTCTTTTTTTAAATGATCGCTTTGAGCCCAAATGTAGTCCATACTACTTCTACTGCACTGGACTGATTTTTTGTGTGTGGATTAGCTTTCCCTATTGCCAATGTCCCTCGCAAACCCAGTCTGACTTCTAATGTGCTTCTAATTTGTGTCACCAAGTCAAGGACGAGAAGTTAACATTTCAGTCACACTGATCGGTGTAGGGGTTTAACCGGCTACCTCGGCATCAGCACACCGGAAGTTTAACGGGATTGCTGCTCATCTCCTGAATCAAGTATGTCAGTTTTTGCTGTTGCCTGTACGTGATGACTGTCTCGTGTTCAAGAGAAACGACCACCTTGGATCACAGCGTTTGCCGCCTCGTTCCAAAGAATGAGAAGTAGCCACTTCCAGCTTGATGTCTTGGTAATTATAAAAACGTTGCTCAGAGACATTAGCGAGACATCTACGAGTGTCATCAACACTGTACATACGGACACAAGTACGCCCATAATCATTTGTAAACACGTGCATAAATATATATAATTCAAGTCAGAATTATGTCATAAGACTCATTTATCTGTTGCCTGTGGCGAAACTGCTGAATTCTAACAGTGTAAAATTAATTGACATTAAATGAGCTTGTTTATTTACACTTGAGTTGTTCCGTTCTATTTTAATGTCGTTTTAATGTCATTGTAGGAATCTATGCTGTAGCACTCATCATGTTGTGTTGTCTAAACTTATCACTGCGTACTGATACATGGCAATTATCAACTTGCAAACTTTTGAATGTCAGGAGGACACTACACAAATGAGACGTTTAGTTGTCCGTGTTAGAAATATCATCACTATAAGTCAGTGGTTCTCAACCTTTTTTGGCCCGTGCCCCCCTTCACCATATTTTCAGAACGTCATTCCCCCCCCCCCCCCTCGTATTTCCTACCTAAAAATCCCGCCCCCACCCCTACATGGTATACGTAATAATTGAAGCTACATTTAATATCACATGCTAAAACAAGTCTAGAAATCCATATATAACATGATTTGTGTGTCTACTTACTTTATAAATTGAATGTTAGAAGGGTGAGATGTACAGAACCGCACATACAGTATAAAGGAAAAAACAATTAAAAGTAATCGGTTCTTGTATTAACGCGATCTTAAAATAATCTTACTTCCCCCCCCCCCCCGGAAACCCAAAATTCCCCCCTGGGGGGGGGGGGGGGGGGGGGAATTCCCCACCGGTTGAGAACCACTGCTATAAGTGTTAATGTTCGTGTGTCACTGTGTGTAATAGACAGACAGGAGAAATAGACAGATATATATATATATATATATATATATATATATATATATATATATATATATATATATATATATATATATATATATATATATGGGTGAGTGATTGTTTAGATAGACAGACGGATAGGTAGGTAGGCTAGTAGATTGGTAGACAGAAACTAATCTTGCTGCACTTAGTAACAATGCTGTTGTATGCTGTTAGTGTTTTGATAATAGCTGAGTGAAAGTCAAAGTGCATCGAAGGCTTAGAATTTATTATTTTAAATAACACAAATCGCATGCTTTTACCAGGGGATTAGAACCTGGCCACGTGATGTGTGAGACCGAAGACTCAACCTGCGGCCACCTCCTGTATGTGTAATTCAGTGGTTCTCAACCGGTGGGGAATTCCCCCTCCCCAGGGGGGAATTTTAGTGTTTCCAGGGGGGGGGGGGGGGGGGATGAAGACCATTTCAAGATCGTGTTAATACAAGAACCGATTACTTGATATTGTTTTTCCCTTCATTACTTTACTTTTATGTACGTCTCATCCTTCTAAAATTTATTTTATAAAGTAAGTAGACCCACAAATCATGTTTTATGTGGATGTCTAGACTTGTTTTAGTATATGCTATTAAACTTACCTTCCATCTTTACGTATACTGTGTAGGGGTGGGGGGGGGGGGTTTAGATAGGAAATATGAAAGGAGGGGAATGACATTCTGAAAATACGGTGAAGGGGGGCACGGGCCAAATTTTTGATAGGAGGTGGGGGGGGGGGGGATGACGTTCTGAAAATATGGTGAAGGGGGGCACGGGCCAAAAAAGGTTGAGAACCACTGGTTTAATTGTACCACAATTGAAAGTAATGCCGTTTTGCGTTTGTTCACTTTGAACCCCAGCGTTGTCCATACACGTGCTACTAGTAACTACTTCAGGTGCACTGGACTGAGTTTTGCGTGATGTTTAGCCTTCCCTGTTACCAGTGTCCCTCGTCATCAGGCGAACCTACTCCGACTGCAGAGGTACTTGTAATGTACGTGCCCATGTCAAGGAAGAGAAATAAAAAATGTAGGCCAACACTATCCGGTGTAGGGTTGAACTCACTACCTCAGCATCAGCACACCGGAAGTTTAAGGGCGAGTGCTCTTATCCGTTCGGTCATGCTGACCTCGAGGTAGACAATGTAAAAGTATTCAAATGTCAAGTATGGTGGTAAGAATGTGGAGTGCACATTGCCTATACCAAATTATGGGATGGCGAGGTGTAGTAATCAGCTCCCATCTGTATGTAATTGATTCTAGTGTTATTGATTTTTATTCAATAATCAAAAGCTCTGATCACTGCTTTAGCTGTCATGTAGAGCATGCCATTACAGGCATATTGGCTAGCACAACCACCCCGACTCTTATCTCCATTTACATAAACGGGGAAACACACTCTCTCACACACACACACACACACACACACACACACACACACACACACACACAGAGACTGTATGAGAGCTTGTCTCACAGCAAGTGATTGCAGCCCACCGCACACCGTGGGTACTATTGTACTAAACCTCTTCACTCAACAGTGTGTTGCTAAGACGTTCATCATCATCATCATCTTCCACTTCTGCCGTCAAGCGTCGTGGGGAGGAATAATTTGCGCTCCAGCTCCAGGTGAGGCGGCACTGGATAGTGTCATTCCGTGTGATTGTACAATATCTTTGATGTCGTCAATCCATTTTCTTTTTGGACGTCCTCGTGGTCTCGTCGCAGATGATCTTTGATGTAAGGCCAGTGATGGTAGTTGTTGGTGTTGCATTCTAACGACATGGCCAAACCACTTGATCTTCTGTCTTTCAATAAATGTGGCACAAGGTGTTGATCCCACTGTCTGTCTGATAACAGCATTTCTTACTCGGTCTCGGATTGTTAAGTTGGCAGCTCTTCCTCAGGCATCTCATCTCGCAGGTGTTGATTTTGCGAAAGTGTGATTTGGATAAAGTCCAAGTTTGAGATTGGTAGCATAGGGTTGGTGTGAATATGCTGTTTATTATCTGTCGTTTTGCGGACATGGGTATATTTGGATGTTTCAGTAAGGGTGATAGTTGATATGTAAGTGCACTAGCTTTTTGACATCTGATTTCGATTTCTCTGTCCAATCTGCCATCTTCTGTAATCATACTTCCAAGATATTTGAATTCTTTAACTTGTTTCAGAGTTGTGATATTTATCTGTAGTGGGCCCGGCGATCTGCTAACTTGCATTACTTCGGTTTTAGCCGTGTTTATACTCATATTGTATCTGCTGCAGGTTAAACTCAGATTAGTAATATGATTTTGTAGTCTGTCCTTATCGCTGTAAAACAGGCACTGATCGTCTGCAAATAGAAGTTCATTTATTTCCTGTGAGTCATTTGTTTCATCTGGAGTAAAAGTTCTAAATTTTCTGAATCTGTTTTGTCAAGACTTGCTTCTTTGGATATTCTGTCCATGTAGACATTAAATAGCAGAGGATAGAGCATACATCCCTGTCTCACTCCTGTATTGACTGTGAACATATCTGATATACCTTCTTGTGTTCTTACTGCACTTCGGCTCGAGTGATACATGGTTATGATGTTTTCTAGAAATTGCCCTTTGTGTCCCATAGTCTTCAAGGATGGCCCATAGTTTGTATATGTGTTAAGACGTTGCGTAATGGAATCTTTAAGATACAGAGGGATGTACAAATGAATATTTTGGAACTTATTTGGGAATATCGTGAACACGGAAGATTGATGAGGATACCATGGACAGAAAAGATAGCTGAGTATATCTTGGGCAGAGAAGAGTGTTGAGTATGTCGTGGAAATAGCAGTGTTGTGAATATTGTAGACAGAGAAGAATGATGAAAATATCGTGGACACTGAAGAATGTTGAGAATATCGTACACAGAGAAGAATGTTTAAAATATCGAGGACACAGAACAATGTCGAGAATATCGTAGAAATAGAAGTATATTGATAATACGGTACACACTTAAAAACGTTGAGAATATCGTGGACAGAAAAGAATGTTGAGAGTATCCTGATCCGAAAAGAATGTCGAGAATATAGTGGGCAGAGAAGGATGTTGCGAATATCGTAGAAAGATATGAATGTTGAGAATACTGTGGTCAGAGAAGAATGTTGAGAATTCCGTACACAGAAAAGAATGTTTAGCATATCGAGGACAGAGAACAATGTTGAGAATAATATCGTGGGAAGAGAAGTACGTTGAGAATATGGTACACGCTTTAAAATGTTGAGAATATCGTGGACATAGAAGAATGTTTAAAATATCGTGGTCCGAAAAGAATGTTGAGAATATAGTATGCAGAGATGAATGTTAGAGAATATCGTGGACAGAGAAGAATGTTGAGAATATCGTTGAAATTGAAGAATATTGAGAATATCGTTGAAATTGAAGAATATTGAGAATATCGTTGAAATTGAAAAATGTTGAGAATGTCGGACACAGTGAAGAATGTTGTGAATATCGTGGACAGCGAAGATTGCTGCGAATATCCTATTCAGATAAAAAAAAATGTTGATAATATAGTATACAGTGAAGAATGTGAAAATATCATGGACAGAGAAGAATGTTGAGAATATAGTAGACCCTGAAGAATGTGAAAATATCATGGATAGAGAAGAATGTTGAGAATATAGTAGACACTGAAGAATGTGAAAATATCATGGACAGAGAAGAATGTTGAGAATATAGTAGACACTGAAGAATGTGAAAATATCATGGATAGAGAAGAATTTTGAGAATATAGTAGACACTGAAGAATGTGAAAATATCATGGACATAGAAGAATGTTGAGAATATAGTAGACCCTGAAGAATGTGAAAATATCATGGACAGAGAAGAATGTTGAGAATAAAGTAGACACTGAAGAATGTGAAAATATCATGGACAGAGAAGAATGTTGATAATATAGTATACAGTGAAGAATGTGAAAATATCATGGACAGAGAAGAATGTTGAGAATATAGCATACAGTGAAGAATGTGGTAATATCATGGACAGAGAAGAATGTTGAGAATATAGTAGACACTGAAGAATGTGAAAATATCATGGATAGAGAAGAATGTTGAGAAAATAGTAGACACTGAAGAATATTGATAATATCATGGACAGAGAAGAATGTTGAGAATATTGTAGACACTGAAGAATGTGAAAATATCATGGACAGAGAAGAATGTTGAGAATACAGTAGACACTGAAGAATGTGAAAATATCATGGACAGAGAAGAATGTTGAGAATATAGTAGACACTGAAGAATGTGAAAATATCATGGATAGAGAAGAATTTTGAGAGTATAGTAGACACTGAAGAATGTGAAAATATCATGGACATAGAAGAATGTTGAGAATATAGTAGACCCTGAAGAATGTGAAAATATCATGGACAGAGAAGAATGTTGAGAATAAAGTAGACACTGAAGAATGTGAAAATATCATGGACAGAGAAGAATGTTGATAATATAGTATACAGTGAAGAATGTGAAAATATCATGGACAGAGAAGAATGTTGAGAATATAGCATACAGTGAAGAATGTGGTAATATCATGGACAGAGAAGAATGTTGAGAATATAGTAGACACTGAAGAATGTGAAAATATCATGGATAGAGAAGAATGTTGAGAATATAGTAGACACTGAAGAATATTGATAATATCATGGACAGAGAAGAATGTTGAGAATATTGTAGACACTGAAGAATGTGAAAATATCATGGACAGAGAAGAATGTTGAGAATACAGTAGACACTGAAGAATGTGAAAATATCATGGACAGAGAAGAATGTTGAGAATATAGTAGACACTGAAGAATGTGAAAATATCATGGACAGAGAAGAATGTTGAGAATATAGTAGACACTGAAGAATATTGATAATATCATGGACAGAGAAGAATGTTGAGAATATAGTAGACACTGAAGAATGTGAAAATATCATGGACATAGAAGAATGTTGAGAATATAGTAGACACTGAAGAATGTGAAAATATTATGGACAGAGAAGAATGTTGAGAATATAGTAGACACTGAAGAATGTGAAAATATCATGGACAGAGAAGAATGTTGAGAATATAGTAGACACTGAAGAATGTGAAAATATCATGGACAGAGAAGAATGTTGATAATATAGTATACAGTGAAGAATGTGAAAATATCATGGACAGAGAAGAATGTTGAGAATATAGCATACAGTGAAGAATGTGGTAATATCATGGACAGAGAAGAATGTTGAGAATATAGTAGACACTGAAGAATGTGAAAATATCATGGATAGAGAAGAATGTTGAGAAAATAGTAGACACTGAAGAATATTGATAATATCATGGACAGAGAAGAATGTTGAGAATATTGTAGACACTGAAGAATGTGAAAATATCATGGACAGAGAAGAATGTTGAGAATACAGTAGACACTGAAGAATGTGAAAATATCATGGACAGAGAAGAATGTTGAGAATATAGTAGACACTGAAGAATGTGAAAATATCATGGACAGAGAAGAATGTTGAGAATATAGTAGACACTGAAGAATATTGATAATATCATGGACAGAGAAGAATGTTGAGAATATAGTAGACACTGAAGAATGTGAAAATATCATGGACATAGAAGAATGTTGAGAATATAGTAGACCCTGAAGAATGTGAAAATATTATGGACAGAAGAATGTTGAGAATATAGTAGACACTGAAGAATGTGAAAATATCATGGACAGAGAAGAATGTTGAGAATATAGTAGACACTGAAGAATATTGATAATATCATGGACAGAGAAGAATGTTGAGAATATAGTAGACACTGAAGAATGTGAAAATATCATGGACATAGAAGAATGTTGAGAATATAGTAGACCCTGAAGAATGTGAAAATATCATGGACAGAGAAGAATGTTGAGAATATAGTAGACACTGAAGAATGTGAAAATATCATGGATAGAGAAGAATTTTGAGAATATAGTAGACACTGAAGAATGTGAAAATATCATGGACATAGAAGAATGTTGAGAATATAGTAGACCCTGAAGAATGTGAAAATATCATGGACAGAGAAGAATGTTGAGAATAAAGTAGACACTGAAGAATGTGAAAATATCATGGACAGAGAAGAATGTTGATAATATAGCATACAGTGAAGAATGTGAAAATATCATGGACAGAGAAGAATGTTGAGAATATAGTAGACCCTGAAGAATGTTTATAATATCGTGGACAGAGAAGATTGTTATGATATTTGTGGTCAGATAACAATGTTGAGAATATCGTTACAAAGTGAAGAATGCTGATAATATCGTGGACAGAGAAGATTGTTGAGAATATCGTAGAAAGAGAATAATGTTGAGAGTATCGTACACAGCGTTGCACAATGAGCACGAACTCCGTAGCTTTGGCGACGAACCCCCTGGATCATCGGGGAAAAAACTGACAACCGAATGATGGAATCCAAAAACGAAACCACGAGCATCAAGCACGAGGCAGACGGCTTAACTACTTCGCCACGGAGGACCCTTCCCCTCCCCCTCCCCCCTTTTTTTACTTTCCACCCCCACCCCTGGTTCAATGAGAAATCATGCTGAATGATCTTAAACGGTGACATGGAAGATATATCATGAACATAATTGATCTAGAACACCAAAGACCGAAATCTGTGAAGATACATGAACGCCCACGCCATTTGGAAGGGTATATGATAATGATGATGATTCATCTCTGGGGGAAACCAATTCCGAAATTACCTGTCAGTTGGTTTTAGGCCTGTGAGGGCCATTTATCCGGTGTGTACGGCGCTATCTGGCAGAAGTCCAACAGGAGGTTCCGTAAAACCCGAGAACGCTGTCACCAGAAGTGACTTACAGGGCATCCCTTTAAACGCAACACAGCGGCCTCAACTATCCCCAGTGCCTGTGACCAGAATGACTATATCAGATAGGTTGTTTAAGGTGCTTCCAGATTTTTACTTCCTTCTTGTGTCTGTTCTGAGTCCTACTGTAAAAAGTTAGTTGTATGTCCTTTACAGGATATTGCAACCAACGCCAACATTTATTGGCTGTTTGTTATTTTCTAGATCTAAATATCATCATTCATTCATTCATTCATTCAGTAGCATGTCCTTTGCAGAACCTCGCTCCCATAACAACCTTCCGGAAAACCTCTCGATCATCATGCACACACAAAATAAGCTGATGAATGCTTTATTCGTCGCAGCGCTATGTTACCAATGCTAGACACTGACAGTACTAGAAACACAAAGGCATAAAATCACACCATGTAAGATCAGATGCATTAGAAACACAGCTGGGAAGAAAGAAAAAAACAAAAAGAAAAAAAAAGGACAAATGAGAAACTAGGAACAAGTGTATGGATAACACCGATTGATCAGAACACCAAATAAATAAATGGCTATTAATGGCAGAAATTAGCTAGAATGGAACAAGAACAACCAGCGGTTACGACGTTCTACAAGAGAACATTGGGACACACGACGAGAAGCGACACAGGAAGAGTTGGCAAGATGCAGTAAAAGAGACACTGAAGAAATAGACTATGATCTTAGCAGAAACAACAAAACAAGTGAAAAACAGAAAATTGCATCCATCTCCTCTATGTGACGCTTCACGACATAAGCAGTCAGACAAAAGAAGAAAGAAGTCTGTCATTACCTTCTGAACCACCGATGATCAACTCAAAGCCAACTGCTCCCAAATAGTCCGCGGCTAACTTCGAACCGATATGTCGGGAAACTGCGTTCATTACCCCTGAGCCACAGACGCCGACACTGATAAATACATGTTATTACAATTACATTTCTTAGTAAGAAATTGCGAGGCGAAATAAGTTTTGGAGTGAAAAATCGTTAGAGACACCGGAATCACTAGTCCATGTCAAGGACATCGGGGGCAGCAACCAGCGAACAGTTTCTGCTGTTACTGTTTTGGGATACAACAAAGTGGCCGTCTAAATTTCTCTAAGAACAATGAGCGACGACCAGTTGATTCATTTGGCAGTTGTCATTATTTTGGTCGTCGTTCTGCTCAATATACTCAGATAAACAGAAACAGAAACATGGCGAAGAGAAACGTCTACTCGGCCCTGCCCAGTCCAAAATAAAAAAAACAGGTAACTGTCCCAGCTGTACATAAGTTAAAGTTGTGTGTCTGTCCCACGGTAGATATAAGTGTGCTTTGTACAACTGTTTTATCAAAGGAAATGGTCCTAGCTGTCCACATTACATTGATGTTACGTTTTGTTATGTCGAACGACATCACTGCAAATTAGGCAGCCCCATGCGTGCTCAGCCCTTCGATGCAGCAGCCATCCCAAAGTTTTGCTGTTCATTACTCCCACGAGGAGTTGGTTATCATCTCCTATCTTGACATATAGGGATAAATTTGAATATTCTTAAACAATTATCTCGGAACAGTCATAACATCTGATGGGCAGTGCTTTGGGGAGATTAGAACAAGAATCGCTATGGCAAAGATAGCCTTTTGCAAAATGGAAAACACACAGACTGTAGTTAGTTAGTTATTCGCAGTTCCAACTTCACGGCAACGTGTCGTCCCCATTATGCTCCGTTCCTTTGTCAGTGAATATCACACAAAAGGCTCCTCACTGTCCCATGTGAAAAGTGGAACAGACAGGAGTCTCGACAAGCCAACAGCCCGCACATGTACACTGCATAATGTATCAAGAAAAAGAGTGTTGAAGTACTACACATGTGTAACGCATATTTTTGTATGGATATGAAACGTGGATGATGAGCTAAAAAGCTGAAAAACATCAAATGGCAGTGGCAATCTGGTTTCTGAGGATAACGGAAAGAATACCATGGACAGAAAGAAAAACCAGCGACCAAGTCCTACAAGAGGAACATTATTAAATTTAGACGGTCATTTTTTTTTTAAATTTGTTAGCAAGTTATGAGACGAAAATAAACTAGAGAAGTTGGTGACAACTGGCTAGATTGAGGGGGAAAGAACAAGGGGCAGGCAGAGAAGTAAATATCTAGGTGGAATGAGCACATGGCATGGTTGGGATAAGAACACAGAGCTGATCAATGGCTCTGGTGATCGTGTAAGAATGGTGAAACATGATCGCCCACGCTTACAGCATCGCAGATGATGATGATGATCTTGACCTCCATGACGGCGATGACGTGTTTTACCAGGCAGTTAGTTTCGTCAGTATCCACCAGAGTAGTCCGTATCCCATCAATCAATAAATCAGGTGTCGTCTCCACAATGAAGGTTTGCTGCAGTAGATCTCCAGAACTGTTTGTCCGTATTGTATTTATCATATCAGCTCTGCCCATGCTTCTTCAAATTGGAGTGATGCAGTATTTCACTATTTGTCAGCTGGTCTGCGCGTTCATGACCTTTCACCCCGTACATCCAGATGAGTGCTGTGAATCGCGACTACCGAATGCTGTCTATCCATTCGGAACAGAGATTGTCGGTTTCAATGTTCATGGAGTCCCATACGGCTGTCAGGTGTGTGATTTCCTGTTCTGCAATTGATGCAAGTGCTCTGGCGACAGCGGAGATCTCCGTAGTCAGGCTTGATATAATTATCTTGGGCACACCGCCACTGCCTTCCTGTTCTGCTATTGATGCAAGTGCTCTGACGACAGCCGAGATCTCCGTAGTCAGGCTTGATATAGTTGGCTTGGGCACACCGCTACCCTCTTTGATTGTTATCCGCATTGTGTTACTGTGTACACCCACGCTGACCTTGAACCACGCTTCGCGGATCTACCTGTGAAGATGATGACGTCTTCTGGGCATGAACGCTTCCACTTCCTTGTGTTGACCGATGCTAGCAACAGACCTGCAGTATCTCCCCAGTGTAATGACAGCCTGGGTCTTTTGTGTATCTACGAGTATAACATGTCACTAAAACGGCAGGTCACACAACTGCTGCGATTTGTGTTCGCTACGCCGTATTTCCTCATACTAATTGATTTTATTTTATTTTTATTTTTATTTTTTTTTAATTTTTTTTTTTTTTTTTTTTTGGGGGGGGGGGCGTGCCTGCATCAACATTAAAAGAGAGGCGACATTCAAAGCAACGGAAGAAAAGTAACAATTACTTTAGAGAACGGTTTATTTTGTCATTATCGTCCATTATTAACTGACTCAATGCCAAACAAAAAGTAGATTTGGACCAAACATGGTACATAATCAAATGAAAAATGTCAATTTCCGTTCACTGAGGCTTGAAATTGCAGAGGACACCACGAAACAAAATAAATAACACGATGACCCTAATATGGCTATATAGCGTCCTTCTACCCAAATGGAAGATCACATTTGGCGATTTATTATCCGTCGGCACTAAATCAGTTAAAAAGTCCACGTTAACCCTGATTGTCAAATAGTAATAAATAATGGCAGCCCGTGCTTTTACATGGTTCGTCCATTAATTTAGTGATCCGAATAGCTTCCCGCTGTTTCTAAGCAACGAAAGTAGTGAATTATCAGTAATCATCATGTGTCTTGCCAAAAGACGTAGACTTTTATGTATGTCCACAGATTTCGGTTCTCGGTGTTCACGATCTATTTTATTCGTGATATTTCTTCTTCTTCTTCTTCTTCTTCTTCTTTTTCTTCTTCTTCTTTTTCTTCCTTCCTTCCTTCCTTCTTTCCTTCCTTCCTTCCTTCCTTCTTCTTCTTCTTCTTCTTCTTCTTCTTCTTCTTCTTCTTCTTCTTCTTCTTCTTCTGCTTCTTCCTTCTTCTTCTATCAGTCCAATATTATCCACATTCTATGGACATGTCATGAGAAGGGGAGATCTTAAGTATGTGGTCACAACGAGAAATTCGGAGGAGAAAAAAGGCAGGGAGAGACAAAGAGAGAAGATGCCCTACAGTTTGACATCTTGGCATGGAGGAATATCAGTATCAGAAATGTCTCATGATCAACAGTGCCGCACGGCTTGGACTACAAGAAGAAGAAGAAGGCTTGTGTTTACTTTACGATTGTTTCCCGTAAACTTTCTTTATTATTCTGATATTATTTCCACAAGTAACAATATACTCCAACGTGTTGATCATTTCATGTTTTATTTTATCAAATGATTTGGTGTAATCTGTAAAATTCAAGTGCATGTATTTTTGTATATCATCTATTGATCTCTCTGTTAGTATTCTTAGCGTGAATATTGTATCATTTGTACCTTTTCCTTCCACAAATCCATATTGTTCTCTAACAGTTTTACATTAATATTTTCTTTCTTGCTTGTTCCACTCAAGATATTTCTGGGTAAAAGTTTAGTGACTTGTTTTAGAAGTTTTCTTTCCTCCTGATCTTTTTGGTAGATTTAAAAATACAGACTTTAGCGTATATCCACTGTTGTAATTTCTATTAATATTTCTTTCTATATAATTTCATTACTTCTCTAATTTCTCTATTATGATTCCTTTTTTTGTTATTAGAGGAAATCAAATGTAGAGATCATCATTTATAGAGGTCATCTGATGGGAGATGCCTTGAAGAGATTAGAAGAAGAATCGCCATGGAGTAGCCTTTAGTAGCTAAAGTAGCCTTTAGCATGATGAAAAACATACTGACCAATAAAAAGATGTCAATTGAAACGAGAAAAAGACTGTTGAGGTGCTACATAGAACCTGTACTTTTATATGGATGTGAAGCTTGGACAATGAGCAGTCAAGCTGAAAAACATCTGATGGCTGTGGAAATGTGGTTTCTGAGGAAAATGAAAAGAATACCATGGACAGCCAGAAATACCAATGAACAAGTCCTTCAAGAAACAAATGAAGATCGTAAACTGATTAGAGACATTAGACGTAGACAGTCACAATTTTTTGGGCATGTTATGAGAAGAAATGAATTGAAGAACTTGGTGACAACTGGTAAGATCGAAGGGAACAAACCAAGGGGAAGACCTAGAAGCAAATACCCGGATGGCTTGGTCACGTGGCATGGTCGAGACAGAAACACAGAGCTGATCCACGGCTCTGGTGATCGAGTGAGATGGCAAAACATGACCGCCCATGCTTACCGGCATGGCACATGATGGATGATGGATGGATCATTTACAGAAGGCATAATTTACAAAAGACCTCATTTACTTAGGACATCTTTACAGTGGACATGGAAAGAAAGTTGCAGTCAGAGGACATTGTTAATTGCGAACGCTGCATCGTGCAAGTTTAATAATAATGCTATTTTCGCGTCTGTGCAAATGTGTGCCGAAATAATTTTGAGCCAAGAAAAGTATTTAGACACCGGAAATATGAAATCATCACGTTGTCAAGGCAACTCTGCCAAGGGGGTAACGGCTTTTATTTTATTTTATTTTTACTTTGGGATAAAGATTCTCCGGATGCACTGAAGTCCAGCCCATTTTCGAAACAATGGAAAACGACCAGCTAATTCATTTGGCAATTGTCATCATTGTCGTTATCGTCGTGATTAATATAGTCAATTCACGACGCTGAACAAAAATCTTGACCAAGCGAAAGAAATGACAGCTCAAGTTAAATTGTTAACCATCTCCATTCACAACTGCCTGCAGTGGCGTGGCCACCAAATTCTTGGAGCTGCAGATGTATCAGGTAATATGTAAGATAATATAGGTTGTACATAAGCTGCCGGTCTGGGGGTTCATGTGTTCAATCCCCATGGAGTTTCCCGGGCAGTTGCTTTAAATTCATCATCATCCGGTGCCTTGCCGGCTGGCGTGGACGATCATGCTTCTCCCCAAATTATGATCTCCGACGTCATGGATCAATTCGTGTGTTGACTCCCTTCCGTGCCATGACACAAGACTGTCAAGAATGTTCTCACGCTGTCTTTCTACATCTCTCTTTCTGCAAATCTTTCCGGTTGTAACATGTTCCGGTTTTTGTCTTCTCATAACATAGCCAAAAAATGATGACTGCAACTTTCTAATGTTTGTGATAAGTTTTCTTTGCGAATCAGCTTCCCTTAAAACATCCTGATTGCTCTTTTTGGTTGTCCAACTAATTTTCAGCATTCTTCTATAAAACCATGGGTTTTTTCGCCTAACTGTCCAGGACTCGCAACCGTATGTTTAAACTGGGTCTATCAAATATGCAAGAACTCTTGTTCTGACTTTCAAGGACAATGACTTATTGCACAAAACATTCTTCATTTGATAGAATGCAGTTTTTGCTTGTCCTATTCTGCTCCTTATCTTAATGATGCATCTTCCATCTGATGTTATCCATGTGCCTAGATATCTGAATTTCCGCAATTGTCCCAAATTAACGTCCAGTACTTTAATTGCGGATTTAGGCACAGTCTGTTTCTTTGATAACACCATGACTTCTGTCTTTCTATTATTTACACTAAGGCCCATTCTTTCACTCTCCACAACCTCTGTATTGTCATTGCCTGTATATCGTTCTGCCTTGATGATGTTAAGACGGTATCGTCAGACCTAACCTGAATAGTAGCAAATGTTCTGGGATTCGATTGATTGATTGATGTAGGAACCGACATCACAGCATTCGGGGCATTCCCATAAGCGCTCCGTCTCCATCCTCAGCAGCCAGCCGATTCTAAGTCCCAAGTCTTTCATCCTGGACAGCGATGTGGATTCACTGACGTCATAGTCCTCTGTTCTCGCCATATCTTTAAGGGCGTTAATAACATCGGCACGATCCATGGGCTGGCCATCTACAGGAGGTGCAGAGCCAGCCAGTTTATCAGCTCGTTCATTTCCCTCGACTCCCGCATGTCCCGGGACGAAGATGAAGGTGACTTTACGGACAACAGACTTCCGCAGCGACTCAGTCCACTGTCTGCGTACAGCTCCAGCTTCGACCTTCTGAATCATGCTCATTGAGTCACTTAGTACACACACGTTGGTATAATGCTGTGATTCCAGCCATATGAAAGCCTGTGTAACTGCCATCACCTCCATCGTCATGCTGCTCGTGGTCATAAAGTGGGCACCACTGGATTCTTGAACGGTTCGGCCCGCTGAACGGGCTGTAAATGCCCACGCACTTCTCTGCTGCTTTACAACAGATCCATCTGTATAGATGAGCACTTCGGGGCTATCTGAGTGTTCATAGATGAGCGCGTTGACCTCTGCATTGACAGCGGCAGGGTTCTGCTCTCTG
Organism: Cepaea nemoralis; assembly: GCA_014155875.1. Taxonomy (NCBI): domain Eukaryota; kingdom Metazoa; phylum Mollusca; class Gastropoda; order Stylommatophora; family Helicidae; genus Cepaea; species Cepaea nemoralis. The sequence goes on along the minus strand of JACEFZ010012255.1, from coordinate 75,324 downwards.
CACCGTCTGTCGAGTGTGATAATGCAGGAGAAAGTGCACTTAAAAGCCGGAGGCACCGGCACCCATTCCTTGCCGGGGTTGATACTGGTAAGACTGCAGACCTGTCTGACGACATCTTCCGCCCGACCCATCCATGATTTGCCCCTCTTTAGCCTGTTACCCTTTTCTCTGAATATAGCATCATGCAGAGGGTGCTGCTCATCTGCACTTATTTTTAAGTATGCACGAGCTCTCCAGATCTTGATCTTGTGTTCCATTGTCGGGAAGTCAAGGAGGTATCTCATTGCTACACAGCTGGTGTCTCTTGTGCAGCCCAAAATGTTACGCATGGCTTCCTTTTGTACCTTTTCAAGTCTTCCAATCTGTGTAGGGCTGACAGTGAGGATGGCCAGGGCATACTCGATGCGTGAAAGCACCAGTCCTTGGAACAGAAGTATTAGCAGTCTTTGCTCGATATTGGCAGTCGCCATGACTCTCATTGCTGACAAACCTTTTCGAGCTTTCGTTATGACATAATCGACATGATCTCTGAAGGACAGGCTACGATCAAGCCTCACGCCAAGATATGTCATTGACTGGGTTCTACTCAAAATGCTCCCATCCATTCTTACTGCCGGCAGGTCTGTGTTCACAATATGGTTGTTTAGGGAGAACCATGTAACCGATGCCTTTGCAGGGTTGACAAGGGCGCCGGCATCAGCACACCATGAGGAAATTCGATCTAGTTCGCCCTGCATATCATTGGCAACCGCCTGTCTATCTCGACCCTGTCGATACACGAGAATGTCGTCAGCAAATGACAGAGTCCTACCCCTCCCGTCCAACTGTTGTTCAGTGATCGGCACCGTATACGCGTTGAATAGTACTGGTGACAGTGGTGAACCCTGCGGCAATCCTGGACATATCGTTATCGGCTCAGAAGACCAACTCCCGCATCTTAGCACCACCTTCCTTTGGAGCAGAACTGCAGCTATCCATCGTATAAGGTGAGGGTGCACTTTCAGTCTGAGGAGGGTTTGCATCAAGTGCTCGAAGGATACTCTATTGTATGCGTCCTCTAAGTCTATGGCGGCCGCACATGTCTCTTCTCTGACCTGAAATCCTTCGTAAACATCTTGAGCAAAGACCGCCGCATTCAGCCATGACTCTTTGTTACGTCTGTATCCTCCAAGTGTGGGCGGGAAGCAGCCGAGTTGTTCCAAGTCACAAGCAAGTCTGTGTGCTACAATTTTCTCCAGTAGCTTGCCAGCAGTGTTCTGCATCGTAATGATTCTGTAGCCGCTTATCTTGGAATGGTCTTTGTTCGGTTTTGGCAGCGGCAGCAAGTAGCTGTGTAGCCATTCCTCTTTGATCTGACCCCTCTGGATACTGGTGTTGAATTCTCTGGCCAGTTCTTCCATGTCATCATCTGACATCACCAGTAGGTCACCATATCGGATGCCGTCTGGGCCTGGGGTGGTGTTAGGTGATTTCCTGAGCATCGCACGTATTGTTTCAGCTGTGATTATGTATTCTTCGTCTGTCCCGACCCCCTCGCACAGCTGAGAGAGTGTCGTTGTGGTCCTCTGTCTGGCGGGCTCGTCTTTCTGGTCAGTCTGCTCTATGTAGCGTGCAAGAAGGGACCTTACCTTTATCCGCATCCGACTTTTTCCATGTGAGGTCTGTACCTTGAAAGTCTGGAATACCCCTACGTTGTGCAGCGCCGTTCATGCTCTTATGGAGGCGCCACAATGTCGTGAGAGATCGCGAAGCCTGGCTGTCTTCACCCTCCTCAGCATGCTTTCTGAGTCAGTTACAATCACAATGTGTGTATGTATCGTGTTCTCCATCAAATGGAAAGCTGCACTGACCGCCTCCACCTCCATTCTTAAGCTAGATGTTGTGGCATCATACGCCAGGCTCTTCTGCACCAAACGTCGACCATTAGCTTTTGCTAAGAATCCCCAGGCACTTCTCCTACCTCTTAACACCGAACCATCCGTGTTGATAATCACATCACCCGGGCCAGCATTATCTTGAATTAGTTGCTGGATTTCCACTTCCGTGGCCCCTGCTGGCCACTCCCTGCACTCCCGGCTCAATGTGATTATAACTCTGCACAAGTCTGACTGCTCCGCTGGCACTCTAACCCACTCCTCTCCTCGCCTAATGTTCTCCAAGGGGCACACCTGTCTGATCGTATCCTCTGCCTGAGCCATCCATGATTTCCCTCTTATCAGTCTCTGACCCTTAACTTCGTCCTGCGCCTCATGCAACGGGTGATCTGTGTCTGCAGCTACTCTGAGGTATGCCTTCGCTTGCATCACCTTATGCCTACCAGCATCAGTCGGCAGACCAAGGATGTAACGCATACACACTACTGGGGTATCTCTGGTGCATCCCAGAATGACCCGCATAGCTTCCTTCTGTATGCACTCTAATTTCACCAGCTGATTCTTTGAGACAGTGAGCAGTCCTAGTCCATAATCAATCACTGAGAGGATCAAGTGCTGGTATAGTGTGAAGAGCATTCTCTGCTCTGTGTCCATTGCAGCCATAGTTTTAAGTGCAGTGAGTCCCTTTTGAGATCTTGTCACAACCGTCTCCACATGGTCCTTGAAGGACAGACTCCTGTCAAATGTGATTCCCAGATACTTCAGTTTGTTCTCTCTTTTGACGCTTCTACCATCATTTAGTTCTGGGAACTAAAGACAACCGGCCTGATATTGGCCACCTCACCCAGCGAGTGCTATATACAACTGTGGGACTCGCACCATATATCCAATGTGCCTCAGGTCGTGGAAAGGGATGCTTTACTTGTTACTGATAGCGTGTGTGAATATCTCCATGTTTTGTGAATACAGTATTAGGTGATTAAGATTAGTTTCCCGCTGTGCGTCTTTGGTGTGACCATGACATTTTGTAGGCCTTAGAGCAATGGCTCTCTTTGGTGTGACCATGACATTTTGTAGGCCTTAGAGCAATGGCTCTCAACCTTTTGTGGCCCCTGCACCCCTTCACCATATGTTCAGAATGTCACCCCCCCCCCCCTTTTTGTATTTCCTCCCCGTGTCCCTACACAGTATACGTAAATATGGAAGCTAAATTTAATAACACATACTAGAACAAATCTAGGCGTCTACATAAAACGTGATTTGCGGTTCTATTTAGGTTATAAATCGAATTTCAGATCGGCGGGAAGTACAGAACAGTAAAGTATGGAGGGAAAAACAATATCAAATAACCGGTTTTTTTATTAACGCGATCTTGAAATAATCTTAACTCCCACCCCCACCCCCCACCCCCGGAAACCCTAAAATCCTCCCTGAGGGGGGGGGGGAGGGATTCCCACCGGTTGAGAACCACTGCCTTAGAGCAAGGAGGAATAAGGGTGCCAGTTTTTTTCATCACTTTCGCTAGTGACGAGCTCAGACGTCGAACCAAGGTTTGACCATACCCATGACATCACCAGCGCACTTAGGTATCAACTTCGCTTGCGCGACCCCCACCCTTATCTGATTCGGTGCGTAATTAATTTAATGCTGTGGCAGGACTTATTTGTCAGACCGGTAAAAATCGACACAGACGTGACTTACCATTGTTATGATAAGTCTTTTCGTGTCGGTGTTTTGATTCACTCAACTTATCCCATTGCAACAGTTCCCACTTATACAAAATGGAAAGCTTGAAAACATCAAAAAATCAAATGGATAAAATTAATGTCATTATCACGGGTAGTTAGAGTTTTGCCATGGATGAATTCTGTAGACTCACATTCCTTACGAATTACCTAAACAACTGTTTAGGCTGCAATTTGGGGCAAATTTGATATGTGACTGTCAACTGTCACTGTCATTGACTGCCAATATAGTACCTTGCGGTGTATGGCAGAGAGGTCTTTGAGCCTGAGGAATTAAGGCCGCCTGGCTAGTGCAGTCGCCGCGAACTGTGCAGGTTAGGATCTTCTTTTTGCCCCCGACAGAAAGAAATCCCACACCTTACCGAGGGATCGAACCCGGGTCTCCCGAATGAGAGTCCGGCGTTCTAGCCACTAGGCCAGCCGCTCCTGATATGTGACACTAGCCGCATATTCTATAAACCAATGGGCACTTGAATGAAGATATCAATTCACAACTGATTTTAGACATGTTCTTCATATCCTATTTACAGGACATTGCAGTCAACACCAGCATTTTTCAGCTGCTGTTGATGTCTTGGCAAGTTTTACGTTCAGTAGTTTGCCATTGCTTTCTGAACGACCGGCTCACATACCTTTCCGTAAGAAACCAACGCGACGCGATCCGCTGCCGAATCTCGCGCAGCTGTGTTTCGTACGTGGGTATACGGGATTACGAACAGCGTCCTTAACCTCTTCGCCAGGGAGACATTGGCGCATGTATAATACCGTATTTGTAAACTGCTAAAATGGGCAGGAGCCGGCTTCCTGGCCTAGAGGTTAGCGACTTTTCTCCGTAATCTCGTATTTTTTTTTTTTTTTTAAAGGCACATACGTATGTGCCAGCCAAAAATAATTTTAATATTACCAGCGATTATACTCTCGTAAGTAACGTGACGAGGGTGAGAATCAGCAGTGGTTCGAATCGCGTCGGTAACTTACGGGGTATGTGAGCCGGCCGCTCAGAAAGCAATGGCAAACTACTGAGCGTAATCTTGCCAAGAAATCAACAATCAGCTGAAAGATGCTGATGTTGACAGCAATGTCCTGTAAAGGATATGCAAACATTTATATTAAAACATGGGCAGGAAGCTTTTATAGGTGCATTTATATAAAACCCTTGAACTGCTGAATATCTTTTTTAAGGGATCGTGTGTATATTGTAAAAAAGGGTGTGGGGGAAAGAGAGGTGGTAGTGAAATAACTAGCATCGCTAAAGAAGCGCTCATTTGCGTATAGCTGATCCCTTTTGATGTCGTCAAGCATATAAGTTAACTGGTTACCTTCGGGAAGGGATCGGGGCCAGCGTGTTGGCTAGACATATGTGTCGGGCCGGTCGTCCTATAGTATGTCCAGAAAAGAATGCCTTCATTCACGATCAATTATTTTGAAAACTGTCTGTTGCCGTCTTATATTTACTCCCACCCAAGAAATATGTCTTTGATAGGTCCAAAAGCAATTTAAATCATGGAAAGCGGTAACATTTCTTTGATGTTTTGCTGAAAAACTAGTGATTTCTCGCTAACAAACTTGTTTTACGGTAATGCCATGCCCCCGCCATTTCGGATGACATACACAAGGCGTATCCAGATTCGTATGGGAGTGGGTGCATTGTCTACTTTGCTGAGACGGAACATGATTACCTGTTTTGCACGACGAATATAGCTGTGAATGTCTCTGTAGTTGGCTTTCTTCTTAACGGTCACGATGTTGCTCCTCTTTTCATTGAAGTTTATAGAATTATTCGTATGTTCGTGTGTTGTCCCCTCATTTGACAACGTGTTTCTTCTCACGTTTCTAGTTATGCCACAATATGTCAGTTCCCACCGCAATATTACTCTTCGGTTGGTATTCAATGCGTCTAGAGCTTTTTGTTTTTTCAATGTCAGTTGTTTGTCACCGTTGAGGGCTTACGGAATTGAAAATTCATCACTAGTGGAATACAAACTGTTGCCATTAACAAGTTGTATTGTTTATGCCGATGCTGTAATGTTTAGGGCCTGCAATTCTTCTGAATATTTGTAGCAAAATATCCCAGTAGGTGTGCATGTGGATTAATGTCTGCGATTTGCCCAGATCTTAATCTGTGTCGGACGATTCCAGTAGGTTGATGACTGCTATCGGTTGCATAAAATTCAATCCATCCTTTCTCCAATAGTCATCTTCCTCTTTCAACACATGGTCCTCACATTTTTTTCCAGCAGCTTTTATCAATTTTTAATAGCGCGGTCTGGGTTAGTATCTTGACGTCAGACAATTTGAATAGATTGATTGATTGATTGATATGTAGGAACCGACATCACAGCATTCGGGTCATTCCCATAAGCGCTCCGTCCCCATCCTCAGCAGCCAGCGAAGAGTTCCAACACCATTAGTTCCAGTAGCAACCTGATTATATGTCCGTCTCGCCTTTCCTCTGAGCGTCGAGCGTCGGCCAGATCCCCTCGTCACTCCTCGCTGCCTCATTCTTGCCAGACTATGGTGATCCATTTGCTCCTCCGAGGTGTACACGTGCTCCCACAAGGCCGCAACCACGTCTGCCTTGTCATGCATCAATACTCCACCAAGTTTTGCCGAGCCAGCCAATCTGTCTGCCTGTTCATTCCCCAGCACACCGGCATGCCCCGGAGAAAAGATCCAGGTGATGCTTGCCACCCGTGACCTCCGAAGCGAAGCAAGCCACTCTGCACGAAGCCTGCCTGTCCTCACCCTCCTCAGGCATGCTTTCTGAGTCAGTTACAATCACGATGTATGTGTAGAATTCTCCACCCAGCGGAAAGCTGCACTGAATATAGTATTGTCAGCTGCAACCTGTCCTTTAATTTTAACCACCACAAGCTCTATAGGGTTTAAATGAGAATGGTACGGCGGAAGTCTCAAGCACCTATGGCCATGCTCTTCTATCAACTTGGTGATTTGATATTTCTTGCTTTTTTGCGCGTTTTACAAGGGACAAAAATTATAGCTTAAAACACGTTTCTGGAAATGGTATGCTTTCCCTTCAGAGCCATATCTTTATCGCTTCCTTTGTGCTCGATGCCGTAGGTATTGTGTCTTCTTGGGCAACTACATTGTGATATGATGCATTGTCCATAATTAGACAAGACGGTCTATCTAGGGATAGAAGCACTGTATTCTCGAGCCAATCGCTAAATACATTGCCATTTATCTCATTATGATAATCCCTATTGTCTGTATGCTTTGATACGAACACGAGTCCAGCATTCTGTAGTAAACCATTATGAGTACTACCAGCATGGGCTATGACCAAACGCTGTCCTTTACTACTGGGCACATATCGCGTTATCTTTCCGTCCACTGATTGTCTTTCCTTTTCACTTGTGTGGTGCGCGTTGATCCAGGTTTCATCCAAATAAACTATGTCATAATTTTATTTGCGCATTTCCCTTATTTCACGTAGGTATCTGCTTCTCATGGCTCCTAAATGCGGTTGCTCGCAAATGATATTTCTACCTCCCTTGTACTTTCTAAACGTGAAGTCTAATGTCCTTATATGAAAGGACCCACATTAATGACACACCTCTGAAGATACTGACGACACCATCTGAACACTCCCCGTTTCACTTCTCAAGGCTCTTTTCGTAAGGCCAATCCCGTGAACAACGTGAAAATTTACTATTGAACGCTCGATGTTTCCTCGTGAAGACGTAATACTTCTAATCATGTGCACTTCATCTCTGTCCCGTAAATTATATACCGCATATAAACAAACTTTGAAATCTGCTGTACAATCTCCAGAACAAATATTTTTTTGTTGGGTGGACATCATGATAAGGTTATATGCTAAATCTCATCCTTTTACTTCAGCTGGTTACTGAGATATGGAATTTTATATTGGGGCAGACAAAAGTAAATGAACTATAGGTTCTCTCGGCATCGCGGCAGGTTCGTATATTTTTAAAAATTGACCTCTCAGGTCCACCAAGCTTAAAAATGGGTGTAAAGAAATTCTGGGGAAATAAAGGCGGCCGGGTACCGATTGGTCTATAAAAATATAGGTCTAGCGTCTTATGCCCAATGCGCCAGAAGGCTTTTAAAGAGTTCCTTTATTTACTTAATTACTTTTGTGAATATAACCGCATATGGAACATCAATGTAACTAAACTAAGATGCGCCGTATGTTTTGAGACTCAGGTCAGATATATCACCTCCAGCAATGTGCTGTTCTCAGGATGGAGGAGGGGTGGATGTTCGAGAGGCTGAAATAAATCTCACACATCCGGGAACCTGGGTTTTAATACCAGGTAAAGCCAGATCTTGTGTTTTATCTTTTGGAAGTGAAATAACAATCCTAGTCCGTACATTGCACACTGACTGTTTGGGCCAGCGGCCTTTCATCCATAATCTGGAAACATCCAGCTGGCAGACATCAGCAAGGTTATAGTTTATTGTAATCGTGGTTGTTTATTTCTTATAAATTATAAGCACATAATGTAACTAAATGAACAAATTGCAAAAGGAAATTCAAGCATTAAACGTTGTGAGACTGTCATATTTTATACGAGTTTTTTTTTTATTTCCTCGCACGTTCCCATCCTGTTTCAGGATATTGCGGTCAACATCAACATCTTTCAGCTGTATGTTGATTCCTAGGCTAGATTACGTTCATCAGCACGCCACGACTTTCTGAGCGACCGGATCCATACTCTCATAAGTCACTGGCGCGACTCGAACCGCTTCCAATTCTCGTGCGCTCACGTCAATCACGAAAGTATTCGGGGTTAACGAGAAAGCTGTTAACGCCTTGACCAGGGAGACCAGAGAGTAGATCATTGCCGTCACGTTCCGCGTATTGCCTTGAGGAACATGTTAAAAATCACAAGGACACATTTCCGGCAACTAAGGAGCTTGACGCCGGCTTCGTGGCTCAAAGGTTATGACTTTTCTCCGTAATCTCGTATACTCTCGTCGATAACGTGATGATGGTAAGAATCAGCAGTGGTTCGAATCGCATTGGTGACTTACGGTGTATGTGAGCCGGCCGCTCAGAAAGCAATGGCAAACTACTGAGCGTAATCTTGCCAAGAAATCAACATACAGCTGAAAGATGCTGGTGTTGACAGCGATGTCCTGTAAAGGATATGCAAAAAAAAAAAAAAAAAAGGAGCTTGGCAAACTAGAGGAATATTGTGCTTGGCCGACAAAATCTAAATCATGAGAGATTTATGAGTGAAGTATGAGTGGGTGTGGGGTCATTATCGAGCTGCACATTGGCCTTTATCCACAGGTTTGTTGGTTTGTATTCTTCACATCTGATTCACAGTCTCTTGGCCAACACAGCATTCCTCTGATTTGTCAGTCCCCCTACTCTCCCGACATGGCTCCTTGTGATTTGTGGCTGTTCCCCAAGTTGAACATGGCATTGAAAGGAAACCGGTCTGAGTCACATTAAACACAACACATTGTACTCCATTCCCAACGAGAAGTATGTACAGTCCCAAGGAGAGTAACTTTGGAGATTTGTGTTTCCCGAGCAGAGGTCCCTTTGGTGGGCCGCGGTAGCGTAGTATCCAGACACTAGTCTGTTTTCCCTGTCGTCAGGGATTCGATACACATTGTGGAGAATTCGAATTTTTAAAATTGACCCGTGCTCCCAGGTCAAACAGAACTTGCATTATGTTGATGTCAACTTTCAGTGACAGTAAGTTCTTGGCAACTTGGTTTGTCATGTAGAAAATCTTGGGGTCAGAAAAGTTAACACAACAGAATAAAATTGTTCTCTTGGAAACACTAATTTTATTGGTATTGGTTTGTTAAGGATTAGCTTCTTTGCACAAGGATATCTCATGTCCTCCAGTCCCATTCCATAAACCACAACAGGGGGAGGGTTTCTGCACAGCGCACGCTATAGCACTGACAAGTGACCTGGTGTGTGTGTACCACAACCGCACATGCAAAAAAAAAGAACGTAAAACTGGAGTCAGGAAATTCGAATTCCCCACAATGCGTATCGAACCCCTGACCATGGAAAAAGCATATATATATATTGTGGATAGGTTTTTCTAGTTTTTGGAATGTAGCCGGGACAGTGACTTAATTTACTTCTGAATATCGCTAATCAAAGATTAGTGCCATAAATTCACTGCAGTGTCCTGCTCATTGCTCATTCAGTACTACACAATCCGTAAATAACTGACTAACGCGGGGTTGTCTACGCTCATTATATATCACGCAGTGGTGTCCACACTTTCTTAAGCTGTCACTTCGTTACCTGCTGGGCCACATCCCTAGTTCAACATACATACAAACATGCACACAGATACACACATCCTCCATGTATTATCTTTTCTGCTCTAGGAGTTGGAATATTAACCCATCTATTCCTTGTGGTAGGTGGCCGGGTAGGAGTATTCCCTATCAAAGGAGAGGTAAGGTGCCGCCTTCCCTCCGCTAGCCTACGGGACACCCTTGGGCAAGGTGGAGTACCCGTTTAGCCCCCCCCCCCCCCCCCCGATCAGGTTACGTGAAGCCATGGCTGCAGGTGATGGATGACATTGAAGTGCAGCCAACAGATAGTTGTAGGTTATGGTCTTTAGCTTCACGACGGTAGGCAGAAGATCTCTTTTTTTTGGGGGGGGGGGGGGGGGGGGGGGGGAAATGGATACGGTCATCTACCAGTATGGTCACTGCTAGGAAGGAAAGCAATGGCAAACTACTTTCTTGACAGATGCCAAGAATATCATGTACTGCAATCTCATCGATAATCAGAGAAACGGCGTAAATGGGTGCTCCATAGAAGCAGCCTCGCCTGATCGGGTTAGTCATATGCACCAGGGGACTCCAGACCGTCAGCAGGAGACTGAGTGCTAAAGAGTAGCAACATTGAAAGTAGGAACTTGGAATGTAAGAACTATGAGTGGGGGTCGAATATTTGATAACATTAAGAATGAAATGAGAAGATTCAATATTAACCTGTTAGGTGTATGTGAGACCAGACGGACAGGAATGGTCATTATAACATCTGAGGAATATGGAATAATCTATTCTAGTGGGGAGAAACAACAGCGAGGAGTAGCAATTATAATGGATACAGAGAGATCAAAATCAACCATAGGATTTTGGACTGTATCAGAGTGTTACTGGTGAAGTTGAGTGGAAGACCTTTTGATGTCAACGTCATACAAGTTTATGCACCAACAGCAGACAGTAGTGATGACAGCATCGATGAATTTTATAGTGATTTAGAGAAAAGCCTTCAAGAAATGCAAGAATTCTGAAGTAAATATCATAATGGGTGACTTGAATGCCAAAGTTGGAAATCAACAGGACGGATGCATAGTGGGCAAGTATGGACTAGGGGAACAGACTGAACGAGGTTGCAGACTAGTACAGTAGGCAAAAGAGCATGATGTGATTATTGAAAACACCTGGTATAAACAGCACCCACAGAGATTATGGATATGGAGGAGTCCTGATCATAAGATCAGAAATCAGATTTATTACATTCCCATCAATAGAAGGTTTCGAAATGCCTTACACGTCGCAAAAACGATACCAAGCGCAGACTGCTTGCTACAGCGACCACAGATACATCTTAAGCAGTATACATATAAAATTAAAGAAAGTCAAATATACACCAGGAAACACAAAATTTGTTCTACGGGCACTGAAGAGAGAGGAGATTTTTAAAAAAAAATAAGGTAAAGAACAGATTGTCCGATATGGAAATATTATTTCAAGATGACAACGACCAATGGGAAATATTAAAGAAATCAGTCAATTAAACTACAGAAACAACCATCTCAAAAATAAAGATAATAGGTCGCAAGACATTGATGACGGGAGATATCTTAAAACTAATGGAAATAAGAAGAAATAACAAATATAACAAGGAAAAATATGAAAAGATTCACAGGAAAATTAGGAAGCTATGCAAAAAGGCAAAAGAAACATGGCTTGAGGAAAATTGCAAGGAAATTGAAAACCAACACAACACCCGGAATACCAAATTAATGCACAAAATAATTAATGACATCACTAACAAAAGAACACACGCATCAACGGGTTACCTAAAAACCAAAGATGGCAAAATCATAATGAAAAAAAGATCAGATTTTACATGCGTGGTCAGATTATGTGACAGATCTTTATGATGATACAAGAGAAGAACAATATGATCATCGGAATAATAATGAAGGACATTAATTTTGAAGATGGAAGTTCAGAATACTCTTAACCATATGAAAACTGGCAAGACCCCGGGTACAGATGACATCACAATAGAAATGATCAATACGTTGGCAGAATATGGAATAGACCAAGTCACCAGACTGCTGAACGCAATATACGATACTGGAGATATACCTCCTGAATTATGTAATTCTATATTTATTGCAATCCCGAAGAAATCAGGAGCCTTGGAATGTGATCAACATCGAACAATTAGTATAATGAGCCACTTCACGAAGATTTTGCTGAGAATTATAATGCAAAGAATTATGATGAAAATACAACCCGAAATAGGAGAAGAACAATGTGGGTTTGTAGAAGGCAAGGGTACAGTAAATGCTGTTTATATACTGAGAACAGTAATTGAACGTTCTACAGAAGTAAAAAAAAAGAAAGATCTATATCTTTGCTTTATTGACTACACAAAAGCTTTCGATAACGTCAGACATGTCGACACGATAAGGATGCTTGAAGATCAACAAATTGATGGAAAAGACCTTAGACTTGTAAAAACATATATTGGAAACAATAAATTGCCATCAGATGTGTAATGTCTCCAGATCCTTTTCCCTGTACAGTGAAAATATTTTCAGAAATATAGAAGATATGGAAAGAATAAACATCGGGGGACAGATACATCAATAACATTAGATATGCAGATGATACAGTCTTGATTGCTAGACAATGAACAGGACCTGCAACATTTAGTAGATGCGGTTGTTGCACACAGTGAACAACTAGGGTTAGAATTGAATAGTAAGAAGACACAGATTATGGTCGTCACTGGGAAGAAGGAAATACCACAATGTGATATACAAGTAAATGGGCATATTCTTAAGCAAGTTAATCGGTACAGTTATCTCGGAACAGTCATAACATCTGATGGGAGATGCCTTGAAGAGATTAGAACAAGAATTGCCATTGCGAAGGTAGCCTTTTGCAAGATGAAAAACATACTGACCAATAAAAAGATATCAATTGAAACGAGAAAAAGAGTGTTGAAGTGCTACATAGAACCTGTACTTTTGTATGGATGTGAAGCGTGGACAATGAGCAGTCAAGCTGAAAAACATCTGATGGCTGTGGAAATGTGGTTTCTGAGGAAAATGCAAAGAATACCATGGACAGACAGAAAAACCAATGAACAAGTCCTTCAAGAGACAAAGTGAAGATCGTAAACTGATTAGAGTCATTAGACGTAGACAGTCAAAGATATTTTGGGGCATGTTATGAGAAGAAATGACTAGGAGAACTTGGTAACAACTGGCAAGATCGAAGGGAACAGACCAAGGTGAAGACCGAGAAGTAAATAACTGGATGGCTTGGCCACGTGGCATGATCAAGACAGGAACACGAAGCTGATCCATGACTCTGATGATCGAGTGAATGGCAAAACATGACCGCCCACGCTTATCGGCATGGGCACATAATGGATGGATGGATTCCTTGTTATTACTTTAACTTGGTCCTGATCCAGTCAATTGTTATTAATAATGTTAAAGAAACGCGTTAATTTGATTTCTTCTAAGCTAGCATTGTCATGCACTCGTATATTATCAACTACCTGTGAAATTGTGCGCTGGATTCAGTACATTTCTTCTTCTTCTTCTTCTTCTTCTTCTTCTTCTTCTTCTTCTTCTTCTTCTTCTTCTTCTTCTTCTTCTTCCAATTCTTCAATCAGCGTTTACTAATACGCAGTGCATAGCATACATTGTGGTGCAAAGATGTCCGCTTTCTAGTCCCATACCACTTAGGCCAACATCTTTCGACTACGATAGGTGAGGTTTTTTATGGATTCTTCATCCCAGAAGCAGGGTGTGCTTTCCCAGGCTTGTGGGTTCTGCCTGCCCACATGTTCTGTCCGATTTTTTGTCCTAGCCTTTGTTCTTACAAGAACTTAGACATGGCCGCGGTAGTTTGGCATTTGGTGTATTCTTCACGTAGAAAGATTTCCTGCCAGGGTTTATGAGCTACATCAGCCCATTTTGTTGTTTTCCCTTAGTGTGCCTTATCATGCAAAGACTTTTGTCATGGAGCATTAAATGTAAATTCATTGGTAGTAGTGCTGTCGAAGTAAAGGAATTGCCTGCGTGCCTAATTTGGGACCCTTTGAAAATAAAGATTGTAGGTTCCCTCGTTCGTTCTCATTGATGTTTTAGCAGCGATCATGCCTCCCTACAGCTCTGGGGCGGATATGGCTGCTCGGGGTTTCCTCCAGTCTTTGGCGGCTCGTCTGCCTTTTAATTTCAAGCAATACTACAATGGGCGAGTAATATACAGCAGGACTAATTGTGCTCTTATAGACAGCATTCTGGTGCTGTCTTTTTATTTTATGTATGTTGTTATCCTGCTTGGGGCATGAAATGACTTGGAGAACTGACTTTGAGTCTGTAAAGACTGCGGTTGTTTTGTTTTTTTTTTTTCGTTAATTCTGCTGGACTATTTAGTGAAAGAAGGGCTGTTGCTTGAGTTCTGAAGTTAGTTCAGATGTGTCCTGCCGCTACGGACACCAGTATGAATGTGTGAGGTACTAATGCAATAGTGCTGCTCTGGTAGAGGACTCAATCAGAGAAATGTGTACACTTGAGAACATGGGAAGAGGACAGTAGTGGGTCAGATTGCCAATTGAAATGTGCAGGGTTATAATCACACTGAACCGGGAGTGCAAAGAGTACACATGAGCAGATTGCAGGTGGTACCATTAGTATTGGAACTCTTCGCTGGCTGTTGAGGATGAGAACGGAGGGCATGCGGGAATTTACAGTGAGTGATGTCGGTTCTTGACTCAACTCAACTCTAATTCCCGTGAGATGAGTTTCTCGGGATGGACTGAATTAAATCTTCGGGTCCCCGGGAAGGATTAACCTGGTCAACAAATGCCCGCAGAAGTCGGATGTGTCGGCCTAACGGCGCAAGAACGCAGCTCTGCTGTAAACAGGCACAACGCAGTCACATCCGGAAAAAAAATATCCGGATGAACGCAGAAGAAGAAGAAGAAATCTTCGGGTAAATCAAAATCTCGTAACTGCCAATGAATTGTCCACTTTTAACAACCACCAATGTCAAGCATATACTTAATCCATTACTTGATTCTCTGACGATAGATGAAAATGTACTGGTCGTTTAGAAAATATGTGATCAGTGCCTATTGCTTTCCTGTGTATGTAGGTGTGCAAACGCCTGATAGCATGAACCTACTCTGGGTTTGTGAAGCGTTATGACCATCGCATGTTGTAGGCCTGAGTGCACGGAGTAATAGGTGGCCAGTCTTTCCCTCTCGCAGCGAAC
This sequence comes from Cepaea nemoralis, assembly GCA_014155875.1. Classification (NCBI taxonomy): domain Eukaryota; kingdom Metazoa; phylum Mollusca; class Gastropoda; order Stylommatophora; family Helicidae; genus Cepaea; species Cepaea nemoralis. The sequence goes on along the minus strand of JACEFZ010012255.1, from coordinate 60,191 downwards.
GCCGAGAGCTGTAATCTAACACTCATTCGACCGCGTTCATTAGACTGCATGCGTAACGTCTTAACCGCTAAACTAACGCACACTCTTCATGTGGACACGGTGAATTAACATTGAGGGTTTCATTTACTTGAGTCCATATTGCTCCATCTTTTGTTACAGGTCACTTAAAAACTGCCGCTCGCTACCATGGACACAACAGTATCAGCTGGCCTCCTGGTGTCCTTGACAACACGAAGTCTGTATCCCACCTAACGGCATGAGTTACCTAACAACCAGCCGTCTGCTTGTCTGCAGCAGATATGAAAGTGTGCTCTGCAAGTATGCAACCTCCTCTCCCCTACACACGCATGCGGTCCGTCTGTTCTTGACATCCTTGGTAACCAACATCTATGGCCTGTATAATTGAACTACCTACCAATCAGTCAGCCATCTTAGAATGTGTCACAAACAGAACTCCCTCTCCATAGCCATAAAATAAGCAGCCGGTTTCCTACCACCTTCGACAACACACAGCATACCCTACGTGTAACTATGAATGACTGAGCAACCAAACAGGACATGTTTGACCAGGACATCAACACACGGGAACTTCATAGCATGCATTACAAACATGCCACTTCTTCCCATAGATGTAACAGTAGCAGCCCAGCCATTTTCGACTCGTTAAAGCATTAAACAGTACTCTCTTGGATACTGCAGCAGAATACTAAAGAGTTAATAATTTGCTTTGCAAAGCATAACCAACCTTCACTACAAGAAATCAGGATTTATCAACCAAACTGTAAAAAGTCATATCAGTAAACATTTGATTAAGCTTTGATTTGTTTAATTTTCTTGCTGTGAAAATCGGTATTTCTTGTAAATTATGATACATTAAAATATCCCAGTACGTAAAAAGGATGCAATAAACTATACAGAGCATTAAACTAAACTTTCTTCACAGCTTCGGTTTCATATTTATAATGTACCCGCTGTAGTCTTTGCTTTTTCTTCTTCGTAAATGTTGTCAGACTGTCATATGTTTATTGCCCGGGAAGGTTAACCCGGTCAACAAATGCCTGCAGAAGTCGGGTGTGTCGGCCTAACGGCGCAAGAACGCAGCTCTGCTGTAAACAGGCACAACGCAATCGCGTCAGAAAAAGAAAAAAAAAACTCCGGATGAACGCAGAAGAAGAAGATATGTTTATTGGCTGTTGGTGATAGAAACACATTGAACAACTAGGTTGTAATTAAATTGTAAGAAAATACAGATTATGGTTGTCACACATTCATTCATTCATTCAGTAGCATTTCCTTTGCAGAACCTCGCTCCTATAACAACCTTCCAGAAAACCTCTCGATCGTAAGCAAGATGCCCCACGTCCGATACATCCATCTGGAGATCATTCGCCAGATCCTGCACCCATTTCTCTTTTGCCTTCCTCTTCCTCTCTTCCCGGGCATAAACCCCTCCATTATTGTTCTCTCCAAACTTTCGTAGCATTTCAAGTGACCAACATATTTCAATTTTCTTTGTTGTGTCAAACTGTCATTTACTGCAAATATAGTACCTTGCGGTGTGTGTGTGTGTGTGTGGGGGGGGGGGGGGTGTCTTGAGTCTGAGGAATTAAGGCCGCCTGGCTAGTGCAGTCGCCGCGAACTGTGCATGTTAGGGTTTTCTTTTTGTACCCGACAGAAAACAACCCCACACCTTACCGAGGATTCGAACCCGGGTCGAATCCAGTATTCTAGCTACTCGGCCAGCTGCTCCTCATTTTTGGATTGTTTTATCGTCTTTAATAGCCAACCTTCTTCAATATTCAGCTCTTGAAGTATGGATGCATTTGTTCTTTTCTTTATCCAAGATATTCTTAGAACTAGTCTCTCACATATATATTCAAAGGCATTTATGCGCTGTTCAGCTTGTTTAGTAAGTGTCCAGGTAGTCACTTGGAAGAAGGAAATGCCGCAATGTAATATACAAGTAAATGAGAATATTCTTAAACAAGTGAATTGGTACAATTATCTCGGAACAGTCATAACGTCTGATTGGGGGGGGGGGGGGGGTGCGTCTTGAAGAGGTTAGAACAAGAATCGTCATGGCGAAGGTAGCCTTTTGCAAGATGGAAAATATATTGACCAATAAAAAGATGTTATTTGCAACCAGAAAAAGAGTATTGAAGTGCTACATAGAACCTGTACTGTTGTATGGATGTGAAGCGTGGACAATGAGCAGACAAGCTGAAAAACATCTGATGGCTGTGGAAATATGTGGTTTCTGCGGAAAATGCAAGGAATAACATGGACAGACAGAAAAAATCAGTAACCAAATCCTTCAAGAAACATATTAAAACCGTAAACTGGTTAGAGAAATTAGACGTAGACAGTCACAATTTATTTGATACGTTATAAGAAGAAATAAATTGGAGAACTTGGCGACAACTGGCAAGATTGGCGGAAAAGAACAAGGGGACGGCAGAGAAGTAAATACCTGGATGGCTTGGCCAGGTGATATGGTCGAGACAAGAACACAGAGCAGAACCACGACTCTGGTGATCGTGTGGAATGGCAAAACATGACCGCCCACGTTTATCGGCATATCACATTATAGTGATGATAGATACACTAGTATTTGGGCACTTTAATTACAACAGAGAGGACGGGTATTAAAGAAGGTAAATTTAAAATAGCAAACGCAGGATTTCACAAGATGAAAGCAAAGAAAGTCACCTCATCTCAATACCATCCGCCATCTAGTACAAAACTTGAAATTATCTTTACCCCACTACCTGTCATTGGTTGGGAAGCCTGTTTTTCTCTTTTCTTTTTCGGAAACACCATACACAGCCTCTCGAGACAGCATTGGCCACACCTCCTTAATCGCCTCTTATGACAGGCTTCATAGACTTCTTTTGTATTTTATACCCCACCCCGTTTACAGAACCAAGAGCGTGTGCGTTAATATAGTTAATAGGGGGCTACGATGATAATGTCATGAGCGCGATGGGACGTGGGTTCCACGCCTGCGTTCGTCGTTCGCTAACAGAGGAAAAGACTGTCCACCTATTTCCCCCGTGCATTCGGTATACAAAATGTCATGGCTGTATCACACAACAATAACCACAGCTGAAAGACGCAGGTTGAACGAGGCCGAATTTGGAATTTTTGTTTTGAAAATTGGAATTGGAATTGGTCACACCCTGGACCTAGGTCCTATTATTTATCTATGCCTTGAATTATCGTTTCCGTGTATTTTTAGGCCTTCCTGTGTTTCTTTTATTACCTGTGGGTTCCAGAAAGGGATTTACCCGGGAAGGCTAACCAGGTCAACAAACGCCCACCAAAGTCGTGTGTTTAGGCCTACGAGCGCATAACCGAGCACACCGCAATTACGTCTGAAAAAACACTCCAGATGAACGCAGAAGAAGAAGAAGAAGAAGGAAGGAAGAAGAAAGAAGAGGAGGAGGAGAAGAACAAGGAGCAGGAGGAGAAGAAAAAGAAGACGAGGAAGAAGAAGAAGAAGAAGAAGAAGAAGAAGAAGAAGAAGAAGAAGAAGAAGAAGAAGAAGAAGAAGAAGAAGAAGAAGAAGGAGGAGGAGGAGGAGGAGGAGGTGCAAGTAGAAAAGAAAAAGAAGAGGAGGAGGAGGAAGAAGAAGGGGATTTTCTAGTTAATAATATCAGGTTTTCTGAGTGTGCGTCCAATCCAGCGCCACCGTCTTTTCATTGCCTCATAATTCGCTGGAATCTGTCTTGTTCTTTCCCTACGCATCCCATTAATGACTGCCATATAAATTTAATCTTGTCCCAAGAGGACATTAATTAATGAATGTTTGTTGTTTATTAGAAATTGCTTACGTCGTTCTCCGTGTTCCTGGTTTAATTAAAGTCAAAAATGTTATGTGTGGTACTAAGTTTAATTTCTTTTGACTTCCAAGATTATCATCTAGCTATGAAGACTCACCCTGCCTTTTATATCATTATTTTAATATATCTCTATCTATTCTTCTCCACCCCGCCCCTAGTTTAGTTAGTTTAGTCGACGGTTCAACATCACGGCACACGGGTGTAACCCATAAGTGCTCCGTTCTACTCCTAACTCAAACCTGAGTGTCACCCTGATAAAGATACATCCCGCCCTTATCTTTGTCTACATTGTTATTTAAATGAATATATGATTTTCACTGTCCAGATCATCAAGCTGCCCTGAGTCCAGTGAATTCCATTTCTGGCGGTAGCTATTGTTGTCTTCATAAATTCAATTTTTTACATTGGCACCTTACCATCTTAACAAACGATAGTTTGTTACATTGTGCTTCAAAAAGGCATCATAACTACAACCCATGGCGGTGGCGACTGTGACTGATAAGGCCAATTCGCGATGTAAACAAAATGTTCGTCCACAGTGGATGCATGTGAACACATGGTCATTTGCGCCATCATGCACCATCTTTTGTCTCGAACTCTCGGCGTGTGACTTATCTGCAATCATGTTCTTCTTTGTCTTTACTCCGTTTTTGATATTTGCCCTCCATGCAACACCGTACAGCGGCGACTTGCTCCCTATGTACATTATCAATGCCTGTATCAATCATGTCCCGCTTACACACATCTTTGTATCGCAGTAGAGTCCGACCCTGAGATCTCTTACCCATCTATAATTCACCAAGAAGGATGTCCTTTGGTATTCTACTATCATCCATCCTTCTAATGTGTCCTATCTATCTAAGTCTACGAAGACTGAGCATGGAGCAAACCGTCACACAACCTGATCTTTCCAATATCTCAGTATTTGTGATTTTGTTTTGCCACTTAATACCAAGTATTCTTCGCGGGCAACGCATATGAAAGCCGTTTAACCGTTTCTCTTGGTGTGAGTAAGTTGACCAGGCTTCACTGCAATAAAGAAGAGTACTAAGGACACAGGCTTGATAGACAAGGACTTTTGTTTTGGCAATAAGCTTCCTGTTCTCCCAGACTCTTTTGTTAACCTGTTCATTGTTGTTGCTGCCTTACCAATCCTGATGTTGATTTCCTGATCTAGGGATAATTTGCTATTTACCTCTGATCCTAGATATGTAAAATGGTCTACTATCTCCAGTTCAGCGTCGTCAATAAAGATTGATGGTACCTTGTGACATAATCTGTGTCTTCTTTTTGCTAATTGTTAAACCAAATTCTGAACAAGCATTGGAGAATGCAGATAGTAGACGTTGTAATTCTTCCTCAGAGTGCGTCGTAATTGCAGCATCATCTGCAAAAAGCAACTCTCTGATCAGTACCCTCCTAATTTTGGTCTTGGCCTTCAATCTCTGAGCATTGTAGAGGCCGCCATCTGAGCGTGAGTGAATGTATATACCACCATCCTGATCACAAAGGCATATTTCAGTAGAAGTGAAAAGTATATTCCAAAGAGGGTGGGAGCTAGTACACAACCTTGCTTAACTCCACTCTTGATTTCAAACTCTTCTGAAGTTGCACCATCAAACTTGATTATACCCTTCATGCCTGTGTGGAACGATTCCACAATGGACAGAAGAGTTGGTGGGCAGCCAATCTTCTTTAGTGCCTTGAACAGACCCTCACGACTGACCAAATCAAATGCCTTTGTGAGGTCGATGAAGGCAATAAACAGTGGTTGATTCTGTTCACGGCATTTTTCTTGCATTTGTCGCAATGAGAATATCATATCAATGGTAGACCGGTTCTGTCGGAAAGCCACACTGTGATTCGGGGTAGACTTGATCTCCTAGGACTTGAAGTCTGCGCAGAACAATTCTGGCAAATACTTTCCCAACAATACACAGAAGTGAGATACCCCTATAGTTGTTACAGTCGCTCCGATCGCCCTTGTTCTTGTACAGTGTTATGATGCTTGAGTCTTTGAAATCCTGTGGGACTTGTCCTTCTCGCCAGCATAGCTCTATTAGCTGGTGGATCTGTAGAGTGAGTGTGTCTTGCCCACTCCTGATAACCTCTATTGGAATCCCTATCCTTACCTGGAGCCTTGCCAGATGCAAGTTCATTTATAGCACACTTAACTTCTGTTAATGGTAGGAAGTGTGTCCAGGTGGTCAAGAGTTGGCAGGACCTCTATGGCGTTGAGGGCATCATCCGCTAGTTTGGTCTCACTTGAGTAAAGCTCCAAATAGTGCTCTACCCATCTATCCATCTGCTGTTTCTTATCAGTGATGATTTCTCCAGTCAAGGTTTTCAGTGGTGCACTTCTTTTGATCATTGGACCACAGGCTTTCTTTATCCCTTCATACATGCTTCTGATGTTTCCCTTATCACTTGCATTTTGAATGGACTCACATAACTTGATCCAATATTCATTTGCACACTGCCTGGCAGCCTTTTGCACATCCTTCCTAGCTTGCTTCAGCTCACTGAGAGTGTTACGCGTTGTTCTTTCCTTGTTTCTTAAGAGAGCTATCTTATTTTTATCAATCAAGGGCTGCAGTATCTGGCTGTTTGCCGCAAACCAGTCCTGCCTCTTATGATCCACAGTGCCGTAAACCCCTACCGCTGTTTTATAAAGAGTTCCCTTAAGTTTCCCCCACTTTTTACTTGCTGTACAATTTTCTGATGTTTCAGTGAAAGCGACTTTAAGTTGCTGTTGGAACTTAAAAGCACTTATCAGGATCGTGGGTGTTAATAATATTAATCCGGGGGCTAGATTTGTGTTTAGCTGTGTAGATTCTCTTTGGTCTCAGTCTAACCCTTGCATCAACCTACCTCTCACTTTGATTCTGAGACCGGTTAATACCGGGGATGGAGTTATACCTCTCCATAGCACAAAGCCTTGGCTAAAATATAGAGACCACGTGTTGCCCATGCAGCATGATCCCTCTCTCGGCCTGCCTAGTTCACTCCAGAGGAATGGTAACATCAATACATCTGGAACAAGACAAGCTGCAGAAGCTGCCGGATCAGAAAAGCAATTGCTCTAACTGTCCGCATGTCGGAGCTTTGATCCTAGACCAGCTTCCAACCAAGGCTTAGGGCCTGGTCTGCCCTGCCATGACATTTTGTCTTTAGGTTGCATTTCCTCGCATCAGGATAAGGCTTGTACCCTACCAATTGCACTCATCCACCTGAAGCCGTTGGCACCATGTGGGATGTCGGGTTTGGTAAGCGCCGCCCAACGTTCAGCGCTAACAGAAAACAGGTAGTAGGCCTACCGTCTACTGTCATACGGTAGCTCAGTCATATCTGACTAAGACCTGGCACACATGTTGTCTTCATAAATCCAATTTATAGTCAGTATTAATAATAACCCTGACAAAAGGCATACCTATTAACTCCTGTTCTTCCTTCAAACGTTTTGTTTTTACTTTCCCCTCACTGTGAAAGACTGCATTTCATGTCTTTATATGTTGCTTATATTAAGTTAACTTGGGATCGTATAGTGCCTCATCAATTTCCAATGGGATTTCTTGGCATTGCTGTCGAAGGCCTTTCATAGACCACAAATTCAATATAAAGTGGCTAGTTCAGTTCAGTACTTTCCTCTATTATTATGTAGGATATATATTTTCCGCCGGTCTCCCTGGCCTAGAGATTAACATCTTTCTCCGTAATCCCGTATATCCACGTGAGGAACGTAACCTGCGCAAGAACCAGAAACTGATAACATTATTCATCTATAGTTTTCGCTTTCTTTCGCAACTTCACCAGATATCCTTCTCTCGTCTTCTTGTATTTCTGCGGTCTGCCAGACTGCTAAATAATCTGCGCAGTAATCCAGTTTGGGTGTTTAATATTGGTTTTAATAGTTTCTGCTGGGATATCATCTGGACCAGCAGCTTTCCCATTCTTCTGAAGTCTGATAGCTTGTCTAATCTCTTCTTTAGATGGGTTCTCAGTTAAAATATAGCTTCTTTATGCAATGTGTCAATACAACAAGCTATTAATGTGTGTATATATACATTTATTTATTATGACACATTTTTTGCACATTAATTGCAAACTGATAATCTCTTGCAAAATATGTACAGAATTCATAACTTAACACATTACAAATATGTATAGAATTCATAACTTAACACATCACAGGTAGACAACTATAAATAGAATACACTCTTTGACATTTCACAATTTAAGATGATCAGCATCTGTGATTGGTTCCTCAAATTAGTTGTCAGTCTGTATCAATCACACCCTACTACTGGTCATATTACTTCTCAAGACAATACCCCACCACGGATCACATTACCTCTCAAGACAATATACCCAATCCACTGGTCACATTACCTGTCAAGACAATATACCCAACCACTGGTCACATTACCTGTCAAGACAATATACCCCACCACTAGTCACATTACCTGTCAAGACAATACCCCACCACTGGTTACATTACCTCTCAACCCAACTCTCCACCTTTTGTGACATTACATCTCCACACTCCACCACTGGTCACATTACCTTTCTACACTCCCCCACCACTGGTCATATTACCTCAAGATACCCCCACCACTGGTCACATTAACTCTTAACACAACATCCCACCACTGGTCACATTACCTTTCAACATAACACCCCACCACTGGTCACATTACCTCTCAACATAACATCCCACCACTAGTCACATTACCTTTCAACATGACATCCCACCACTGGTCACATTACCTCTCAACATAACATCCCACCACTGGTCACATTACCTCTCAACATAACATCCCATCACTGGTCACATTACCTCTCAACATAACATCCCACCACTGGTCACATTACCTTTCAACATAACATCCCACCACTGGTCACATTACCTCTCAACATAACATCCCACCACTGGTTGCATTACCTCTCAACATAACATCCCACCACTGGTCACATTACCTCTCAACATAACATCCCACCACTGGTCACATTACCTCTCAACATAACATCCCACCACTGGTCACATTACCTCTCAACATAACATCCCACCACTGGTCACATTACCTTTAAACACAACACCCCACCACTGGTCACATAAGCTCTCAACATAATATCCCACCACTGGTCACATTACCTTTCAACACCCCACCACTGGTCACATTACCTCTCAACATAATATCCCACCAATGGTCAAATTACCTCTCAACACAACACCCCCCCACTGGTCACGTTACCTTTCAACATAACACACCATTGGTAACATTACCTCTCAATACAATACAATACAACACCAACACCAACACCCACACCCACACCCCCCCCCCCCCCCCAATGAGCACATTATTTCTCAACACATCTCATCACTAGAAGTATTACTTATCAGTTCAAAAAGACATTTTCTGTGGGAGCAGACATGGATTTCGGCTGACATCAATAACTTTATGCCGGACACAGTTGGGTGGTGAAATAAAAGACAGCAGAAACAAACTGCAGAAGAGAAACCTAGAAATATAGACAGAAATAAACCAAAGCAAGACTATGCAAGTGTATAGGTGAGACACAGTGAACAAAATTAAATCATGAACTGCTCCAAAATATTAACAGAGACAAAGTGAAGCAAAGCTATCAACTTAAGGGGGAAATTTGAGGGTAAGTCACAAAAAGCTATAAGACAGTTGAGGGGCTGGTTTATAAAAGGTGTCATTGTGTGGTATGTCCATCTAGCTTGATATCTGTGTGTGGCAGATAACATACAAAGTTTCAAAGTCGGTGTTGAAAATGTCAGCCTAACTCGAAGACTGCACCACCAAAGAACAATGTGCTGTTGTGATTTATTTTATTTTATTTTATTTTTTTTTTTTTTGGGGGGGGGGGGGGGGGGGGGGGGGGAGAGAGAGTTGGCCAACTTACTGCCAAGAATATTCATAAGAAAATGTTACCTGTCTATGATGAAGAAGTGACCATGAGGTGGCTAAGACAGCAGCCCAAAAACTGTTCAGCTGTAGATATTGTGGGACTGATCAAATGATGGATACATGCATCAATGTTAGCAGTGATTATTTTGAGAAATGATTGATTGATTGATTGATTGATTTAGGAACCGACATCACAGCATTCGGGACATTCCATATTTTGAGAAATAAGGAGATGTAAATATGATGGGATAAATTCATCAATGTTAGCATTGATTATTTTGAGAAATAAGGAGAGATGTAAATTGGTTTTCAAGTTTGCATCTTCTAAATACTTTGTTTAAATACTAATTTGTGACTTACTTATAAAAACAGAAAAATAAATAATTGCAAACCAGTGCTTGGATTAAACAGTTAGTGAGCTGAATTATCCTTAGCTTACTTGTCTGATATTTCAACTGTCCTTAGCTTCGTTGTCTGATATTTCAACTGTCCTTAGCTTAGTTGTCTGATATTTCAACTGTCCTTAACTTAGTTGTCTTATATTCCACTATCCTTAGCTTCGTTGTCTGATATTCTATGTATCCTTAACTTAGTTGTCTAATATTCCAACTGTCCTTTGCTTTGTTGTCTGATATTCCAACTGTCCTTAGCTTAGTTGTCTGATATTTCAACTGTCCTTAGCTTAGTTGTCTGATAGTCCAACTGTCCTTGGCTTAATTTATCAACTTCTTGATTTGAAAGATACTCTGGAATACTGACAGAAGAACCATCTTGGGTGTTTGCTAAAAATGTGCCGATTAAGGAAGTTCCTACAGAAGAGTAAATAAATGTTGCAGAACTACTATTTTTAGAGGTATCTCTAGTGTTCATCAACCTCTCTGTTATCAAATTGAACAGAAGACAAAGGACTGTTGCCCTAGAATCAACCCTGAAAGTTGAATCAGGCAAACAGAAGACAAAGGAATGTTGCCCTAGAATCAACCCTGAAAGTTGAATCAGGCAAACAGAAGACAAAGGACTGTTGCCCTAGAATCAACCCTGAAAGTTGAATCGGGCAGCACAAGCTGGCTAATACTTCATGATATTAACTGATTCATTTTTTTTTAAAAGTTAATTGCATATCCTTTAGAGGACATTTGCAGTTAACACCAACATTTGTTGCTGTTATTGATGTCTTAGCAAGTTTACACTCAGTAGTTTAACACTGCTTTCTGAATGACCGGCACCCATACCATTTTGTAAAAATACCAGTGCAACGCGGTCTGCTGCCAAATCGTGCGCAGCTGTGTTTTGAACATGGGTATACGGGATTACGAACTGCGTCCGTAACCTCTTCACCATGGAGACCAGCAACTAATTCATTGCCAAAGGATAATAATATATGTGACCTCCCATTTGGACAAAAGAGCGATATATTGCATTACTAGGGCCAACATGTTATTTGTTTCGTTTCACAGTATCTTCCACAATTCAATGCTCTATGAACAGAAACTGACATTATAATAGTTAATACTGGTTCATTTGATTGTGTACTATGTTTGGTCCAAACCTACTATTTGCTTGGTACAGAATCAGTTAAGACTTAAAAACTGGACCACAGATTCACATCTTAATATTGTCATTTATATCAGGGTTATACAACAAGGAAGAATGTGTGATCCTCAAGTTATTGGAATTATCAAAAGGATGAAGCCAGCAAACAAACCACAATTTTCTCGTTGGTTACAAAGACATGACAAGTGAGTTGTTAAGAATGCAGGCCAGCAGAAGAAAAGCACAGACAGATGTGTCAGCAAATCGTTTGCCTAGAATGCTTATTCTGATCCTGCCAGTACTGAATTATCAACTTCACAACACTCTGAGATGTAAACTATGCACCAATTTCAGGGAATATGGTTTTGATGCAGTCATAACATTCAGCTACAGGATGCAACTGGAGACAGTAGCTTGTACTATTGTAGTTTAAAGGCATTAATTATGCCAAATTCATTATACAATCTGAATGGCATCAGTGTTCATTTATATTTCAGCGACAAGGCAGTCAATGTATTTCTTGATCTGAGTACAAACAGCAACAGTTATAACAGTGTATCTTCTACTTTATCCGCAGAATCAACAAAAAGTAGGTAACATTGTAGGCAAACTGTTTCTGTTGAAAAAACCTGATCATAGACAGAAGAATTAATTTCATCTTGGAGTTCTCAGCTTGCTGGATCTGCTCAAAAGCCCAGACGCCAAGTCCAATGAAGACTTAATACAGTCAGCTTCAGAGTTCATGTGGAATCTATATAGCAGCATAGAGGATATAAACCCTCTTGTGCTTCCTGCTCATGGCACATGCATCCACATCCAAGACAAGACCAATGCCACGCCTCTAGGATTAGATCCTGAGCAGTGGAGGAAGCAGACAAGATCATCAGCTTCATTAATAATGCTCAAAAGGCCTAAACCCTTAGATGGGAGCATGATATAACCTTTCATTTTGACACTGCTCTGGAAGAAAATGTAAATGTGGCAGAACTGTGGATTTTCAAAGAGATGCATCCAGTGTTCAACCAAATAAGACGTGTCAACCTCTATAAAAACAAACCCTGACAAGATAGAAAAGAGAACCATTGATTACTTGATCCAAACAAAGCAGCTAGAAACTGTACAACCAATTCAAACTTTAATATTTGGGCACATTATCAGGATTGTGATTCCTCAAGGAAGAATGTGGGACCCTCAGATATTGGAATTATCCAAAGAGGCCAGTAAATAAACAGGCTCATTGATTAAACAGACATGTTCAGGAAGATGCCAAGTCTGCAGGTCAGTAGAAAAAAAAGATGGACAACTGATGTCAGCAAATGTTATATACCAAGAATCATTCTAATTGTTCCATTACTGAATCAGCAGCTTCAGAAGACAAGCACTAGAGATGTAAACTAACCATCAAATTCAGGGTTACTGGTTTTGATGGAAAGTATCATCAGCTTAACAAAACAAGCATAAACTATAGATAAATTAGAGAGATACTAACTTTAGAGTGGCCAGAAGATCTGCCCAACAGTTTTCAGAGGAAAGGCCAGAAACACAAATCAGATTGGAACTGGTACCATTAGTATTTGGACTCTTTGCTGGTTGTTGAAGATGAGAATGGAGCATGCATGCGAATTCCCAAGTGCTCTTGACTCAACTCAAGTGATTTTGATGAAGAGTTAGGTACTGACTGCAGAAAGGCATGGTCAAGGCCCCTGGAAATGTTTCTACTAGAAGAGAGCCCTGCTGTTTGTTGCGGGACCTGAGATATGCTGGTAATGCTGAGGATGGGGGTTTACAACCATAGTGCAGGACACAACTGTAAAAGTATACAGCAAAGCTTATATCACAACATACTGAGGGAGGATGCAACTAGAGGCAGTAACTGCTGTTCTTTGATGGCTCACAGCATTTCTTCTTCTTTCCTTTGCTTGACATTTGTCTATAAATGCAATGTTGTCTCTTGTATGAATTTAACTGTCTCTTTTAGTTCACTCAGTGGTCCATAGAGTGTATTTTCCACTGTTGTTTCTCTAGATCATAAGGTTTGCCTAGATATGTCGTATTTTGGGCAATCTTCAAGTATGTGATCTGCTGTCTGTGGCGCTAATCCACATGTGCACATGGCTGATTTTCCAATCTTGAATTTAGTATATGGTTGCATAATCTACTGTTTCCTGCTCTGAGGCGCAGAATAATGATTTGTTCTGGTCTGTCCATGAGGTGGTAGTCGTCTTGAGCAGGTTTTGGTGGCTTTCTGATTTGATCATTCTTTTCTTTTCATGGTATGTAACGTTAACAGGCATAAATTATGCAGTCACTATATTATCTGACTCACGTCAGTGTTCATTTAGTTCATCATCTTGGCAATGAGACTGTCGAGGTGTTTTGCGACCTGTGTATAAAAGGTGAATATATCACAATTATAACAGCATGCCTTCTACTTTATCAGCAGAGTCAACAAAATGTTGGTACCAGTGATGATCATATGCATTCTTGTATTTTGTTTGATATGTGTCATGAGTACAAATGTGACCAATTTGTTTGCACCGACAACAATCATGGCCAGACTTTCTGTAAGGGAAAATTGATCAAAGATAATAGAAAGAATTTCACCAGGGAGTTCTCAGGTTGCTGGGTCTGCATACAAAAACCAGAGCCAAGACCAATGAAGGCATGATACAGTCACCTTCAAAGTTCATGCGGAATCTGAACAGGAGCATAGAGGGGGTAAGCCCGTTTATCAACTAAAAATTATGATGTCAAACATTTCATTAACTCTCCTCTAATGCAATGACTGGAACTGCTTCTCTTTGGTGAGGCATGTGATGTTATTTGTATCGATGATGATGATGCTACTCACAACTGCTTTTCCAGGTTTGTGTCGATCAGTCTGGAATGCAGTTGACTCTTTGCAATTGTGAGTTTTGAAACGAACTGCTAGCAGCAGTAAATTGTTCCAAACACAAGTGATTATTTTAATGCCTAAAAGTGGGAAATTATTCATTGCTTATGTAACACTTATAGATCGTAAACAGTGGGAGGTTGTTGTACCCAGCTTTCAGCTCATCATCACTTTACAGCTGAATGATTTCACGTTGACAGTTATCTGGCACATCAGCTAGTTCCACATTAAACAATGTAGCACAGATGCTCAATTCCATTTGTTCACTTTTTACATCCTTGAATCTTTCATTAAATGTCTCAATTAGTTCTTCACTTTCACCAACACACTCAAGTGACATAAAACCTTGCAGTATTTCACCGGGATATTATTTCACTGGTGCTTTTCAATGCATACGCAAGTAGGGTAGTGATGATTGAGGTAATAAGTGTTGGTCATATTTTGACATTCACTGACAATGTCCTTGTTTATAGACAGAGAAGAAATAGGATGTTATAGACAGACGAGAAATAGAATGGAAAAATCTAAAGACTGCTGCCTGCAGTGGATAAGTGAATTACTGGTACATGAGAACAGGTTCCGTCAAGACAGTCAAAGCAGCAGTGCTATGTTGTTCTTTAAATAACAGATGTCTCAGACATCACAGTAAATGGCAGTCTGATCAAGAGAGGGAACATAAATACCTCGAAATAACATCTGACAGATGTTTTGTTTCAGGGATCAAGTAGGAGAGGTGGCATCAAAGGTCAGAAAGGGACTCAATCCACTGAAGGTGATGGCAGCAACAGACACGAAAAGAGATTTTTATAAACTATCAACATGTCAGCTCTGTGACAAAAGGGTTTACAAATGCAATTTGGCATCTCACATACCGCATTTGAAACACAGCTTCAGGCGATTTGGAAGCAGACAGTATTGCACTGGTTGTCCTACAATATGAGTCCTGGTCGTTCAGAAAGCAATGGCAAACTACTGACCATAAATTTGCCAAGAAATAACAAACAGCTAAAACCTGCTGGGGTTGACTGTGATGTAAAGGATATGCAACTAACTTTTTTTTAATCAACATGCAATTATTGTGGTCATTAAGTATGGACAGGAAATGTTCACAATATTTCAGTCTGCCAGAGAAGCTGGAAGGCAAAATGACGGCATGAGGACCATTTTGGGTGTTTATAGATATTTCTAATTGTGCAGGCTAATTTCCTAAAATGGCACTAATTGCTCAGTTTCATATCAAAAATGGTTACTGTGGATGTACTGTTCATAATGAATGGGTCAGCTCTCTTCTATATATATATATTACACAAAGCATATGTCACTGTTTGGCACTCCCCATCCCCTGTTGCAACCTTATTTTGTAAGGTCTCCATACTTTCTCTTTATCTTAATTACTATCTTACAGTTATTTTGTTGGGTTGGATATCGAAGTCAATTATTATTTGGTTCACCAAAGTCAAATCACTGTAATAGTAGTCAGAAGCAGAGCAACATTGATACAGTATAACATTTTCAAGAAGCAAAAATATGTTGATAATTTAAAAGAAAACTATAATGCTGTCATTTTTTCTTATTGCTGCAAAAACATCAGTAAAAGTAATAGAATGAGGAATTCCAAGACAGTTAATTTTAAAAAGCTCGCCTCGATTTATTAAGACATAATGTGTGTTGTTTTTTTTACTTTTGCTTTATTGAATTTAATAAATATTAGAATATTCTCCTGCCAGAAAATATATATAGTACACTTGGAACATATGGGTGTCGGTCGTTCAGAAAGCAGAGGCAATCTACTGAACGTAAACTTGCAGAGATATCACAAACAGCTAAACAAATGCTGGGGTTGAGGTTGACTGCGACATCATATAAAGGATATGCAACTAACTTTAACACTTGGAGCTTATTTTGATTGAATATCAAAAGCCACATGGGACTAAATTGCTGAAAAACCAAACTAAAACATGGAACTGTTAATTTAAACAGAGAAAACAACTAACATTAAGACATGAAACATTAAGTAGAGAAATCAAACATCACATTATACATTCTTGAGACATATACAGCATTGATTGTTTTATGACCTTTTATATTGCATTTTATTCAGGAAAAAAAAAAATTTTTAACAGCTTACTCCTCCTCTGTTCTTATCCTAAATGCATATTGCATTGCATTGCAGTGTTTGATTATCTGCACTAATGATAATCCATACAATAAGTACAGGGTGTTTGTAAAGTCTCACTACACTTTGTAGAACAAATTTTATGATGTCATAAAAAAATTTGCTCCACAGTTCATCATGAAGCAATATGCAGTGACTGGCTGTCGTCTGCTGGAGTAATTCTATGGGGTTTCTTGAAAGGAAATGTTTACAAAGACAATGCACATACAATTGAGGACCTGAAAGAAGCAATCAGAATTACCATTCAAGAAATAACAAAAGGCACGTTGCAAAAGGTATCTGACAATATGAAGAGATGTGCACAGTCATGTCTTGAAGCCCGAAGTGGGCATTTCCAACACCTCATATAGTAAATACTTTATTGGTACTTTCCAGCTTCTCCAAATCAGCATTAGACCATAGCAGTGACTATTGTACCTAATTTAATAAATTTTAGCACACTTTTTGATGACATCATCAAATTTGTTCTACATACAAAGTGTAATGTACAAAGACTTTACAAACACCCTGTATATTCTAACTGCTGCAACAAATACACTGTAATTCACTCATCAAACATACTCCACAACACCCAACACTATTTACATCAATTACAGTTTTGCTGACCATTTTACCATCAAAATGTGCACAAGTAGGATGATGATGATATATGACGGAATGTCACAGATGAAATGGAACTGATATAGCTACTATATAATACTACATGGCTTACACAAAAAGTAACTTTTTTGAAAATGTCTCTTCACAAATATTTCTTCTATACAACTCTTTTCTTTCAGCATGTTTCCCTAATATTGTACAAATTATAAGGCAATACACAACATACAAACATATGACCAGCTTAAATAACTGACTAATTTCCTTGGCAAGGATTATTTATTACATAATATTGTTTCATAACTTCTGTTCACATAAACTGTATGGAACTTAAGTACATCACCAAATAAGGTACGTAGTTCAACCCCTACGCCGGTCAGCTAGGACTAAAATGTTGACTTTTCATCCTTGACTTGGGGATATAAATTACAAGTACCTCAGAAGTCAGAGTTGGTTCGTTTCGCCTGATGGCAAGGGACACTGGTGATAGTTAAAGCTAATTAACACCCAAAATGCAGTCCAGTGTTACTAGAATTAGTGCGTATGGACTAGTTCTAGGCAAGCAAGCATCCCAAAATGAAATCACCAACACTGTAGGCAGAGAGGAAGTGAGAGAGAGTGGTAGAAGTGAAAATATCATTTTCATTCAAATAATGCTGATTACATTTACTGCAGAAGCCCATCACCAGTTAAACAGAGCTTAACAAGAATTTCCCTAATGGCTTCTGAGAAATCACAAGAACTGCTCATCAAAATCAATGTGTTTGTTTTCATTACAGCATCCGGAGGGTAGGGTGGCTGAGAGGTTTAGCACCTTCTATTCTGGCTGCAGAGTAATGGGTTCGTTCTCCAAAGGTCAGCTATACTTAAATGATAACTTGTTGGAGGTGTAAATTACAAGTACCTCAGAAGTCAGAGAAGGGTTCACCTGAAGGCGAGGGACACCAGTAATAGGGGAAGCTAACTGTCATGCAAAACCAGTCCAGTGCACGCACAACCTTGTCGTCATTTGGAGGTGACAGGTTCGAATCCCGGTCGGTAACTTTAGCTTTCAAATTTTATGTTGTCTAGTGCGTCCTCTAACCTCTACTTACTTCTTCTCCTTCTATGAGCGCCAAACAATACTATGCTTAGATGGCAGTAAGTCATAATAGAGGTTTATATTTTGGGTGAATTAACCCGATTGCTTGCCTGGCATATTTTTCTGCATCTCGCCAGGTGCATGCTGCAGAGTTATATACCATATGAAGTGAATAAATGAGTAATACGTAAGCTGAAACAATTAAAACAATTAGTCGCAGGTATTGTTTGAATGTGGAACATATGTTATCCCCACCGAAGACTACCAAATAATATAAATCCTTCTAGAAGTGAAGCAGAGATTCTGTGAATGACACATATAACACAAATATACCATGTTTTAAGATCAGTAACAAAATAGTGCATAAACTAGAAATAAGAGGATGAGCACTGTAATATTTGCAGAATAAAGCATCACTGAATATTAATCTAAGCAGGCATAGTATAGGATAAGCACTGAACATGTACACAGTAATACATCACAGAATGATAATCTATGCAGATACAATATAGGATGAGCTCTGTAACATATGCAGAGTAACACATCACAGAATGATAATCTAAGCAGATACAATATAGGATGAGCACTGTAACATATGCAGAGTAACACATCACAGAATGATAATATAAGCAGATACAATATAGGATGAGCACTGTAACATATGTAGAGTAACACATCACAGAATGATAATCTAAGCAGATACAATATAGGATGAGCACTGTAACATATGCAGAGTAACACATCACAGAATGATAATCTAAGCAGATACAATATAGGATGAGCACTGTAACATATGCAGAGTAACACATCACAGAATGATAACCTAAGCAGATACAATATAGGATGAGCACTGTAACATATGTAGAGTAACACATCACAGAATGATAATCTAAGCAGATACAATATAGGATGAGCACTGTAACATATGTAGAGTAACACATCACAGAATGATAACCTAAGCAGATACAATATAGAATAAGCATTATAACACATACAGAGTAATACATCACAGAATGATAATCTAAACAGATACAGTATGTAGATATAATAAACTATCCATTTTAATATTCAGTTAATAATAAACATAATAATCATAATAATCTAGCAAGCGCACAAAATGAGCATGTGTTTTGAAAATGTAGTGTACACATTTCAGAAAAAACAAACCACAACATACATTCATTATGTAAGAATACTGGCAGACACTAGTAAATCACATTTTGTTCTGCTTTTTTTTTCCAGGTAAGAAATGTGAAGTATAGAAATGTTAGTAAAAACTGTCACAAACATGCATAATAAAAACTTGTGTAACAATGTTTATGAATATATTAGGGAAAAAGAAAATGAATGATTCACTGCAAAGTTTAAGGAGTTTTAAAGTAGCGCACAACATCTAATAGTCAAGAGTAATTATTTCTCCAAATTGAAAAAAGCCATCGTAGAACTGCAGGCATATTTAACAAGCAGAAAAGAGCTGCTAACAGACAAATTAGGCATGCCAATCTTATTTTTTTTATTCAAATATAGTATCAATCCATTTCTGCATCACCAATATCTCACTATCATTTGTTTTGTTTCCAAATTGTAAAATATACATTTTTGACTACAAAGTGGTAGCACATAACAAAGACAGCCAACAACAGTAGCCCCAATTACCAGCCACAAAGGCTCCTTGAAGATGTATCATACCCATATATGTATGGGGGGCTGAGTGGTCTCGGGATATGATGTCTGCCTCGAGTGCTGGAGGTCCTGGGTTCAAGCCCCAGTGAGGACCGGGATTTTTTCACGTGGACTTCTAGTAATACCTCTTCTTCTTCTTCTGCGTTCATCCAGAGTTTTTTTTTCGGACGTGATTGCGTTGTGCCTGTTTACAGCAGAGCTGTGTTCTTGCGCCATTAGGCCGACACGTCCAACTTCTGCGGGCATTTGTTGACCAGGTTAACCTTCCCGGGGCTTCTAGTAATACAATTTCCCCTGGTCTCTGGGTAGTGAGATCGGACGCCCGTGTGTACTGTTGCGCACGTAAAAAATCCCTTGGCAGTTGGAAATCGAAAAAGAGTAGCCTAATGGCGCTGCCCGGGCAAAATTTGGAGTTAAAAATCTACCCACAGTATTTAAGGATCCTCGCTGGTGCTACATAGTTCGTGCACTGAGCTGAGTTTCTCCTGAACCAGGTTTGAGTTAGGAGAAGAACGGAGCACTTATGGGTTACACCCGTGTGCCGTGATGTTGATCCGTCGACTAAACTAAACTAAACCCATATATGTAGTGATCAAAGAGAACACATGAGGTTGAATGGTGAGCATTACCCAGCAGAGGTGACTTTCTCAAAGAACATCCCTGGTGACTCTATGGGTCAACCCTAGAGATGTGCTGGTCAGAAAAATCTTACATTGCCACCACTGGAGATTACAACTCAGGACCATTGTACTAGCAGGTAAGGGCACCAACCACTACAGAACCATGGCTCCAAAGATAGTCATTAAACATGTGTAATCTCTGTCTGCTCCATAACATTACAATCAGTGAAACACAAAGCCAAAGACTGCTCCTTGACATCACAATCAGTGAAACACAAAGCCAAAGTCTGCCCCATGACATCACAATCAGTGAAACACAAAGCCAAAGTCTGCCCCATGACATCACAATCAGTGAAACACAGAGCCAAAGTCTGCCCCATGACATCACAATCAGTGAAACACAAAGCCAAAGTCTGCTCCATGACATCACAATCAGTAAAACACAAAGCCAATGTCTGTTGCCCTGTGGAGTCAAATCTGGCAAAGTGGGGACACAGAAATGTGGAGACAACACAGACAGATTTACAACCAGTTCACTCACTACAGAAACATTAGGAAGACTCAGGTTTCGTACCATATTGACTGTGACTGGGGTAGAGTGCTTCTACGTGAATCAACAGTTACAGTTGAAACAAACCAATATGTTGTAAAACATACACAATAAAACACAATAAACAAGCTGGAAGGTATATATTGATGTATGTTGTGTTTGTTTTTTTTTATATTTAAGGAGTCTCTGGTATGCAGGTCAGTACTGCTATAGTAATTCTACAACACTTCAATATATTCATACAACCTTGTGTAGTCTTGCAGTTTATTTTTTTAACTCTCTCTCTATCTACTACTACTACTTTGATTGAGAGAGTGAGAAAGAGAGAGTGTGTGTGTGTGCACCCCCACTCACGCACCCCAACATTCATGCGCACACACAAATATTAGAGGAAGCCTTTAAGTAACAGGAATTTTACAAATAACTTTTTTTACATTAGTACGAACCAGAAATGTTGTGTGTTCTCATAACAGCCCCTCTGCCTTTCAATACACTTGGTAAACCTGTCCACTAGATGGTTGATGCCTTCTAGGAAAAAAAGTTTGTGTGTGGTCTTAACCAATTTTGCACCACCTCCATAACCTCATTATCTGCAAACCTCTGACCTTGCAAAAGTTCTTTCAAGGGTCCAAACAAGTGGAAGTCCAATAGAGCCGAGTCTGGAATATGCTGGATGTTTCAAGACCTCAAATTTCAAAGCAATTACCACTGTATACACAGCCGTAAGGGAGTAGGCGTCAAGCAGCAACAATATTTCTTTTGAGAGAAGTTCCCAACATTTTGATTGTATCACAGGCTTCAATTTATCCCATTCATAACCCTCCCCTAACTCAACTGTCTCCATAATAAACCATTTGCATGTGGATTGCACAAGGTTTTACACCCTCTGACCAAAATACAAATGAATAACGCCTCGTTCTTCCATGTTGCAAGTCTATATTGGGGCATCCATTTAGTAATTGCTATTGTGCATGCGCAAACTGCTCCATCCAGAGCCAGTTTGCATCTTGAAATAAGATTTTCCGTTGCCCATACAATTCCATGCACTTGCAAATCATCAAACATCTTATTTTTCTTTATCTATGTTCATTCTATATTGAGCAAATCATCAAACATTTCACATTTCTTTATATGTGTTCCTTCTATACTGAGCAAATCATCAAACATCTCACTTTTCTTTATCTGTGTTCCTTCTATACTTAGTAAATCATCAAACACCTCACTTTTCTTTATCTGTGTTCCTTCTATACTGAGCAAATTATCAAACATCTCACTTTTCTGTATCAATGTTCATTCTTTACTCAGCAAATCATTAAATATTGCACTTTTCTGTATCTGTGTTAATTCTATACTGAGCAAATCATCAAACATCTCACTTGTTTGTATCTGTGTTCATTCTATACTAAACAAACCATCAAACATCTTACTTTTCTGTATCTGTGTTCATTTTATACTGAGCAAATCATCAAATATTTCACTTTTCTGTCGCTTAAAAAAATGTTCATTCTATACTGAGCAAATCATTTAATAATGAATTTTTCTGTATCTGTTCATTCTATACTGAGCAGATCATTAAATATTTGTTACTTAACATATATGCTTTTCTTAAGATAATATTCATAAACATATGGTGGTTAAGTAGCAGAGTGGTTGCTAACAGTATGGTGACCTGTTTGATACATAATGTGTTCAACAAAGTAACAAATCCTGAGGCAGAAAAAGTTAAATGAAATAAATAAATCACTTCTACTGTTAAGTGAATACAACTAACAATGTATATTAAAATGATGATGGAATGGTTGATACTCTCTTTTTAACTTCATCAACATCATCGTGTACCATGCCAATAAGCGTAGGAGATCATGGCTCACCATCTCACACAATCACCAGTCTTGTATCAGGTCTGTATTCTTGTCCCTACTATATTGTGTAGCCAAGCCACTCTGGTATTTATCTTCTTTTTTTTTTTTGCCTTCCCCTTGATCTTTTCCCCTCAATTTTACCAGTTGTCACTAAGTGTTGAAGTTAATTTCTCCTCGTAATGTGCCCAAATAAATCTGCATCAAATTTGTCTAATCAATTTACAGGTTTCATTTATCTTTGAAGGGCATTTGTTTTTCTAATTATCCATGATAATCTTGGCATCTTCCTCCGCTATATATGCCTCAGCTTGTCTGCTTGTTGTCCATGTTACACATATATACAACAGTATAGGTTCTATAAGCACATCAATACCTTGTCTTACTGCTTGTGATGGCGTTTTATTGGTGAGTATTTCATCAGTTCTAATAAGTACACGCCCATGTTTACTTTTAATGTAAACAATGAAAGGTTCAACTATGGAAACCAATTCATTATTGAAATGTACAATTGTATTACAAACACATTATTTTCTGGCATGTCTGAAGAGATACCAGATATGAAATCTTCAAAGTTCCCTCAGCCCACTGCATGTAAATGAAAATCACACCATGGAAGTTATACTCTCAAACAGAATACTGAGATATTTTCCAAAATACAATCAGACACAACTAAAATTCCTTGCAGTCACAGAAGTAACATTACACAATGATAGGATGATAATGCTAACTACATTGTATTTACATAATTTAAAACAACAAGCAAACAAACAAATCACATGATTTTGTGGGAGACATTTTCATTCAGATGAAAGAGAATAAGCATTCAAGTATATATATATATATTCACATTCATATGCTGAACACTCAACTGTACTCACACAGCATTGCGAACAATTCTTCACAGCCTTTTGTTAATTTTACCAACATCTATCTCTTCTCTTAACAAACAAGCCTTACGTCTCTAACATTCGTACTCTACTCACGTGTGCACAAGTGTACACACACTGCCATCACACACACATGTACATACGCATCTGCCCAGTGTCTCTAACATGCACAGTCAGGTCTAGCTGTCTGTGGTTGTAACTTTTCTTGGCGGTGCATTCGTCTCAGTGCATCTCCATATTGTATTCCTGAGCCCATCCTTTCAGGATCAAGTTCACCTGTTAGCAAAATGATAAAAACAACCAATGCTACAAAATTCAGTTAGTGAGTGTGATAACAAATGCTAATGTTGTCCTCCTTTGACAATTGTATTACAAAATAAGGTGCTGTAATAGTGAATAGTCGGCTCTGTGGCAAAGGTGTTATGAATGCAATTTGTAATCCCACATACTGCATTCAAAACACAGCTGAGAGCGATTTGGTAACAGACCGCCTTGCATTGGTTTCCCTACAATGGTATGAGTGCCGGTCATTCAGAAGGCAATGGCAAACTACTGAACGTAAACACTTGCCCAGGAATCACAAACAGCCTAAAAATGCTGGAGTTGACTGCTATGTCCTGTTAAGGATATGCAATTTTCCTATAGGGAAACTATGTTGGAAACTTAAATACTTAGGCCATATTAAATGTCACAATAGTTTGGAAAGAACGCTGACATAGAACAGAGTAGATACCTTGGGCACGAGTTTGCAGGAGGCAAGAGAAACGGCAAGAGATCAAAAGACTTTTTGGCAGGCCGCGATGAGAGCCACATTCTGAAAGGACCTGCCTCCCCCGATGTGTCTCCACCTTGACGTGGTGGGGGAGCTTGCGTGTCCCATCGACCCCATTTGCTTGCTGATGGATGAAAAACTACATATCGGACAGCTTATGGCATAGGGACCAGACTAAGAGAGACACAACCTGCTGCTCTGCAGGTGAGACTGAGGATAGCAGTCTAAAATTTAAATCAGGCGCACAAAGGCAGAAGTTCTTGGTCCGGACAAAACACTAAAGGCTCCCTGTCGAGGGCTGTGGCTGAACGCCTCTAAGCCACAAACCCTCGGACCTGAGAGCCGGGCCGATAGCCACCTTTCGAAAAATAAAGGCGTGATACTGAGCAAGCTACATGCTCAGGTCTGATAGAAGTTTGAAGGCTCTCAGCTGGGGGATATGAGAGATTCCCGGATGAGAGGGCCAGGCCGTTTCTCGTTCACGTTGCACGAAGGTAAGGTGCTGAGCCGGCAGCACAAGTAGCCTACCTCGTGAGCGAGTACAAAAAGTCAAAAAAGTGCCCCAGTCGAAGAAAACGGCTGTGAAAACTGTATCTAACTCATAGAGAGTGTAGACAAAAGTGGAAGAACGTCCCAATGACGCAAAATGGAACGCACGGCGAGCGAACCTATTGCGTGGTCCGAAGTCAAAAGCAAAAGCTTACCGAGTTGGTGTCGCTTGCAGTCTGACCGTCCCTGGTGTGTGCTAGAGCGATCAGTGGCAAACGAGTTGCCCAACACATGGAAGTGAGGAACTAAAGCAGCCATGAGCAGGACGTGGCAACTCCTCGGGTGAGCCCAGTCACAGAGCAATATGTGCCGGCTCTGCAATTATGGAAGCCTCCTTGGATAGCGAGGGAATGCTCATGGTCTGCCCCTGCCTTCCCTTGAGGGCCGACCACGATGTCGTTCATCGTTCTATCTTGACCAGCTGAGATGTTAGCGACATCACAACAGTCCAACGTGCCTCGAAACCAGAGGAAGGCTAAACCTCATTAAAAAATGCCCGCTGAAGTCGGAAGTGTCGTCCTACGGGTGGCAAACTAAAAATTGACACTACGCAATTACGTCCGAGTGAAATGTCTCGTCCGAATGTCTCCCGTGCTAGGAACAGCTCTGACTACCTAGTTTCAGAATGCCGCTCTTGTTCGGAACAGCTCTGACTGGGTAGTTTTCTGAATGTCTGCTGTGCCTGGAAAAGCTCTGATGGGCGCAACGACAAGCACATGTCCGAAAACTCGCTGAGTGGATGCCGTCTGCAAACCTTGTCTGGTTTGTGCTGGAATGACCCGGGGAAACGAAATGACCAATATATTGAAGTGAGGATTTAAAGCAGCCATGAGCAGGACGTGACAATCTCCCTCGGTGAGCCCAGATCCAGGGCGTTATGTGTCGGCCCTGCAACTATGGAAGCAACCTTGGATGGCGGAAAATGCTATGGACTGTCCCTGCCTTCCTTTGAGGGATGACCGTTGTCCTCGACCGTTAAACCTTGGCCAGTATGGTTGCAGATGGCACTACAAAAGTGAGAGTCTCCCAGGAATGCTACCTGGTCAAAAAAGCACGCTAAAGTCGATGTGTTGGCCTACGGGTTTCGGCCCAAGGGCGCATAACAGACACACCGCAATCACATCAGAAAAAAACACTCCGGATGAACGAAAAGAAGAAGAAGAAGAAAGGACCTGCTTTATGATGCAATAGCAAACAGTACACTGGCCTATAGGAACAGCAGTTGTGGTTCATCCTCCAGTTGAGAAGTTATTTTTCTTACTAACCATTTTCTGATCATAAAATAGAGAGAAAATGGACAATATTGTGACAACAAGGAAGATATTGGAATCAACGACTGGCAAGAGAGGGTCAACCAGAGAGACGAATGGAGACGGATTGTATCTGCAGCAAAGAACCTCAATGGCTCAGAACGCTGAAGAAGAAGAAGGAAGATATATATCCCGCAAGTACTCAATATAGAAGAAGACTAGTTATTCAGACAAACAAAATTGAGGAAAATTAAATATTTTGGGCAAGCAAAGAGATATGAATGTCTGGAAAATATCATGGGGGAGGCATACCGGGGAAGTTGAGAAGAGGAAGACTATGACGTAGATGGATTTAAGATTTTATTGATAATTTTCACATGACAGCAACAGAGGCAGGATGTTCGACATGTCTAAAGACTTATGGGGGGGGGGGGGGGGGGGGGAGTTCTGCCAGGGCAAGCTACTGGATGATGAGAGACAGACTGATAAAATAATAAAATGCTGAACAGACTAGCAAGGAAGGACTAGCAGTTGAACTTAACAAGAACACAGATGATGGTGTGGGTAAATACGAGGGGGCCTGAAATGAAAACCTTCAAATTTTTTTTATTTTTTCTTGGTGAATATATTCTGAAAAATTACAGAACAAATGTAGAATTTTTTTATGTAGTCACCACTGCGTTTAATGCAAGTCCTTCAGTGCCGATAAAGTGCTAGGATTCTTGTTTAAAAAAAAATTCTCTGGGGACACTATTCAGTGTGCCTGACCTGGTCATGAACAGTCTGTCACAGGAGTCACACCGTTTTGAAACTTCTTACTCAACTCATACACTTGCTGGATTGACAGGCATGCATCACCATACTGGACCTTCATTCACAGATGTATTTCTATAGGTTTCACCCTTTCACTGATCAGACAATGTATTACAGATCACTGTTCCTCTTTGGTGCATGTCAAAAGTGGGGTGGCCCTCTTTAAACTGTCCTTATGGCGTCACTGTGTTCATCTGCAACGTGATGTCATGTGCTTAACCTTCTTGACATCCTTAACAACAATTATTGACAGGTTACAAGACAATGACATGGTTATTGCAATTTCTAACACACGTTTAAGGTTTTCATTTGAAAACACCCTCGTAACATGTTGGCAGTGTAAGCAAAGACACATCACTTCATAAAATCTATGTAATCTGTTTGCCAGGCCATGATGAGAGCTTTTACTTCAAAATACTGAGACTGAATAACATGAAGATGGAACATCCTTTGTTCTGAAACTCACAGGGCAAACAAAATAGGAGACCTAAAACATACGGGGAAGATTATTTTAGCATGAATAATATGGGGAGGAGATGGAGGGAGCAACATGAGATAGCAAAAGATAGGATGGTTTGGAGTCATTTGGCTGTAGGCCTATGTCGCAATAGGAGATAGGGGGCAAAGATGGAGAAAAGATCATCAAAATGATCATCATTAGCTGGGCGTAATATCTGTCTCACACTGGTCATCTTCCATTACAGTTTGACCAAGACAGGCAAACACTGTGTTAGGCAAGTCATTGTACATTGTACTTTTCTATACTTTCTTCACATCATACCAGAATTCTATACATAATGTATTCATTTGTTCTGTTATGTTATGTTCTGGGAGCTGCAGCAATGCAGTTGCTATCACGTTTGCCAGCCGGTTCCATGGTCATGGGTCCAAATTTACATTGAGATGTTTTAAAAATGACTTGGGAGCAGGTTTCAGGTCTACCCAGCCTGAAGTACTAGGAAATGTCTTGGAAAGTTAAGATCCAGTGTGATATTGACCGCATCACCTCTTGATTGCTGAGTGATCTATAAAATATACGGAGCTAGCACAATATGCCTGATATGTCCCAAGATGAGTTAAAAGGATCCTTTACTTTTTTGTACTTATGGTCTATTTTGTGCTGTTATGCTTGAGGGGCCCTACCTATTGTCATTATCTCTATCTTATAGGCATTAATTTTCATATTATTTATTCTTAATGTTTTGTTTACCAGGCACATCTATGAATCATAAATGAGGTTAAGAGGACAGAATATTAGGACTTCTGGTTATAAAACTCTTACAAAACAAAAAACCTGCCAAGACCACATTGTATGTAACATACCAGCTTCAATCTTTGTCAATATGCAGCGAGCACATTTCAAAAAGGTTTCTTCAACATTCTCTCCAGTTAGAGCACTTGTTTCCAGGAACATCAGTTCTGAGAAGAAAGAAAACAAAGATTTTTACATGCAATTTGTAGATGCAATCATGCCAAAATATGCATAGTCTGATTAACTTTTTTGAAAATTTACTGATAGGGTTAATAAATTGATTTATATTATTTTGAAATGTCATCACAGAATTTAGTACCACTGCAGGTGTCCAAAAGGGTTAATGTGCTGGGTTTAAGGCCACTAGCCATGACAGTACAGGTTAAGGTTGTTTTTTTTTTCTTCTTCTTTTGTCCTTCTTCCTGACTGAGGTATTGACCCTCAACCAACTCATGCCAGGTCATCCTATCTTTTACTATCTCCTGCAGCTTTCTGCATGCTCTCCCCATATTATCCATCTCTATCTTCATTCTCTTCTCTGTGTGCTTTTAGATCTTCCACTGTTTCATTCACCCTGTTAGTTCCAGACTCGGCTGTGTCTAGTTAAACTAAACTCAGGTTTTCTCAATGTGTGTTAGTTCCAGCGCCAGCATTTTTTCCATACATCTTGATTCACTGGAATTTGTTTAGTTGATTGATTGATTGATTGATTTAGGAATCGACATCACAGCATTCGGTGCATTCCCATAAGCGCTCCGTCCCCAGCCTCAGCAGCCAGCGAAGAGTTCCAATACCAATAGTACCAGTAGCAATCTGATTATATGTCCGTCTCGCCTTTCCTCTGAGCTTTGAGCGTCGGCCAGATCCCCTCGTCATTCCATGCTGTCTAATTCTTGCCAGACCATGGTGATCCATTTGCTCCTCAGAGGTGTACACGTGCTCCCACAAGGCAAACAAGTCTGCCTTGTCATGCATCAATACTCAACCAAGTTTTGCAGAGCCAGCCAATCTGTCCGCCTGTTCATTCCCAAGCACACCGGCATGCCCCGGAGAAAAGATCCAGGTGATGCTTGCCACCCGTGACCTCCGAAGCAAAGCAAGCCACTCTGCTCGAAGCTTGCCTGTCCTTACCTTCCTCAGCATGCTTTCTGAGTCAGTTACAATCATGATGTGTGTGTTTGTCGTATTCTCCATCCAGCGGAGAGTCGCAGTGACTGCCTCCACCTCCATTCTTAAGCTGGATGTTGTGGTATCATATGTCAGTCTCTCCTGCACCAAACGTCGACCATTAGCTTTTGCTACAACCCCCAAGCACTTCTCCTACCTCTCAAAACCGAACCATCTGTGTAGATAGTCACATCATCCGAGTGAGCATTATCCTGAATTAGTTGCTGGATATCCACTTCCTTGGCCCCTGCTGGCCACTCCCTGCACTCCCGGCTTAATGTGATTATAACTATGCACAAGTCTGACTGCTCCGCTGGCCCTCTGACCCACTCCTCTCCTCGCCTAATGTTCTCCAAGGGGCACACCTGTCTGATCGTATCCTCCGCCTGAGCCATCCATGATTTCCCTCTTATCAGTCACTGACCCTTAACTGTCTCATGCAGTGGGTGGTCTGTGTCTGCAGCTACTCTGAGGTATGCCTTTGCCTGCATCACCTTGAGCCTACCAGCAACAGTCGGCAGACCAAGGATGTAACGCATACACACTACTGGGGTGTCTCTGGTGCATCCCAGAATGACCCGCATAGCTTTGTTCTGTGTGCGCTCTAATTTCACCAGCTGACTCTCTGAGACAGTGAGCAGTTCTAATCCATAATCAATTACTGAGAGGATCAAGTGCTGGTATAGTGTGAAAAGTATTCTCTGCTCTGTGTCCATTGCAGCCATAGTTTTAAGTGCACTGAGTCCCTTTTGAGATCTTGTCACACCCGTCTCCACATGGTCCTTGAAGGATAGGCTCCTGTCAAACGTGATCCCCAGATACTTCAGTTTGTTCTCTCTGCTGACATTTCTACCATCTATCGCGAGGCTTGGGACATCAGCTCTCACAATCCTGTTGTCCAGAGAGCACCACAATACAGCCGCCTTTTTCGGGTGGATGACAGCACTCATTTCTGTGCACCAGTCAATCACTATATCTACTGTCGCCTGTAACTCCTGGACTGTTTGCTCCTTATCTCTCCCCTGCCTATATGCAAGAATATCATCTGCAAATGTTAGTATTCTTCCAACCCCTGGTGCTTCTAGGTTTGCAATGTTGCTCGTATACACGTTAAAGAGCACCGGTGAGACTGCAGATCCCTGTGGCAGTCCCGGGGTTAAAATATGTGGCTCTGAGGTCCATGCACCCAGACGGAGAGCAACCCGACGAGAATGCA
The DNA here is from genome assembly GCA_014155875.1 of Cepaea nemoralis. Classification (NCBI taxonomy): domain Eukaryota; kingdom Metazoa; phylum Mollusca; class Gastropoda; order Stylommatophora; family Helicidae; genus Cepaea; species Cepaea nemoralis. Next base: position 29,515 of record JACEFZ010012255.1, on the reverse strand, counting down.
GGACGGCTGCTATCCAGTTCACCAATCAGGGATTGACCCCCTTCTCCATCAGCGCAGCCATCAAAATATCATATCGAACTCTATTGTACGCATCCTCGAGATCAAGCGCTGCCGCCATCATTTCCTGTCTACTCTAGAACCCCTGATAAACGTCAAAGGCAAAAGTGGCTGCATTTGACCAGGTATCTTTTCCTGGCTTGTAGCTCCCCAGGCCTCTTGAAGAAGCTTCCCCCTTTCCAAAAACTCTTGCAGCTTGACAGCGACTATCTTCTCTAGAACCTTCCCAAATGTATTTTGAAGGGTGATGATTCTAAAGCCGCTGAGCTTTGAATGATCCTTGAATAGTTTTGGGAGAGGGATGAGATAGCTGTGCACCCAATCCTGCGGTACTGATGCCGTCCTAATGCTCTGGTTAAAGCAGTCGGCCATCTCCTCCAGGTCTGCATCGCTCAAATCCTTCATGTGGCCATACCTGACCCCATCGGGCCCTGGTGCCGTGTCTTTTGCCTTTTTCAAAATGTGTTTAACATCTTCCACCCGTATGTATGTTGAAATGTGTTTAGTTCTGTCCATGATCTCTACATTGATTGGTGTCATACCACTATTTTAATCCCACTATTCTGTGCAGGCATTAATTAGTGAATATTTGTAGTTTAGTTGTAACTCTTGTAGTTGTTCTCCATGTTTCTGATCCATACAGTACAGGTAGGCCCCGGTTAACGTCGGGGTTATTTTCTTGGAAAACGTGACGTTAAGTGGAACGACGTATAGCGAAACACTTTTTCCCATAGAATTAAATGAAATACAGTGTATTGTGTACCACAGTAATGTTTATTTTGATGGTTGTTGATATTTATTGGCTAAATAGAGGTGGGTTGGAGGGTGAGTGATAGAGTTATTGCGATGTAGAGGCATTACATTCTGCCTCTTCATCTGAGGATGAAACTGTAACCTCTTCCTGCCTCTTTTCCTGGCTCTTCTCTACTTGAACAAAAAATGTGTCCAATGTCTCCTGCACAGCCTGTTTTTTTCTTTTCTTTATGTAAAGCTCCCTGTAACAGTTGACGGTGCTTGTTACTGCTCTCAAGACTTTGGAGCTCCATTTTATGTTCAGGTCATCCTCATTTATTATGTCCATTGCCATATCAATCAATTGAAAGAATTGTGACAAACGTTCAGCTATCAACATTCGAGGTGTGGGGTTGCAACAGGGTGCTCCTCTTCCTGCTGAGCTCTCTGCATGTCAAGTTGCATTAGGTCCTCATTAGACAAATCTTCTCCATGCGATACAAACAACTCGTCGAATAGCATGAACATCGTCAAATTCACAAAAGTCGTGCACACATTCTGGCCACAGTTTTCGCCACACAGCATTCATGCATGCTGACATTACCTCACTCCCTGAATCTGCAATGTTGTCAATGGCCTTGAGGAGGATGTAATCTTGCCAGAATCCCTTAATAGTAGGCTTACCTTTACCGTCCGTAGCCTTGATGAGCTGTGACAAGGTGCGACGCAAATAACTTTTGAAAGTTGCAATTACACCTTGGTCCGTTGGCTGGATCAATGAAGTCGTGTTTGGTAGCATGAATACGAACTTGACGTTCTCGGACAAGTCGTCCAGATTGACTGGATGACCAGGGGCATTATCCAATAGCAGCAATATCTTAAATGCTAGGTTTTCTCTAGCATAGTATTGCCTTAGAGCAGGAATGGCATAAACGGTTACCCATTCCTTGAATAATGTTCCTGTTATCCAAGCTTTTTTCTTGGCACGCCATGTAACGCGCAACACAGGTGATGACATTGTGGTGGAACGTAGTGACCTAAAGTGAAGTTATATCACATTTTGGCAAAGACGTTATAGTGAAACGACGTAAACCGAAGCGACATAGAGCAAGGCCTACCTTATACCTATTTAGCATCTGGGTTCAATATTCTAAGTTTGGTACTAAATTTAATTGCCTTTGACTTCCAAATTTCCTACTGCTGCGACAGCTCCCCTTGCCATTTGAATTCTTGTTAATGTCTTTATCTGTTCCCCCATCTTTGTCTACAACGCTACTTAAAAAGGTATATTATTCTGCCTCTTGACATGATTCATCTATAATTTTCACACTTCTGTCGGCACCCTGTCTTAGGCTATTTCACCAGATATCCTTCTTCCCAGTCTGCTGGTATTTCTTCTTTGCTTTTAATTGTACCTTTCATAGATAATATCTGCCGCACATTCAAACCCACATCTTCAGTTTTTAACTGGGCATATCGCATGATTATTCCACAATATGCATCCCTGTGACCCTTGTGAAACAACCAAACACTTTCTCTTCAATTGCCCTATATGTTCAAACACCAAGAAACGGGCACTACACCCATCTTCAATAGTTTTGACTCATACTTTCTTTTTTTTAATGTTGCATATCCCTTACAGGACGTTGCGGTCGACACCAGCATTTTTCAGCTGCTGTTGATGTACTAGGCAAGTTTAACGTTCAGTAGTTTGCCATTGCTTTCTGAACGACCGGCTCACATACCCCCATACATTACCAGCGCGGCGCGAACCGCTGCCGATTCTCGCAGCTGCTGTTTTCCCAATGTGGATATATGAGATTACGAACAATGTCGTTAACTCGTTGGCCAGGGAGACCGGCCATTCTCATTCCTTAGGATCTCTGAAACTGATATCAAGCACCGCCACATTCATAAGAATGGCACTGGGCTATCAGAGGAAATACCACAGCAGCACTGGACTAAAGCAAATAAACACAAACAGCAGCACTGGAATAAAGCAAACATATCTGTGTCTACAGATTTTAAAGACATGCAAAGCCACCAAACCAAATACCAAATGTGTGTCAGTGTCTCTGGGTTAGGCAGGTCATTGACCAAACAGATCCTGCATGGACCAGATAGTCACATATGTCAAAAGCCGGCTCCTGTGGCTTAGGAATAATGAACACAACTTCACAATGCTGACATACTTGGTTCCAAATCAGTTGCAGATGATTTGGGAGCAGATCGCTTTAGACTGATTTTCACAATAGTATCTTCTTCTTCTTTTCGTTCATCCGGAGTGTTTTTTCAGATGTGATTGCGGTGTGTCAGTTATGCGCCCTTGGGCCGAAACCTGTAGGCCAACACATCCGGCTACAGTGTGCTTTTTTGACCAGGTAGCATTCCTGGGTCACAACAGTATGATGACTGGCCATTCAGGAAGCAATGGCAATTTACTGAACATAAAATTGTCTAGTAAACCACAAAAAGTGACAAACTGCTGGGGTTGACTGCGATGTCCTGTATAGGATATGCAACTAGCACCACTTAAAAGCCAAATCAGAGCCTATGTTCATAATGTATGCTTACCATTTTCTTGAGCAAATCGACTGGCTTCCATAAATGTGACTTCTCGCTCTGATTCTAGATCTTTCTTATTTCCCACAAGAATGATAACAATGTTAGGACTGGCAAGTGTCCTAGCATCTGTTAGCCAGTTCGTTAGAGCATTGTATGTCTCACGACTGAGAAAACAATTATAATACATATGTAGGTCTCTGAAAACATATTACTCAGTAGGCAACTTACTAACACAACACACTGCAATTCATATATTATAAAATGGGAAACGCAGCAACAAAAACAACTGACAATCACAGTGAAAAACAATGTTAAAGAGTTATATACAGTCTGCAGTATTGTACGCATATGAAACTTGAACAATAAGCAAAGAAGATGAAAAACAATAGCAGACAATATGTCACTTCTGAAGAATGACAGATAAATGAGTCAGTCCTTTGTGAAGCAGATGAAAACAACAAATTGATATAAATGTAGGCAGTCTTTTGGGCACGCAATGAGAAGAGACAAACTCATTAACACCTAACAAAGTTTATAAAAGAACAGTAAGACAAGATAAATATCTGAACGACTGTTTTAAGAATCAACATGATAGCCCTCTGGGCAAATCTTTGGGTGCTCCGTCATCCTTTGAAAATGTCATAAGGTGTCAATACTGATGGTTCCAGCAATGCACTGGTTGTAAACACAGATTCCTCCCCTCATATGCCCCTCCTTGCTGCAACCACACTTAAATTTTAACTCAGTTAAGTAAACAAGTAAAGGATTCTCTTATATGCCATAAGGTGAGATAAGTCTTCAAAACAGCTCCTTCGTCTATAGCCAGTGTTCCAATTACTCTTGAAACCAACAGATTTGCTTGCTCACTGTCTTCCAAATGTGTCTCACAGAGCATAAACTCCATAGTATGCCCTCTAATTGCCTGTGTATTTTTACATTCAAGCACCCAGCCTGAAGTAGTAGTCCTTTCTTCTACTTCGATGAGTGCAAATCAATACCTGTGTACTTATTTCTCATGCTATAACATATTAATAAAAACAAATAAAATATTAAGTTAAGTCATTAAGTCAATTCACCTTAGTGTCAGGTACATATTTTCAGTGAACAGAAATGAAGAACAAAGTAGTCAGTATAATGCTGTTAAAAGTTAGTTGCATAACCTTCACAGGGCGCCGCAGTCTGTAGTTTGCCATTGCTTTCTGAACTATTTCGTAAAAACCAATGTAAGGCAGTCTGCTGCCAAATCGCCCACAGCTGCGTTTTGAACGCGGGTATGCGGGATTACGAACTGCATACGTAACTCCTTCGCCACGAAGCCGACAGTATAACGTTGACTGCCTCTAATTTACCCAGATAAACCTCTGGCACTCATATTACGAGGCTGGGTCAATCCCACTGCTGTAAGGATCACTCACTAGAAACAAATCCTGCCACAACAAGGGATCGAAATTCAGACCACTGTGCTAGTAGTTGGGTGCTCATAACATTATTATCCCACATCCCCTAAATATTCATTATTCATCCAAGTTATTCAGTCCACAGACTGTCATTATAAACCTAGCTTTACGACTTGCCCATAAACTGATTCTTGGGAAACTAATGTAATTGTTTCTCTTTAACGTACATTTTTTAAAAGATGTTTATAGTGTCAGTTATCAGTTATCAGTTGGGGTATCTTCGTTGCACTCCGGACATGTCCATAGGTGCTCAGATCCTCCCCCCAGCATATGCATCAGCGTCCGGTGGCTAATAGTGCCAGTTCTGTGTTGGTTGACGAGGCGCTTTGTTTTCCCGATGTACCTCTCGCGTCTGGCTGTGCCGATTCTTACTCCCAGGTCTTTCATCCTGGAGAGCGATGTGGAATCACTGGCGTCAAAATCCTCTGTTCTCGCCATATCTTTAAGGGCGTTAATAACATCCGCACGATCCATGGGCTGGCCATCTACAGGGGGTGCAGAGCCAGCCAATTTATCAGCTCGTTCATTTCCCTCGACTCCCGCATGTCCCGGGACGAAGATGAAGGTGACTTTGCGGACAGCAGACTTCCGCAGCGACTCAGTCCACTGTCTACGTACAGATCCAGCTTTCGACCTTCTGAATCATGCTCATTGAATCACTTAGTACACACACGTTGGTATAATGCTGTGATTCCAGCCATATGAAAGCCTGTGTAACTGCCATCACCTCCATCGTCATGCTGCTCGTGGTCATAGAGTGGGCACCACTGGATTCTTGAACGGTTCGGCCCGCTGAACGGGCTGTAAATGCCCACGCACTTCTCTGCTGCTTTACAACAGATCCATCTGTATAGATGAGCACTTCGGGGCTATCTGAGTGATCATAGATGAGCGCGTTAACCTCTGCATTGACAGCGGCAGGGTTCTGCTCTCTGCACCGTCTGTCGAGTGTGATAATGCAGGAGAAGGTACACTTAAAAGCTGGAGGCACCGGCACCCATTCCTTGCCGGGGTTGATACTGGTTAGACTGCAGACCTGTCCGACGACATCTTCCGCCCGACCCATCCATGATTTGCCCCTCTTTAGCCTGTCACCCTTTTCTCTGAATACAGCGTCATGCAGAGGGTGCTGCTCATCTGCACTTATTTTTAAGTATGCACGAGCTCTCCAGATCTTGATCCTGTGTTCCATTGTCGGGAAGTCAAGGAGGTATCTCATTGCTACACAGCTGGTGTCTCTCGTGCAGCCCAAAATGATGCGCATGGCTTCGTTTTGTACCTTTTCAAGTCTTCCAATCTGTGTAGGGCTGACAGTGAGGATGGCCAGGGCATACTCGATGCGTGAAAGCACAAGTCCTTGGAACAGAAGTAATAGCAGTCTTTGCTCGATATTGGCAGTCGCCATGACTCTCATTGCTGCCAAACCTTTTCGAGCCTTCGTTATGACATAATCGACATGATCTCTGAAGGACAGGCTACGATCAAGCCTCACGCCAAGATATGTCATTGACTGGGTTCTACTCAGAATGCTCCCATCCATTCTTACTGCCGGCAGGTCTGTTTTCACAATATGGTTGTTTAGTGAGAACCATGTAACCGTTGCCTTTGCAGGGTTGACAAGGGCGTCGGCATCAGCACACCATGAGGAAATTCGATCTAGTTCGCCCTGCATATGGTTGGCAACCGCCTGTCTATCTCGACCCTGTCGATACACGAGGATGTCGTCAACGAATGATAGAGTCCTACCCCTCCCATCCAACTGTTGTTCAGTGATCGGCACCGTATACACGTTGAATAGTACTGGTGACAGTGGTGAACCCTGCGGCAATCCTGGACATATCGTTATCGGCTCAGAAGACCAACTCCCGCATCTTAGCACCACCTTCCTTTGGAGTAGAACTGCAGCTATCCATTGTACAAGGTGAGGGTGCACTTTCAGTCTGAGGAGGGTTTGCATCAAGTGCTCGAAAGATACTCTGTTATATGCGTCCTCTAAGTCTATGGCGGCCGCACATGTCTCTTCTCTGACCTGAAATCCTTCGTAAACATCTTGAGCAAAGACCGCCGCATTCAGCCATGACTCTTTGTTGCGTCTGTATCCTCCAAGTGTGGGCGGGAAGCAGCCTGAGCTGTTCCAAGTCCCAAGCAAGTCTGTGTGCTACAATTTTCTCCAGTAGCTTGCCAACAGTATTCTGCATCGTAATGATTCTGTAGCCGCTTATCTTGGAGTGGTCTTTGTTCGGTTTTGGCAGCGGCAGCAAGTAGCTGTGTAGCCATTCTTCTTTGACCTGACCCCTCTGGATACTGGTGTTGAATTCTCTGGCCAGTTCTTCCATGTCATCATCTGATATCACCATTAGGTCACCATATCGGATGCCGTCTGGGCCTGGGGCGGTGTTAGGTGATTTCTTGAGCATCGCACGCAATATGTCAACTGTGATTGTCCATTCTTCGTCTGTCCCGACCCCCACGCACAACTGAGAGAGTGTTGTTGTGGTCCTCTGTCTGGCGGGCTCGTCTTTCTGGTCAGTCTGTTCTATGTAGCGTGCAAGAAGGGCCTTACCTTTATCCGCATCCGACTTTTTCCATGCGAGGTCTGTGCCTTGAAAGTCTGGAATACCCCTACGTTGTGCAGCACCGTTCATGCTCTTGTGGAGGCGCCAGAATGTCGTAAGAGATTGCTCGGAGCACACCTTCCTGCAGAACTCGTCCCATTCGTCGGCCTTGGCCTGTTTGGCGCAGGATTTGAATAAAGTCGTCGTCCTAACGACCTCAGTCTTCAGGTTCGCCAACGTTTATAGCGTATTTATTCACTTGTTGCAAAATTGCACAATTTTTGGATTCTTATCAATTAATGCTGATTAGAATTGTCATTATATACTTGGTAAGAGTGGACATCTGAACTGCTTTGCTGAGTTCAATATTACGTATGCTTTTCTTTTTGTTTGTTTACTCACTTTGAACTCAAGTGTAGTCCATACACGTGCCATTACTTCTAGTGCACTGGGCTGATTTTTGTGTGTGGATTAGCTTTCCCTATTACCAGTGACCCTCGTAATCAGGCAAACCCACTCTGACTTCTGAGGTACTTGTAGTTTACGTTCCCCAAACTAAGGACGAGAAGTCAACCTTTTAGTACAACTGACCGGTGTAGGAGTTAAACCTGCTCTCTCTGCATCAGCACATCAAAAGTTTAAGAGCAAGCACTCTTATCCATTCAGCCATGCTGACCTCCACTTTGTATGTATAACATGAGGCGGCCACAAGCTGCTGGTATTCTTGAACACTTGATCAACTCCAAGCTGGCAATTACATCCTACAAGCTCAACTGCCAAGGGATCTTTACCACATGAATGCAAGCAAGACCTATTTTTCTTCCCTTACCTTAGAAAGTTAAGTATTCAATCTACTGCCTTCGAATCATATGGGAGAGAGGGTGACACTTAAGAGTTTAATTATTTATTTTTAAATGTAAAAACCATCCACAGCTGGATTCAGACCAAGCACTTCTGGAGGTATTAGCAGGGGACGTACTTGTATGCCAATGAACACTATTGTACCAGCTCATAATATTTTCATAATAAGTAAACACAATGAATTTTGTACATGAGAATTACTTTCACGATTTGGTCAAATCAAGTGGAGCAAACACAATGTTCGTTTTCAACTCAACATGCAAATATGCTGTTACAAGTCGAACTTCCAATGCATAAACAGAAACAAGAACAACATTTACCTTGTGATATCATAAACCAGCAGTGCTCCTGCTGCACCTCTGTAGTAACTTCTTGTGACAGACCTGGTTACCAGAAAAGTTAGGAACATGAATGTTTATATGAAACAGACTTGAAATTCAGTCTTGCTGCATTTCCATTGTTGCACTCTGAGACAAGTCTCCCAGATCAGCAGCAACATTTGAGTGGCCACGCTTAAACTCTACATCAATATTTTTACTAAAATACAAAAGCCAGGAATTATGAAACACTGACTCCATCTCCCTGTGTATTTCCATAGGAATTTTTTCCTGTAACATGATCCCCCACACTTATCGGCATGGCACATTATGATGTGCCAAATAATATATCCTATTATAATTTTTTTTTTACTTTTTTAGAAAAGTGTGCGCCTACTGGGTTCCACAGCTGATAACATATGAACATATGCAAACAAGGGCAAATTGCTGTTGACATTTGCTCAAAAATACCCAGTCAAAAAACAATTTGATGACCATGGTAACAGCAGATGAGACTTGGGTTCCCTATGCATGTCACAGAAAATCCCAAGCTATCAAACACCTGTCAAGCCAAGAGCATGGAAATCTGCTGGAAAAGTAAACAAAATTTTTTTTGGGGGGAAGGGAAGTGTTTAAACGGTCACCAGAGGTGTCCTATTGAAAGATTACCTGCAAGCTTGCTTGCTTGCTTGTGTTCGTTAGCTTGAGCTCCAATGCGAAGTCCTGTATGTCGGATGAAGGCATCCTGTTGTCCAACATCAGTGTGATGTCATACAGGACCTGAGGTTTGCGTGAGTATCCGTTGTCCCATGTCTGGCTTATTGGTGTGCAGACTGGTGGTTCCTCGCCGTACAGGCAGACCTCTCCGACTTCGGAGGAATCGGCGATCCTACTGACTTTAGCCAGGACCCCGAAGGGACCTGTTGCCCAGGACGCTTCGACAAGGACACGTCAATAGGTCTTGGCCAGTATATAATCTGGCCCTGGTGCCTTGGAAACACCTCTGCGTCCCACATGGTTAATGAATTAATGGACAGTACAATGCAGATCTCTTTACCAAATAAAAAAAGGCTGTCACCAGAAAATATGGGACAGCACTCCATCAACATTTTCTTCTGCTTCAAATCACGCCCTCTCACTAAGCATGACTTGGGTAGCTAAAACCAAAGGATCTGAAGTAATGATATTCTTCCATACCCAACCTATTTTCTGGATTTGGCTACATCAGCTTGTTTTATTTTCCCAAATCTTAAAACATGCTCAAATGAAATCATGATAAAGAAGTCATAGTGGTTTAGTTTTTTTTAAAAAAATAGAGTTCTGTTCACAAGGTCTTTCAAGATCAGGCAGAGATGGCATCATGTCAATTCAAGTGACAGCTATATTGAAAAGGAATAAACATTATATACAATTTCTTTTCTCTGATATTTCCTTCATAGTTGGGGTAAAAAAGACTTAAGGCAAGCCTTGGTATAGAAATAGTTACGCTACTCTCAGTTACTTCCTCTCAATTACCATGGCCTGTGTTGGTCCACAGCTGTTTATTCAATATACTTATGGCCGACTTCTTTATCTAGAGGCACTCCACCATCCACGACCCAGTGGACACAAACCAGCAGTAGGACAAGTTCCTTCCTACTCTTCTATCAGAGGATTCTAGCTTCACTGGCATAAAACAACATTCACACAACACATCTATTCTATGGATCTCATTCTTGTTTTAATGTGTAGGTATTCTATCAAACAAATCAAACCTGAATCTTTCTTGACCAGCTGTATCCCAGATTTGAAGCTTCACTGCCTTTCCTCCGACATTAACCACTTTGCTACCAAATTCTACACCTATTGTATGGTTGGAATCCTGCTTGACTGTGGACAAAATAGTGAGGAAATATTTTCAAAATCAGCACCTAAAGATTAACCAACTAAAACATGATCAAAGTCACACTACTAAACTGGGAGCTGAAGTAGCATCGTGGCTAGACGCCAGCTTGCCGGCCCTGTTGTCATGGACGCATTGGGTGGAATCAAATTTTGTTTAATTAACATTATATGACCCAGTCTGAAATGGGCTACCAGAAAATGTCTTTTGAAGTAAAGGTGACCTTTTTAGAACTTTCAATTAGGACAATCTCCAAAAGCTGCTGAAGATCCTTTGTGTTTTCAGCTATCTTTATTATGTCGTATTTATATTACAACCATCTTATATTCATGACCTCTCTGATTTCTCTCATTACTACTTCATTATAGAAGGAGAAGAGATACAATGATAAAACACATCCTTGTTTTACTCCTTGCTTTAATCTGTTCATAATTGTCCTCTTTATTTCCAATTTTAATTGCCACTATGTGGTTCAGTCTTTTAAATAAATTAAATATTTAGTTAAGCACACAAACTTCAACATTTGCCCAATAACCACCTCTGCGACAATTATGACAGATGACATTTTTTGGGCATTCAAGTTGTTCCACTACTTCCAATCATTAGCAATACATTGAGAGAGAGAGAGAGAGAGAGAGAGAGAGAGAGAGAGAGAGAGAGAGAGAGAGAGAGAGAGAGAGAGAGAGAGAGAGAGAGAGAGAGAGAGAGAGAGAGAGAGGGGGGGGGAGGGAGAGAGGGGGAGGGAGAGAGGGGTAAGAGATGGAGGGAGAGAGAGAGGGTGAGGGGGAGAGAGGGAGGGTGAGGGGGAGAGAGGGAGGGGGAGACAGACAGACAGACAGACAGACAAGACAGACAGACAAGACAGACAGACAAGACAGACAGACAGAGTGTGTGTGTGTGTGTGTGTGTGTGTGTGTGTGAGTGTGTGTGTGTGCATGTGTGTGCGTGTGCATACGCTTATAGACACAGAGGAAGGAAGGTGAAAGAGAGGGGTGTGGGTGTGCATGTCTGTATTTGCATGTGGGGTGGTGGTTGGAAAGGGGGGGGGGGGGGGGGGGGGAGTAAGAGAACAATTACATTTCCATCTGCAATTAGCAAAATACAATAAAATATCATTAACAACATGAACATAACAGCAATTCAGAAGAAAAAGACACAATCACATCAACTGTAATCAATCCTACATTTATTCTCGATGAACTGGTGAAGGATGCATGACTTGCCAGATCCAGCACTTCCAATGACAAGGAACTTGAACAAGAACTCTGGAACGATGAAGTAAATGTTACTATAATATGATGGGGACAAATGGGAAGGAGAGGTGTTTCCAAGGCACCAGGGCCGGGTTATATACTGGCCAAGACCTATTGTCGCGTCCTCGTCGAGCGTCCTGGGCAACAGGTCCCTTCGGGGTCCTGGCTACAGTCAGTAGGATCACCGATTCCTCCGAATCGGAGAGTGTCTGCCTGTACGGCGAGGAACCACCAGTCTACACACCAATAAGCCAGACATGGGACAACGGATACTCACGCAAACCTCAGGTCCTGTATGACATCACACTGATGTTGGACAACAGGATGCCTTCATCCGACATACAGGACTTCACGTTGGAGCTCAAGCCAACGAACTCAAGCAAGCAAGCATGGGGACAAATGTAACACAAAAACTACAAGAGAATCATACAATTCAAATTCCACATTAAGTCTATTTTGTTTACTTTAGCTGGCACATGGAACTCAGATTCACGTGTTCTTAAAATGAATTTGTCTGTAATTTATTTTCTGGTGTTTATTTTAAACTGCCTCTTTATTTTACAGAAATTATCAATGTCCGATGTACTTCACAAAATCATATGTTTTGATGTTAAATATAAAACAACATAGCTATATGCCAGTCTGGTTTTGGCTCCAAATAAGCTGAATCTTCTGAAATAAATAAGTAGTCAATTAATTTGTAAACATTTGTGAAGGTTCCATTTACACAGTTTAGGTGCACTGAGTATATAGTCATCATCATATCATCATCATCTTCCACTTCTGCCGTCAAGCGTCGTGGGGAGGAATAATTTGCGCTCCAGCGCCCGATGGGTGGCACTGGTTAGTGTCATTCCATGTGATTGTACAATGTCTTTGATGTCGTCAATCCATTTTCTTCTTGGATGTCCTCTTGGTCTAGTCACAGATGATCTGTTATGTAAGGCCAGTGATGGTAGTTGTTGGTGTTGCATTCTAATGGCATGGCCAAACCACTTGATCTTCTGTCTTTCAATAAATGTGACACAAGGTGTTGATCCCACTGTCTGTCTGATAACACCATTTCTTACTCGGTCTCGGATTGTTAAGTTGGCAGCTCTCCTCAGGCATCTCATCTCACAGGTGTTGATTTTGCTAAAGTGTGATTTGGATAAAGTCCAAGTTTGAGATTGGTAGCATAGGTTTGCGTGAATATGCTGTTTATTATCTGTCGTTTTGCGGACATGGGTATATTTGGATGTTTCAGTAAGGGTGATAGTTGATATGTAAGTGCAAGAGCTTTTTGACATCTGATTTTGATTTCTCTGTCCAATCTGCCATCTTCTGTGATCATACTTCCAAGATATTAGAATTCTTTAACTTGTTTCAGAGTTGTGCTGTTTATCTGTATACTTGGTTGGCCCGGCGATCTGCTAACTTGCTGCATTACTTCGGTTTTGGCTGCGTATATAGTGCTAGACCCATATAGACATTTGTGAATACTGTTTTATTATCATCATCATGTACCATACCATAAGTTATCATCGTTTGACATCCCAAGAGAGCACCATAGTCTCAGATCAGGACTGTGCTCTTGGCTAAAATATGCAATTTGGCCAAGCCAGGTAGGTATTTATCTTGTCTTTCTCTTGTTCTTTTCCCACCAAGTTTGCCAGTTGTCAAAAATTCTCAAGTTTATTTCTACTCATAACGTGCATAAATAATCTGGACTGCCTGCATTTAATTTATTTAATAAATTTGGGGTTTTCATTTGCTCTATGAAGGACTGCCTTAATTTAATTTACATACCATACATGGTATTCGTTTTATTTTCTTCAGAAACCACAATTCTTCACAAATGTTTCTAAGAAAATTATGCAAAAGCATAGGAAGATAATACAAACCAACATAGAGGACAGTGTGGTTTAGTAGAAGGCAAGTGTACAACAAAAGCTGTGTAGTTGCTGAGAGCATTAACAAAGAGTTGTAAAGAAATTAAGATATGTTTCTGTGCTTTATTAATTACACAAAATCTTTCAATAAGTAAGAGGCACTGATGTGACAAAAATGTTTGCAAATCTCCAAATACAATGTAGACCTGATAAGGTGAACTCACCTGGGATCCTAGAAATAGTTCATTTTATCAGAAATTCCTCTTATAAGAGTTCAAGCATATAGTAATGCATTTACAACGTACAATATAATATTATTCTTCACAACAGAAATTCGCCACATCCTAGATCATCTTAAGCGGTTTGCACTGTAGATGGGAAAGAGCTAAGACTTCTTAAGAACATGCGAGGGGAAGTCAATAAGTAAGTCACAAATGGCTGTAGAAAAATAACTAAATATGATAACTTGAAACCAGTTTATTTTTACACATACATTGTCCCTTTATTTCTCAACATAATTTATACCAACATTGATGCACTTATCCCATCGTTTTATCAGTCCTCCCAAACCGGCTGCACAGAATTGCGTGCTCTGTTTTCTAAACCACGTTTTCACTTCACATTCAACTTCGGCGTCATTCACAAAATGTCTCCCGCCAAGGTGGGTTTTCAGTGGACCAAACAGGTGGAAACTGCAAGGGACTAAGTCGGGGCTGTAAGGTGGATGTTCCAGAACTTCCCACCTCAGTTGGTTAATTTTCTCCTGAGTTAATCGAGCCGTATGTGGTCTGGCATTGTCATGAAGAAACAACATGCCTCTAGTCAGCAGTCCTGGATGTTTTCTTCGAATTGCATCATGAAGCATCGATAGAACTTCACAGTACGATCCAGAATTCACATTGTCACCTTTCTGCTTGAAATTGGTTAAAAGCACTCCTTGACAATCCCAGAACACTGTCAGCATAACCTTCCCTGCTGATGGCATAACCTTGAATTTTTGGACACACGGCGAAGAAGGATGTTTCCATTGCATTGCACGCTTTGATTCGGGCTGGTAGTGATGCACCCATGATTCGTCCCCAGTAACAATCCTGTTCAGCATATCTTCTCTTTCATCTTCGTTTCGACAGAGATGGTGCAAGGACAGGCCAAATCGGTTCATTTTGTGTTCCTCCTTCAATTGTCAGGGTACCCACCTTGAGTACACTTTCTTAAATTTCAATCGATCATGCATTATGCTGTATGCTGAACCATGTGAGCACCCTATTGAAGATGCTACAGAGTCTGTCGTTAATCGCCTGTCACCTCTAATCCACCTCTACCTCCACCCGCTGCACGGATTCTTTTTTTGCAAACAGGACGACCAGATTGGATTTCATCAACAATTTTAGAGCGCCCTTGAGAAAATTTTTCTACCCAACTATGCACCGCTTTATGGGACAAACATTTGTCAGCATAAACATGAAGCATTTCCTTATAAATGTCCTTTGCAGGCAGTCCTTTTGCCCCCAAAAAACACACAACAGCACGTTGCTCTTTGGCTGTACACTCTGTAAGTACAGTCGCCATTTTGTTTATGCGCTGCGCATGCGCATGAGACACCTAGCACCACCTGACGAACAGGACTATAAAGTTCAATGTTGCTGTCACCTAATGACACCTGTAGAAAACACCAACTACATTTACCTGTCATCTCACAGAACTGTGTGACTTACTTATTGACTCACCCTCGTATACTGAAATAATATGTTCCCACAAAATTTAATAATGAAGTAGGTCAAAATCAGCAAACCAGGAAGTGTATGACAGATGTGTAATGTCATCAAGTCTTTTTTCATTATACAGTGAGAACATGAGACATGGGAAAATTGCAATCAGAGGACAATATAAGACATGCAGATGATACAGTACCGATTGCAGATCAACATTTAGTGCATACTGTCATTGTAGACATTGCACAACCAGGTTTTAAATAGTAAGAAAACAAATTTTGGTAATCTCCAAGAAGAAAGAAATACCACAGCACAAAGCCCAAATAAATCGGGAAAATCTTAAACACATTTTAACTATTTTCGAACACACAAAACTGAAGACACCCAATATATTGCTCAGTTTATTGTCCGGTATATTTCGTTGTATCTAATCAGATGCATACTACAGAAAAAGGCTCAACATTTAACGAAGAAATATTTTTAAAAATTTTTCAAAATACGTATAATGAAAAAGCAAAATTAATCCTTTCATACGAAATACACAAAATATGTTGTCATATATTTCAGTGTCACCACAGTAAAGAGGCTATTGTGTCTTTCTGTTGATATAACTGTGGTTTATCCTGGAACAGTCAAATATAGGATGGATGAAACCCTATAGATATTCAAATAGGAAACTCCTGTGGCAAAAGTAACCTTTTGCAAGATTGAAAACTTACTCACCAATCAAAAGATGTCAAAGGCAGCGAGTAAATAATTGTTCAAGTGCTACGCACAGCCTATATAATTGGCATTAACACATGAGCAATAAGCAGACGACAAGTCAAGAAACATCTCGGGGTCAACTGATCATTTTTTTAACAATCCGTGGTTTCTATTTCAGATATCCAGCAATAAAATTGGAATTGGTGAACAATCTGGCAATACTGTACACACAAATGATACAAAGGGTGGTAATTATACAATTGAAAATTACATTTCTCCTAGAAACTAAAAGTTAATAATTCGAGTGAGGATGGCCAAGCAGTTAGGATACTAGTTTCTCAGTCAGAACACCTGGGTTCTAATTCCTGATTATTAAAATGTTTGTCAGGGCATGTTGACTATGTGCTTGCTACTCTTGGTCCTCTTCATTGTAATCATATGCCCTGCTGAATGGTGTAGGTGTTAATCATCTCCACAGACCTCTTTGCTAATTCAGCATCATTTCTCTCTAAATCAGTTTTTTCCCAATGTGGGGCCCACGCCCCACAGGGGGGCAATTTGACTGTTAAGGGGGGCAATTCGAAAATGGAAGAAATCGGCTGAATATAACAAAACGGGGAGACTTGAGACTGAAGTTAACTAAATTGGAACCTGACATAAGATCTCTTTGCAGCAAGCATCAAGAGCAAGGATCTCACTAAATTTAAATAATAAATAATTACTAATAATTAAAATAATATAGAAAAATCTTTCATTAAAATTATTTTGTACTTGAATTTCAGTTCTCCATTATATGTTTTGAAAATTTACTTACTGTGTTTGCTCAATAATTACCTAGTGATTTCTTCCTAAAGCCTATCATTCAAGTTTCTTTAGTGAACATTTCAATTTTTGAATATTAAAAATAATGTATATGTTGAGGGGGGGGGGGGGGGGGGGGCGTGGGGCGGGGGAGGGGGGGCAATATGAATTTTAGAAAGGCTTAAGTGGGGCATGGCACAAAAAAGGTTGGGAAACACTGCTCTAAATAGTCTAATCTTTCCACACACAACTCCATACAAAAATACAAGTCCATAAGCAGGAACTTTATACAGATCCTTGATGTGTTAGAACCATCACACTTTTAGGTGAGAATGCAAAGAGGAATAGGTGGCCAGTCTTTCCCTTTCCAAGCAGACGATGGGCACAGGTGTTTAACCTTCACCTCTGCCAAGTAGCAGAGTAGACGAAATGACGTCAAATAGAGTTGGTGAGAAAATCGCGAACCAACTTTTACGAGAAACCAATGATATGACGAAAAAGGAGAAAACGTCACACAAGTAGTCAACAACAACAAACAGTCAGATCTTGGGATTGACAGAAGAGGCAGCACGATTCGATTCACAGAAATAAGATACATTATAAACTGGCACAACATCACAAGGATGGATAATAAATATTAAATGGAAGGGCGAGATTATTCAGGTATGATTTGTATAAGCCCGAAAACGACGGACAGATGCAACCGTATCAGAATGCGACTTAGAAAGTCAGGACAAGATGACGCAGAAGCCGATTGGTGAAGGACAGAAGGACCGGGACATTATAGTTGCAAGTATCTAACATATTCAACTGTATATTATTATTAAGTAATATTTCATTACCGTCCCGCCTGGCCATAACAGGCACGGTATCAACAAATTGTAATTTATCATTAATATTATTGAATATGTGACAAGCTTGGACATAGGCAAATAAATAGTGCCTCAATATGATGAATACCGGCTTCGAGTCATTGATCACTGTTGGTATTATGCTTCTACATTCTGTTGGATTGGTACAACCCTGGAACATTTGAGCAATTTTGATGATGTTTCATTATTTATCTTAAATCACCGTCTGGCAACCTCGTCCGACTGTGCTCATGACACTATTAACAGCATGGCCTTGCAATGATTACACAACAAATCTTTCCAGCTGTCACAATATTTTCCACCAATCCTGTTCTAATTACGGGATAAAAGAACAATATCTCCTTCTGAAAGCTGTATTATACATTATTTATTATTAATAATTTACAGTGTATACAGTGTTCTACTTTTACCATAAGCGACTCTAGACTCTCAGATAGATCACATGCAGTATAGAACCGGCAAGGATCAAAATGTGTGCATTCTTGGTAATACTCTACTCTACTCTGTTAAGTAGTTAAAGGTTAGGTAATGGCACTTTTGCTTTTTGTTCCTCTTCAGTTACGAGTATTCTTTTTGTCAGTACTAGAAAAGTATAATTTGTTCTTTTGTTCAGGAAGTGTCTCCAAGCTGAGAAACTGTAGTGTGCATTGTTTTGTAGATGTGTTTGCCATTGATGATTGATGTGTTAAGTTTACGATATGTCCTAATCTTTATTTTTGCAGAGCTATCTGGCATTAGTCTTGCCTTTTCACGGCCATTATTATTTAGATGGAGTGAAACTGTAGATAAACTAGTGAACGCTCACTGCAGCGCACATAGGAGTTTTTCTACATTGTAAAAATAATGACTAATGACTAATAAATAGTATAAATAGTTACTAATGTAATGAAATGATGACATTAGTCATTAGTAATATTTTATTGTGTTGTATTATTATTATTATATGTATTTATTAGTATTTAGTATGAAAGTGTCTATACGGACTCAAGTCCGTATAAACTACTCTGTCTATTCGGACTCCTACTTCGTTTTTTCCGGTCCGTTTTTTTCCGGAAACCCCGGCTGGTCACGTGACGTTTCCTTGGCGATAATTTGTGACGTTTCCTTGGCGATAATTTCCTTCCTGCGGTTTCCCTTCCTTCTTCCTGCGAACGATACTGAGCGCACTTCCAACGTTTCCTGTCCTGCTTTCTGCGAACGATACTGAGCAGAAAGGAGCCTTGTTTGAAAGTTACCAGGAGTTTCAGGTTATTCTTAAAAAGCACGAAGACGAGTGTGGTGTGCTGTATATCAAGTCTAGCTCCATCTGGAAGCACCATCTGATACAAAACCAATGCAAACTGCGTCATCTGAACATCCAGTCTGTTGGAAATGACCATGTGCTCACAAGCAGCCAATGTGGATGAACATTTACAGCGCAAATAGGCCTTATCAGCCACATTCGCTACCGCCAGGGTAACAAACTATCGTCTGTCAAAACGGCATGGTGCCAATGTTACCCCACAATCTACACCTTATTGTAAGGAAAAATTAAAATTGCTAAAAAAAAGTCTTTTTGTCACTGTTTACATTAAGGGGGAGACCTAAATGCTTGTTTATTTCTTATACATAATTATATAAAATAATTTTAAAGTATGGTTTTTTTTTGTTTGTTTCAGTTTTCGCAACTCTATCCGGAAAATCGAAGTACTGCCCAAACGAAATGCCAGCACTCCTGAATCTCGGTATCACATTACCAAAGAAATTACGAAGGCCATTGAATCTTTCCTTCCTTTATTGGGAGGACAGGCTTTTCAAACTGCCATCTCTCATCTTAATAGGGTCTTCACTCTGATTCAATCTGCCCATCCTCTAGCTGTAGTTGACCTTTCAGAAGCTGACGTTCAAACTATCCCCTGGACAACCTATGCTCTGCTGTACCCACTTTGTCTGAACCATCTTCCTCTGTGTCTTCTGATAGTGTTGGTGCTGCTGTCCTACCCACTTTGTCTGAACCATCTTCCTCTGCGTCTTCTGATAGTGTTGGTGCTGATTTCTCAATTCTGGCTTCTTCCTCTGCTGTATCATCCTGTGGATTTTCTAACGTTAAACTGTCCCTGGTAAAAACAAAAGGTAGACCGAGACAGGTACAAGCTTTTACCAGGAGGTACAATAAAAGAAAAACGTATCCACAGGACTTTCATTCCAGATCATATGAGGTCAGGAAGCAGATGCTTCTATCTGGCTGTCTGCTCGATTCGTCTGTCCTTCCACCTTACTCTGTTTCTAATCTAAAGTCAGCAGAGAACATACTATCCATCTTTGCTAATGAAAGCATTTCTTTGTCATCAATTGAACGTCTCTTTGTTCAAGAGGCATGGGTAACCTTGCAGGGCAGAATTGAAGGGAAAAAAAAGAAAGTACTTTTCAGCTGCAATTCTTGCGCTGTTAGGGACGATGGGAGGATAAAAATGATTGAGTGTGACAGGCTGTTTGGAATGGTATCACTACGATTGTGTTGGTGTGCGTACTGCTTCTAAACTTAATAAATGGTTTTGTACTGATTGCTGGAGGTAGATAATAACTTTATGATACCCTTTAATGTTAGTAAAAATGGTCCTCCCACAATTCATCTGACAGCTCTTATTTGAATGTCTGTTCTTGTGTGTATGGATGTGAAACTTGGACAATGAGCAGTAAAGCTGAAAAACATATGATGGCTGCATAAATGTGGTTTCTGAGGAAAATGCAAAGAATACCATGGACAGACAGAAAAACCAATGACCAAGTACTACAGGAGACAAATGAACATCGTAAACTGATTAGAGAAATTAGACGTAGACAGTCAAAATTTGTTGGACATGTTATGAGAAGAAATGGATTGGAGAACTTGGTGACAACTGGCAAGATCGAAGGGAACAGACCGAGAGGAAAATACCTAGATGGCTTGGCCACATGGCATGGACGAGACAGGAACACTGAGCTGATCCACGACACTGGTGATCGAGAGAAATGGCGAGTCATGACTGTCGTGTGTGTAAAGAATGAATGTCGTAGTAGTTACTTGTTCTTCTTTACCACTTTAGGGTTGTCCCTGGAGTGAGGGGAATCAACCCCCACATTTTTTAAAGTTCAATATCTCTATCCTGGAGATATCCAGCAGACTCCGTCCACACACTCCCTCAATCTGAGGACACCTTCTTGTCACTCTTACTCACCCCTGGATCATGCCCTCTCATTCTTCCCCAACATAACATACTTGACAACTCTCGCTTCAACAAATAAAAACAAGAAATTTATTAAAGCAAAGAGTATATGTAGGAGAAGTGTGTGTGTGATTATAGGGTGTAGAATGTGTGACGTAGTACTCTAAAGTGTCTATAGACTCAGATCAGTGTTCAGGAGTATAGTCATTCTCATCCCTGTGCTGAAAACACACCAGCACCATGTATTCCAGACAAGCAGCCTCACCCAGGTGATGCTCCTCCGGTCTCGTGAAAACTTCCTCCGTTGTCTCTTGAACCACTAAGATGCTTGGACACCCATGACAAACACTGTCTAATGAAGGTCTTCAATCTGATTCACACTATGAATTTCCTGTGTTATTAACTGTTTGTTGCTCAGAGAATTCTAACACTATTGTCAATGTTACTTAGGAAATCTTAATTAATCTAGTGTCACTGTTTGTAAAGATTTCCCATATTAAAACCACCATCTGAATGTTCCAGATATTTTTATAACTTTATATAAATGTTCCTGTTATCAGTGTTGTATATAGATATAATGTTCTGACTGTTCAGTGATACAACTATCACTTGCTAAACATAAATCTCATCAGCATGTCCTGCTCAGCAGAAGCCAGGTTCCCGCAAACCAACTAGCGGCCTCTCAGCAACCTCTGTCTTCAAACTCTGAGCGATCATCTTCTAAATTTGTGTTAGCTTCACTGTTGAAAATCATAGCACACATACGTGGACCTGTCAATGGAACCTGTAGAATAGAGAATACTATGGTGAGGGCAACTCAGTCCTGGCCGGAATTAGGTAAGTGTAGGCCAATAACAGCACTCAGATCTATAACAGAGATCCGATCTCTGTCATACGGCCAAATAACTCAATCATATGATCTGAGACATGACAACACCAGGAAAGAATAAAGGAACGGGTAGAAACCCAGCAGATGCCCTACTGGAAGATCCTACCATTTCACATTCCCCTCCTCCCTCTCAACCATCCTTAATCTCTCTAATTATTATTCCACTACATTGTCCTCAACTCCCTGAGTAAAATGATATATTTTATTAAAATCACACAAGCTAGTTGAAGCCACACAATGGGATACTAGTGCCGACGCTCCTATGATACTTTCTAGCACCGCACTTATAGAACATTCTATCACTAATCATAATACATTATATCACTGCACCTATAATACGTTATATCACCGCACAGTACTGTACTCTATTCCTAACCATACTCTTAAGTTAGATATTAGTAATATCCTACCATATGCTATTTCAGTTGCCACTCGAGAAACTATGCGATCAGACTGGATCTATGTCCGTGGTTCGATGTGCAATGAGGATGATCTGTCGACTAACTAACTAACATTAAATGAGATGCTCCCCATCAGGTACTGGGCGAAGCCGGGCCGGGTCAGACAGAGACAGACATACAGATATATAGATCCCCGCCAGGACCTGGGCGAAGTCGGGCCAGGTCAGCT
Source organism: Cepaea nemoralis (assembly GCA_014155875.1). NCBI lineage: Eukaryota > Metazoa > Mollusca > Gastropoda > Stylommatophora > Helicidae > Cepaea > Cepaea nemoralis. Next base: position 7,171 of record JACEFZ010012255.1, on the reverse strand, counting down.
AGTGATCGATAAAAGACATTCTTTGTGATACTCCGAAAGTGATGCTCCTTGTTGTGTCCACCATGGTGATTGGTCTTCTTTCCGGTTTAGACCATCTCTGTGATCGACGGCGCCTCAAGAGTGAAGAGTAATCACAACTGAATGCTTCGCAGGCTCCTATAGCCCTGACTGTTAGTTAGTTACCGTAGTTAGTTAGGTTCCAACTTCATCGCGTCATCCCCATTTCCAAACGCGTCATCCCCATTTTTGCTCCGTTCCGGTGTCAGCGAATATCACATAAAATGCTACCCACTGTCCAATGTGAAAAGTGGAACAGACAGGAGTCTCGGCAATCAGCCCGCACAGGTACACCGTGCACTAATGCCGCCGTCAGAATGTCAACACAAAATTAATCCATTCATTCATTCATTCAGTAGCATGTCCTTTGCAGAACCTCGCTCCCATAACAACCCTCCGGAAAACCTCTCGATCACAAGCAAGATGCCCCGCGTCCGATACACCCATCTGGAGATCATCCGCCACATCCTGCACCCATCTTCTCTTTGGCCTTCCTCTTCCTCTCTTCCCAGGCATATACCCCTCCATTATTGTTCTCTCCAGTCTTTCGTGACGTTTCAAGTGACCAAAATATTTCAATTTTCTTTGTTTTATCATCTTTAATAGCCAACCTTCTTCAATATTCAACTCTTGAAGTATGGATGCATTTGTTCTTTTCTTTACAAATGCATCCACAAATAGTAAATACCACCATTCATCGTTGATGGACTCGGCAGTCACCAGAAAGACCTCCTTGACCCGGGTTTTCTCACATGGCTTGGTCTATAGCTCTGACTGTACTGGGCTTAGGTACCAGTACAGAGCGGGGCAGGTGGTCGCTTCTACAATCCCTAAGGACACTCCATTTTGTGGATGCCGCCTCTTGTGATACAAGCGCCAGGTCGATGGCTGGTGTCAGGGTCCCCCAGTCTCATTGCCTGCCTAGTTGGTGTCCCATCATTTAGACAGACAACATCCGTATCAAGCGAGGCCTCAGCAAGAGCAGTGCCCGGTATGTTCTCTCCCGACCTGTCCCACTCGCTAATTGAAGTAACCACATAACAGATACCTGGTAAATGAAGAACAAATAAGTTGGTATCAACCAGTGCTGGTCTGATGATCTCGCTTTTGGCAGCAAACAGTGTTTCCTAGGGTTTTTGTGTTTTGTGTTGGTTACATGTGTCTTTATCTTGCTGCACAAGAACCTGCACACTTGTCTTTCTGTTCTTATCTGTCCTCTACTTTTGTTGTCTTGGGAAAGGCGCTTAGCCAACCGAACACGAGTTCTCTCTCTCTCTCTCTCTCTCTCTCTCTCTCTCTCTCTCTCTCTCTCTCTATATATATATATATATATATATATATATATATATATATATATATATATCCCTCCCTCTTTCTCTCACTTGTCTTTATCACTTTGTTATGTCTTTCAACACAACACATCTTTCTCGTATCTCTGTCTCTCACACTATCTTCGTTATCTATCTCCCCCCTCTCTCTTTTCAATCTGCTTCACATATACCAGGTTTTCCTGCACTTTATGTGCGTAGCATTTCCTTGTTTATTTGTTAATTCATCAGGCCAGTAAGTCGGAAGCCTGGTGTTTGAATGCCTAATCATGTCTTTCTGAGGCGACGCATATTACTGTCAACTTGGACCGGAATTATGAGGACATCAATAGCAGGAAATAGTAGGGTGGTAATGTCAACAAAGATGGAAGCCTGTAGTAAACAGTAAGTGTACAGAAACGCAAGTTAACAATTCTTTAACTTGCATGGGGTCACATTGGAGATACCAATCTGGAAAATTATTCTTGATATTTAAACAGCTTCATACTTCAGCTATACCCATTTCCGTATAAACTACTCTGTCTATACGGACTCCGCTCCGTATAAACTACTTTGTCTATACGGACTCAAGTCCGTATAAACTACTCTGTCTATTCGGACTCAAGTCCGTATAAACTCTCCCATTTAGTATTATTATTATACTATTAACTATTATTAATTAATAATTATAACGGTTATCAGTATAATATAATATTATTTTATTATTTATATTTATTTTATTATTAATAATTTAATAACATAACAGTATTTTGAGTATTGATTGACATGTTTGAAAATTAAAGAACTATTACTATTCTAACTAGAAATGCGAACTTGAAGTAGTGGAGCTGATGACTGATGGAAACTGAAATCAACTCATCACTTACTTATAAACCAAAGAGTTCAAAGACAGTAAATTATAATGTTTATTAAATTAAAATATGAAACAATCAATCCTCTCCAGATAGTATAGTAATTAAGAAATAAATATAAATAATAAATAAGATTATTTATAGATTATTTATATATATAAGATTTATATTTTATTGAATGCACCGACAACTTAGATTAGAGTTAGACTTACTTAGTACTTACCATATGATTCAGACATGATTATATTATATGACGATCAGTGGTCAGTGGAAAGAAGTGTGGAAACAACAACGCTAAAAGTAAACGACTGTGTCACTTGAATGCAATCACTTGAGATTGGATTAGCTGTCTGTGGACTATCAGACAATCGTTTACTACAACAATCGCTTCCTCTCATTCTCCTTCCTTAGACTCTCGCCAAACACGAGATTCATTACATTAGCAGCCACGAGATCACCAACATCCGCAGCAGGGACTCTTAAACTGGAATAATAGAGGAACCCATGGTCCATCAGTTTTTTTTTTTTTGTTTTTTTTTGCGCATATCCTTTACATGACTTCGCTGTCAACATCAGCATCTTTCAGCTGATTGTTGATTTCTTGGCAAGATTACGCTCAGTAGTTGCCATTGATTTCTGACCGACCGGCTCACATACCCCGTAAGTTACCGACTCGGCGAGAACCGCCTCCGATTCTAGCGCACGTCGCGTTACTCACGAGAGTATACAGGATTACGGAGAAAGTCACACATCTCTGGATTAGGGAGACCGGCGGTCCATCATTATAATCGCTATATTCTTTAGGGGATGTTAGTTAGTTAGTTAGTTAGTTAGTTAGTTAGTTAGTTAGTCCGCAGTTTCCAACTTCATGGCAAAGGGTCGCCCAATTATGCTCCGTTCCTGTGCCAGTGAATGTCACACAAAATGCTCCGCACTGCCCCATGTGAAAAGTGGAATAGACAGGTCTCGACAAACCAACCAACAACCTGCACAGGCATATTATGCTTAATGCCTCTGCCAGAATGCGAACACAAAAGTCCATAGGGTATATATTAATATCATTGATACTGGTTTAACAGTGGCAAAGCTCTGAAAATGTAAACAATTTGAAAAGTTGAAGTGTATGTGTTAGCTTAGCAAATTAACGAGTTTACCTTATGCAGTAATTAATGCGCATGCAACTGTTGGTTGTGACTGCTGCTCTATCGACGACAAACTAAATACTTTAACTAGTTCTAGAGAAGGATTATTGTGTTTGGGATTTCAGTCAGCGGACTTATACATATGTGCATGCGTACGTGCGTGCGTGCGTGCGTGCGTGCGTGTGTGTGTGTGTGTGTGTGTGTGTGTGTGTGTGTGCCTGCTCTTGATTTTGCCAGGACTTCTGTCTGTTTCGAATTCACATGGAACAATAAAGAGACTTGTGTGTGGTTTTCGCTGGCACAGGAACGGGCCATTAAAGTTATGAGGTGACCCGTTGCCTTGAAGTTGAAACCGCAACTGGTTAACAAAACCATATTCTGTGTTTGTTTTGTTTTTTTTTCGTCTGCAATTAATATTTGTTGTTCATCAATTCCAGCATAGGTCACAAGCAGGATGGTGCTTAGCAACAACTGTAGTGCGTAGATGTTCGCTTTCTAGTTCTGTTCCATTAAGGCGATCATCTTCTGATCAGGGAGTCCCAGTGGCAAAGTGGCCAGGCCGTCTGCCTCACGCTCTGAATGTTGTGGGTTCAATTCCGGGCCAAGTCTTTTGTTTCACGAGTGCATTTTTTCTCGGAGACTCCTGGGGGTCGTCGCTGGAGCTATGGAATTCGTGCTTTGTGTGACGCTTTCAGCAGGCCGTCCTGCGGAAAGAGACCGAGCTATATGGGATTAAACCCGGTGCAATGAAGTCGATCCTCTCGACTTTTAAGTGACTTATTTGTTGACTCTTTAAGCAACTTGCCTTTATTTATTCACTCTGTCCTCTATCTGTGTTTCCCTGTTGTTATACAACTCAATATTACAACCCCACATGTATGCATAGTATTATTTATCGATCTCGATTATATAATGATCCATTTACTACTACTGGCACCTTGCCATCTTGACAGACGATAGTTCTTTACATTGTGCTTCAAAAATAGCACAAAGTCTGGGCTGAATCACAGAGACCATGTGTTGCTCATGCAGCATGATCCCTCTCTCGGCCTGCCTAGTTTATTCCAAAAGAAAGGTAACACCTATACATCTGGAACAAGACAAGCTGGGAAGCTGCCGGATCAACAGATCAATGCTCCAACTATCCGCCTATCGTAGTTTCGATCCTAGAACTGTTCTCAACCAAGGCCTAGGATCTGGTCTACTCTGCCACAACATTCAATCTTTAAAACAATGTTTTCCGTAGTGAACTTGAATAATGAAGGCACAAACAATAGATTGCACGATTTATTGCCTGGCATATTTCGCTGCAACTCGTCAGGTACATACTGCAGAATTCACACAATATAAAGTAAAATAACTAGATCAATCCTTCAAGCTGAATTATACACATGGTCGCATAGTAAATGTCAATTGTCTACCACGCTTATTTAGTCTTTAGGTTGCATTTACTCGCACTATAATAAGGCTCGTAATCTTCCAGTTGCGCTCCTCCACCCGAAGCCGTTGGCACAATGTGGGGTGTCGGGATTGGTGAGCGGCGCCCAACATTCGGCGCTAACAAAGTAGGTAGTACCGTTAACTGTCACATGGTAGATGGTAGATCTAAGACCTGGCACTGCAATGACCTATTAACACTGTTAGAAACTCATACGTTGTGGATCCATTATGAATTCCTCCTAAGTTCACCCTCTTTCTCTCACCTATTTTCTTCCTCTGTATCGATGTTATATATTTTCCACTTTTATTGCCTCTTTCCGCTTTGTTCCCCGCTCCCCCACGTATTGGCAGCCCGTCGCCATAGCATCTCAGTTGGTGTGCGACTTCGGAGTATGCACCTGAAATGAAGCAAATATTTATTATTTTGCGCAATCTAATGGTTATGTTTTCGTTATTCAAATGTGATATTTTGTCTGAAAAGTGTGTCACTTGTAAGATATTACATATTTACTAATGTATTCTTATTTAATCAGGTCCACTCATAGCCAATGCGCCGATGCTTGCTGTCAGCAAAAGCGGTGTAGACTTCGAAAACGAACACAATGAAACATCTCGGTATAACCTTTGATAGATGCTTGTCACACAAATATCACGTAGAAAGTGTCATAATAAAATTCAGGAAAGACTTGACAGCACTGAAGATGACTTTCTACTTCTCTAATCTGCCCAAGATACTTTTTTTTTAAAACTTCCAGAGACATGGACTTTTTGCAAAAGATGTTCTTCATTTTTATCACATCCAGTTTTAGCTTGTTCTTTTTCTTCCTCTGCGTTCACCCGGAGTTTTTTTTTTTTTTCCTTTTCGGACGTGACTGCGTTGTGCCTGTTGTTTACAGCAGAGCTGCGTTCTTGCGCCGTTAGGACGACACAACCGACTTCTGCGGGCATTTGTTGACCGGTTAACCTTCCCGGGTTCTGTAATACACCCCCCCCCCCCCCCAGCCTAGTCGTCAGAGTGTGTTTTTTTTAACGCTCGCTCGCTTCGAACTCAAATGTAGTCCATACACGCTACTTCTAGTAGCACTGGACTGAATTTTGCATGTGGATTAGCTTACCCTATTACCAGTGAAACTCGCCATCAGATGAACCCACTCCGACTTCAGAGGTATTTGTAATTTACGGCCCCAAGTCAAAACCGAGAAGTCAACATTTTAGTCCAGCTGATCGGTGTAGGGGTTGAATCACCTACCTTAACATCAGCACACCGGCTGTTTAAGAAAGAGCGCTTTTGTAGTCAGATCATCCTCAGTGCACACCAAACCATTCATTTCATAAGAGCTCGGATCCCGCCCTCAACCTGTAGCGGTCATTGGCGCCAGTTCAGTGTTGTCTGTCTTCATGTTTTGCCTCCTTAATTCAACACTTTTCACGTGATATTCTTCGTATGGCCAAGGGCGAAGATCCACCGTCATCACTTGATACACTGAATCATCCTGCTATTCTGAGGACAATCACTATAACTATAACAGTCCCGTCCATTGCTTGTCGGCTTTCCACAGTAGCCCGGCTTGCTAGCCTATTATGAGCTTGTTCATGTACATGTCCTTTTACAGCCACGAGGCTTGTCACACAAGCTTCAATTTCCTAAAATACGTCACCCACTGTCTTCGAACCCAACTCAATTCGATTTTCCTGACCATCCTCATCGAATCACTAAGAAAGCCTGCCTGAGTGATAAACTGTGTATTCAGCCACGCTAATTCTTTAGTTACTGTCATGGCCTCCATTGTAAGGTTTGTTGTCAAGGCGCAGACACCACAGTCTTCCTACACAGTTCTCCTTCCAATCTGAACCGTATGAGACAACGAGCTCCTCGCGGGCCGAACAACAGACTCTTCTGTGAAGTTGACAACATCACCCTTAGAAAAATTCTCAGATTTCAAGGTCTAAACTCTGCCTCCACAATTACTGGGTTTTATTGTCTGCACCCAAATGCATATTGAAAATAATAAACAGCACTCTGTTGGTACTTATATTCATTCTTCACTTTTACGTCCTCAAGCGAACAGACCTGTTGAATGTTCTCTGCCTCTCCTATCAAGGATGTTTCTCTCTTCAACCTTCCGCCCGTTCTTTTCTTATATAAAGTGGTGGCGTGCTTCGTGCTGAATGGTATGCATCAATTTAGGTGTCGCGGTTGTGAGCATTCGCTGGATCTTTTCTCCCAGGGGGGGAAAAAAGGGGGGGCCTTTTTTTGGGGTGGGTTGGGAAATTTGGGGAACCAAGGGCCAAAAAAGGTTTTGGGGTGCCTTGGCAAAAAACCCCTTTTTAGGGGTGAATTTTGGGGGCGTTT